>OX578284.1:52044782-52539782 GCA_951217055.1 Gerris lacustris | reverse complement strand
GGCATTTTGCATTGCTCGTGTGGTTTTACAGCCCTCGCTGTCGCTCGGGTGCAAACTCCACACTCGCATGCAAAATGCTACTTTCCGCACTCGACGCGTAATGTACTATTATCTACGATTGATACGCAATATGAACATTATAAAACTCTATTTAGATGCGTAGAAAGTGATTCTTTACGTACTTGTATTCATTGCGCATGCGATACCACCCCCTGATTTTATACTTCCCCTTTTTACCGCCCTCGGGCGGTAAAAAAGAAGAATTATTCACCTTTACGCACGATTAGCGAGTTTTTTTAACCCCTAACAAAACTAATCTGTCCTGACAAAACACTGTCCTGACATTTACTTATTAAGTAATCAGCTAGTTTTCACATTGACTCTATAAAATCATCAGTATGAAACGTTATCCGCCCACTCTGGAATTCCATCTTTCACAAGATATGTCTGTTGTGTTAAGACTTTACACGGATAACGTGAAGAATTCTTCACCTTTACGCACGATTAGCGAGTTTGTTTACCCCTAACAAAACTAATTTGTTTTTTGTTTAACAATGAGTGATTTAAGTGATAATGCCGAAAAGGAGGAGAAAAATACGCCTCCCGAAATAATTAATTCGGCACAAAATACAACTAATGAATTGACAACTGAAGAACACAAAATACGTACTTACATAATATTGAAGTTTATTAAATTTTTTTCTTTATTTATTATTAAAATCCACAATCGTAGATAAAAGTACGGTAGCAACTCGTGCGAAAACTGAATTTTTCTTTGCTCGTGTGGTTTTACTACCCTCGTTATCGCTCGGGTACAAACTCCACACTCGCATGCAAAATGCTACTTTCCGCACTAGACGCGTAATGTCATGGATATGTTTTAGCTCTGGGGGACATAAGAAATTTCCGTCACGCAAAAAAGACATGAAAAATGCGACTCTTTAAATAAATATCGTGTCAGGAAGTTGGGATTTAACAGGAGGTTGATAGGTTTTCATTAATAGTACAATATTTTGAAGATAGGCAAGCTGAAGTTTCAATAAACGACATGTCAATTGTGACTCTTAAATATCGTGCCAGGAAGTTAGAATATAAGAGGAGGTAGATTGGTTTTCACTTGCATTCACTGTAGTACTATATTTTGCCGATAGAACTTCTAAATTTTATATAAAATGATATCAGAGCTCCTAGCGGACCAAATGGTAATCAAAATGGATTAATGTTTCATAATTTCACAGCTTAAGATTCCTCTAGTTTATCAATTAGACAAATGTATATTGATTTTCTCGACTTCATAGAAATACAATGAAATGTCGATATATGGATTCAATGACGAAAAAAAATATAATCATGTTTCAATTTTGAAAATGAGTATATTGCTTCCGAGCTTACCGAAGGTAACGGAAGCATTGTGTTCACTTTTGAGAACGAAAAACTTTTATGCCTTAAATTTTAAAAATTCCAAGACAGAAATCCGTTTCAGACATCGGGGAACATTTTTGGTCTCGTGTCTTTCTGTCTGTCGGTCTGTGTGTCCGCGAATTATGAAACGTGTGACGATAACTTGAGTAAATGTAGATCGATTTTGATGAAATTTGGTAGGCATGTTCATTTTATCAATGCCCAGGACGAGTTCGTTGGACAACGTTATCCGTCCAAGCGTTCACGAGTAACGCTCGCATAATCGTGAACTTCAAATTTAAAATTGGAATTTTAGGTCGGGAAAAAATCTATCTTCATCTGTTCAATGAGAAAAACATTTTTTTCAAAAACAATTTCTTAGTAAAACCAACAGCGACACAGCTATGAAGTGTTAAAGATCGCTAAAACTGTTAATAGTTTTTACACATTAAACAATATAACAATAATTTTAATGTTAATATAACAATAATGTACATGATAGGATGCGAGGAAGCTATGTGCCACACTAATTGGCAGTCTATTTCTATTATTTTAGATATTCGTTTTATTTTTTAAAGAAACCATCACATTATCGGAAGAATTTTAATTATATGTAAACTGTACTGCTTACATTCTTATAGGTTTTATATATACGATTTTTATGTATTTAGTGCGTGACAATTGTGAAGTATGGTAATAGATTACCATTGCCAACAATTTGCTAGAGCAAATTGTTGGCTTTAGGCGTCGCATCGGATTGCCGAGAAGATGATAGGTTTCGGACAAGAGGAAGCGGATGGTGGACGAGCTTGGTGTGGAAGGACTTGTAACGAGAGGATGCTAGGATATGGATGGGACGTAGGGAACATTTAGGTCGTTGTATATTATACGGTTTGCTACGTAAGATAGAATTTCATATTTTTCGGTTGATCCCAACAGTTCAAGTCCGTATGTCCTAATAGGTTTTATAGGCAGTTTGTTCTGTATTGATAAATTAGATGTGTTGCCCAAAAGTCTGAGTAAAGTCTTGTATCGTCTTTTCATAGCCGTTCGTTTTAGTCTTGTAAGTTCCAGGCCAATCTTTGGTCTAAGTTTAAGTCCTAAGTACCGCACTTGATTCGAAATTGGAAGGGAATGATTATATAAAAAGACTGGAGGAGATTTAGCTTTTCTCAGATTGAATGTGATATGTACACTTTTGTTTCTGTTAAATTTAATAAGCTATTTTTTGGACCAAATCTCAATAGAAAGAAGATATTCTTGAAGAAAATCGGAGGCATGGTTGGGATCTGGATTTACCGAAAGGACTGCTTTGTCATCGGCCAATAGGAAATGAATTTCAACCGTATAAATAGAACATAAGAAGGGACCTAGAATGTTGCCTTGAGGTACACCTGCTAGAATAGGAGTGACAGGACCCTGCCAAACCACAAAATTCATGTCATAAAAATAGGTGCGAAGGATATTCAAAATTAAAAATTAATTATACATACATGGACATTGCACATATCTTGTCGGCAAAAATAGTTTTATTATACCTCAAGGAAAATCTAAGTTTATATTTGTTCGAATCGTAATTTGATTGTCTAAGACACTTATAGATAGAAGCTTAATTTAAAATGCGAGTGAACTTGTATACTATATCCTTCTGCTAAAGTTCTTTTCCTTCCCTTCTGCAACCCTTAAACAATTTCCTGTTTACATTGTCCTCTCAACCAATCAAAATAAATGCACTTCCACTATCTAGTCCAACAACATCTTACCTTTATCACTCTTAACTAATTTAGTTTTTATTGAATTCTCTTCCAGACTAAATCCTTTATATTGAAAAGGGGAGAGATTTCAAGTTGTGGTCTATCTTATTACTAACTTTACCCCCACTTTTCAATGCAATCTAACAAACTTAATAATAAGTTAACACTGTGTAAATAACAGTGAAGATAAAGTTAAATAAAGATGTTCTGATCATATTCTTTATATATTAATGGAATTGAGATAAAGTCAACTACTTAAGTTAATGTTTAAAAGTTATAGTTATTATAAACTTTAAAATAATAAAAATAAAGGTAAGCTTGTTAGTTAAGAATAATATATAAAAGTTAATGAAGCATGATTTGATTATTAAAACAACATATTTTACTTAAAGAGGCTTAGGGCTTAGTAATTCTACTTTTTTGAGATCTGTAGGACTTAATTAAGTAACTATTTCTTCATTTTTTTTTTTACAGTAATATATTCGTTCAAAAAAGTTACATTGACTCAAACTTATAGTAATTACAGTTTTAATTTTCTTGCTAAACCTGGTCTTATTATAAAATGTTTAGCTTATTAATCATATTTCACTGTATCATATTGTTTTTATCATTATTACCTTTTAAATTTTATGTTACAAATAAATTTCGATCAAATCTAGATTTACCATGGACAGTCTGGGCATTTGATGACTTTTTTTCCGCACGTTGGCATCGAAACTGTCGTAGAGTTGTGTCTCACGATGGAATACTGGAGAGGAGAAATTCTTTTATTTGTGGGCTATTTTCTTAAAAACTCCTGCTTGATTTTAAATCACTGAAAATAATATTTATCTACGTTTGATACGAAATATTAACTTTTTATCTCTGTTTAGATGCGTAAGAAGTGATTATTTTCGTATTTGCATTCATTGCGCATGCGCGTTTCATAATTCTTTACCTTATCGCACGATTAGCGTGTTTGTTTAAATTTAACAAAACTAATTTGCTGTTTTTTAATTAAAGTAACTGTTTTTTTCTGGATTTTTTATTGAAATCCAACATTCGTAGAAAAAGTACAGTACGCAACTCGTACGAAAACTGTACTATTATTTACTATTTTATTATTCCGGGTGTTCAACTTTAGAAAACTTAAAACAAATCACTAACATCGTTTTTAATTTTTATTTATTACCGGCTTTTTGAAAACGTTTATGACCGAAATGAGGTTCTTAAGTAGTAGTAGTAGTAGTAGTAATCTAGTACTTTCTACTAGAACGGGTAGGACGAACCACTTGTTCGAACCTTGCAATTAGGCCATCACAGGCCCTTTTTACGCCCCGCGGTTGAGAGTTCCAGCCACTTCACACATCATACATAAGTACATTGTACCGCCGAAGCAAGTATGATGTGATCAATAGTGAGCCATATAAATCAGAGCGTCACGGCGAGGAATCGAACCCCGTCTCGTTCCACTCATAATTCAGTGATGGCCGAGCAGAAGTGGTTTATCCCACACGGCCACGCTAGCTCTCGATGTTATGCTTATATGGCATGTTCCATAACTTTTTAAAGCTCGTGAGATGCTTATGTGGCATGTTGCATATCATTTTAAAACTCTTGATATGCTTATATGGCATGTTACATATCATTTTAAAGTTCTTGATATGCTTATATGGCATGTTCGATATCATTTTAAAGCTCTTGATATGCTTATATGGCATGTTCGATATCATTTTAAAGCTCTTGATATGCTTATATGGGAAGTTGCATATAATTTTAATGCTCTCAGGAAGATCAAGAATATGAGAATTTTTCCGATTAGCGATATTGAAAACAAGTATGTCATTGTTTTTTGCCATTCTGAGCAACAACTCTTAAGAATATTTAGTACCTCTTTAGATTGTTACTCCCATTTAAATGACTGACTAAATAACTACTAAGACAAAGGTATGTTTTGCCAATGTACTTTAGGACAATGGAATATCACACTTCTGTTTTTATAAGGGGAGTAACAGTCTAAAAGAGAACATACCGTTCACCTTCTTTAGATCAATCTAATGAAGTGCCAAATATTTTATGATTCCATCAAAAATCAAAATAGTTTACTTTTGGTAATTTTTTTAAGTTTTCAATATATGGAACAAAAAGTAATTGTTGTTTTTGTATGAACAATTACTTTTTTAAAACCCCACATTTACTCTTTGTTTTACTCTTTGACACTATCGTGGTTAAGCATAATACATACAATACAAAAATTGTAAACAATAAATTATCTGCTACATTTTTTAATGCACGTGTAGCAGATAATAATTTTTTGTTGATATGCACGTGTATAGTAAAATTAGAAATATTTTTATAAATAGATTGGAATCATATATAAACTTCCAAGCAATTTAATTCCTGTCATTTTACGACTTATTTTTAAATAAAGATTAGATTTTTTTTTAAATTTTCAATATTCAATAAATAGTGAATTAAATATAAAGTGAAATACAACTAGAATGAACTGACATTCTTCTTTTAGAATTAAGTAAAAAATATAAAAAATAAGAAATATATATATATATATTTTAACTTGAGATAGAGCAATTTAGTAGGGTGGTGTTTACAAGCCTGATTTCCTACTGAATTCTTCTATAGAAGTCCATTCAAGAGAAAAACCACGTGCAGCCATTAGATCCCACGATATCTAACTTATTTAAATTGGAACAGAAACTTGAGTGTTTTATTTCGTCCAAGAATAAATCTTCAATCCATTAATACCTGGTCTATTCTGTCCACTAACGTCATTTTTAGACATATAAAGGTCTATTTTATTAGATTTTTTACCCATCGATGTCTGGACAATTAAAATGATAGTATAGATTTCAATCAAATCAGAATCATATTTATTAATTATATTTAAATATATAATACAAATAATCTTCTTGTATCAACTCATCATCACATACCTTTTTTATCAATTTCATATTGTTCACTATTAGGGTCCGTAGACAAAACCAAGGACCCTTATATTTTCCTGCGTGTGTCTGTCCGTCCGTCCTCTCGCGTGCTCTCACGGCTACACCTTTCGTCCGATCACTTTGAAATTTGGCATGTATGTGTCTTGTACCTGCCCACATATTTTAAAAATATAGCGACTTAAAAAAAATATTTTTCAAAAAAATTAGGGTAAAAAAACTTAAGGGATAATTTTTTTTTTTTTTTTTCGACACCGTGAGGGGTATCATATGAAAGGGTACGTCGAGCTGATTACAAAAATATATAATTCTTTGGTTATAACTTTGATAGGGCGAGAGTAGGCGAGTTTGAAACGTGTCCCCCCCCCCCCTCTATCTCGCTTATGTGAAGTGCAAAAAATCTGAAAAAATTCCTGAACATTCTTCGACCAAAAGTAAAGATACCACTTTTTGGAAATTTCGAAAAAAATATTATTTTATTTTTTATTGACAAAATACGTTTTTTTTTAAATTATGGTCTTTTCGATGTATTTATATGGTTGTAGTCTGGTTCAGTGGCAAAAAAATACTTTATCAGAGTGTGTTTTGAGAATATCAGACACTTAAAATGGTTCAAAGTAAGCTTTTTAGCATTTTAAAAAAACACTGTTTATACACTTTACAGTTAAACACTATAATAGTGAGGCCTACGGACCCTCGCTGTGTGCTGACCTGCACACACTTGACCTGTTTATTTTACTACTGTATTACTTTTCCATATAGTACAGTAATATATTAATACTGTATTACTTTCTTACAAGCCGTTAAGCCCGTGGCTATGGTCTTAATTTAGAAAAAAACTAAAATTAAGTAAATCACTTTAGATACCTATTTAGATAAATTATTATATCTACTTAAAGACCAACAAATCAAAACAAGCATTTATTTTTACTGGAATAAATGTGGTTGCTTTGACTTAGCAATAACAAATAATTTCGAGGTGTATCTTCGGGACACTACTCACTCATATAAATGATTGTTTAGTTTTGATAAAATTGTCTGTCTTTATTTAGATAAGTTATTATATTTATTCGAAGACCTACAAATGAAAGAAAACTTTTATAATTAATATCTGTTAACACAAAATCGACGAGGAAACAAAACTCATTGTTCCAGTTACAAAAATTCATGTCTAAAATAGGTAATTAGGTGTCTTATATTCACAGAAATAGAAACTTCCTGGCGTCCATTTTCGTATACTTTAATGATTTTATGCTTTTACAACATATTATTTCATTTCCACCCTTTTTAGGGTTTCGTTGGTAAAACCAAAAAAAGAAACCCTTATAGTTTCGTTCCTGTGTCTGTCTGTCTGTCTGTCCGTCCGTCTGTCACTCTGTACGGTTCCAATAACTTTTGAATCAAAAGAGATAAAAACATGAAACTTTCCAGTATTAAAGAACGTTTTGACGCGCACACAGGAAAAATCTAGCGAACTCAAAATTATCACCTGTTCAAATTCAAAATGGCGGATAAATTCACGTCACGCGAAAAAAAAATATTTTTTTAAAATTTTGAGTGGGATATCAAGGGAAAGGTATTGAAGAGTAGAATTCAAAAATGTATAACACTTGTGAAAAGCGTTTAATTTTCCACGCCATTTTATCAAAAAACATCAACATTTTGCGTTCCCCCCCCCCCCCCCTAAAACTATATTTTCCACTGTTGCTAAAAATATGAAAAAATATGCAAAATGTGCGTTCTGCTGGGCCTTAGAAAAAATAAGAATAACAATTCGCTCTGATTAACTGGGAATCCAAGATGGCGTCTAATTGCTGCCACGAGAGAAAAAAATAAAAGCGATTAATTTTCCAAAACATCAAAATCCCCCCCCCCCTTTACTAATTTCATGTAAACAACACCAGCGAAACCCTTTTTACGTGAGACTTCACGCACTACCAATTTATTTTAAGTCAGTAATTTTTATTTTTTACATGATTAAAGTATGAATTTAGCAAAATTTAAAGGAAGTAGCCGGTTGAATTTGACAAACTGTAACGGAACCGAGTACTCTTTAAAGATAAAGGTGTAAACAAAATGTATGTTTGCGCATAATGTGGAATTTTGTGTGCGGAGACATAAGAAATTTTCGTTCTACAGAACGATATCATTGCTTCCGTTCCCTTTTGTAAGCTCTGAAGCAATAAAAGCTAACGGAGAAACAAATGAAAGAAAGTCCTAATTGAAATAATTTAGGTACTTTATTTTGTTTGAGTTCATTTTTCTATTTTTAATAAGTTTTTATTAGCTTGCTTTCTTGTTTGTTTGTTTGTTTGTTCAGTAAAAATCTTGCAATCGATATTTAACTAACTTTTCGAGTAGCTAAACATTTGAAACTTTTAGAATAGCTCAGAACACGATGACAATGCATTATTTTAATACTTTTAGCCATCTTTCAGCAGAATTTAATTAGTTTTTAGCAAATTTTACTGTATGGAAAGTTAGTTCGGAAAAAATCCGCAAGTTATTTTATTTGTTTTGACATATCCCATAGTATTTACAATCTTCATTTTGACGGGTTTCAAATTTGTGATTTTTTATTGAGAGGTAAACATTGAATGACAGCGAAAAGTAAACAAAGAAATAAATTAATTGACGTGTGACACCCAGGTTTGTTTACACTTATGTCCTAGGTATAGGTTTAATTTTTCTTCATCTGTACTTCTTTACTTGTACACATTTTTCTTCTCTTACTGTCCCTACACAGGGGCATATCAATGGCACGGTTTAGATTCGGTGTTAGTGATACAAAGATTTGCCCTTTTATAGGTTTAAGATCAGCTCTCTAGATGGTTTTCATTATTATGTGAAGTAAATAAATTCGGAACTATGTATTTTTTTTTTTTTTTTCACTAACATAATATATAGCAATGGCAATTATTATATTATCAACATTACATATGATTCAACAGAAAATTTAAATACGTAGAATATAAAAAGTTCTTTTTATCAGGTTATATGTTAATTTTGTTAAGGCAGTTTGTATTAAGATTATTTTGAATGACATATGATTTCTATAAAGTGATTGTTGGATTTGACAATGAATTCTACTGCTCACCTGTCTGTTGATTTATTAGTTAGTGGTTGTTGAACATGGCAAAGCGAGTGCCTAGTATAGGACGGTGGTTGTTGACGGTATTTACCTAAAATCTTATCAGAATCTGCGGCTTGTACGATCGATGAGGGACGAGAACACGGTATTCCTTGTGTTCCCAAATGTATAATCTAAACAGTTTGATTGCATTTCATTAATTCAGCCGGCTCAGTGTTGTGATAGTGTTATTCTGTGGGCTTACAATCATTAACATATCACTTTACTACTTGTGCCGAGAACAGAGCGGCAGCCCATGTAACAGTTATTGATGAAAACGTGCACAGGAAGTATTGAGATATGAAACTATATGCAAATTAGAATGTGGTAAAATTATTTTAACTCTTCTTAAACACTTCAGGTGTATATTAAGTCTCGATCAACAGCATTAGGCCTCGTTTACATACAGCCATTGCCATTGGCACTGCTCCTCACACTGTTGACATTTTCATGTTTAGGCTGTGCTACATAACTCGAAAAGCGTTACTAAAAAACGTTACCCGGTGTATCAAGGAGTTAGAAAGGTGTAGGAGATGTGCACAGTCTGTCTCCAGCTGTTGGGCCTCCTTCCACCGCACATCATAGGGCCGAAGAAAGTCGAAAAGATTTATACGTGTGACAGTGAGTTAGGAAAGTACAGGAGGTTGCCATCAACTCTCAGCCCTCTCAGCCTACCTCGCGATCTCCCCCTACTTCGCTTTGTAAGGCTGAAGGAAGTCTAATCTCACGCTGGAATCATTTAACCACCTCTAACACCGTGAAGTGAACCTGGGGACATTTTATGTCGGTAGTTTACGCAGAGCGAAAACATGAAAATGTCTCACTGTCTTGCGGACTCGTATGCAAGAAGTCCATTGCATTCCCTCCCCCCCCCCCCCCCCCCCAAAAAAAAAAAAACTTCTGTGGCAGCATCAAAGGCAGTGATGAATATTTACATGCTTACACAATCTTTGTGTGAGTGAGAAACACCAAGGGAAGTGCCACGCAAACGAGGCAACATCAGACATTATGTCGATAAGATGTTGGCTCGGCATTTCGCCATGTCCTGCGTCGTTTCGTCGCGTACGACTCAACATGGGCCAGACGATGCCCACCCAACTCTGGACCTATACCAGATCAAGAAGATCAGAAATAGGGGCTTATCAGAGACGAGCGTGCTCTCATACCACCATACTTGCTTGGCTGACAAAACAGATCAGCAATGCCATACCGTGTTTCATACATAATGTCTGATGTTGAAACATTTCCTATGTGCCTCGCTTGCGTGGCACATCCCTTGGTGTCTCTCACTCACTCAGATTGTGTACCTTATTGCATTGTGCAAACACGGTATGACATTGCTGATTTACATACTTACTTACTTTACCTTCTACCTCGGGCAATGGAGGATGTCAGCGACATGTCCTTTATGTTAAACAGTTTTTATAAATACGTTATTAGTTGATATGCGCCGGAAATAGTTCCTAAATTATTTGGCGTTAAAGTTTCAAATTTCAAAAGTCTATAATCCTCGAAAAGGTAGCAGATATCGAAACAAAATTCCTAGGAAATTTTTGTCTTATTAAGAGATGTAATTGGTGCAAATTTCAGCCCACTCAGAACAGTTCGATTTTTTGAAATATTTGCTGACTCTTCACAATAGATTACGGCGTGAGTAGAAGAGCGAAGTACACTCTCTGACTCTCGCGCTTCCTCTCCTTTGACTTCCGCACGAAAAAACCTCCAACCAGGAGAGCAATGGGCAGCGCAAGTGGCAGGAGCATGATCAGCGGTAGTAACTAGGTTTGGACACTTGCGCTACTCTGATACATGCCCACTTCCCTTCTCACTGCCACGGAAGTAGGCATTTCGAAAGGAGGCAATTCGAATTAATTCGGTTATTATTGTTGTTACCATACTTTTTTTTTAATTTGCGAGAATTAACGTCCTCATCAGAGAAACGACAACTTCATTCTAACTAGCGGTACTAATCCTTAATTTTATATATATATATATATATATATATATATATATATATATATATATATATATATATATATATATATATATATATATATATATAAAATTAAATTTTATATATATATATATATATAAAATTAAATTTTTTATATATATATATATATATATATATATATATAATATTATAACATAGATACAGCTCAAATATAAACAACAAATAAAATTGAATGAATTTTAGTCCGTATATTGTCTATGACTTTCCTCCTTGTCAAAGGTCAAAATGAATTTTGTTTTTCTTATATGTTATTATTGTTTTTCTTTATTTTACTCTTTCGGAGATGAAAATAGGGAAAACAAATTTTAATAAGTTTATCGTTATAGAACCTAAATTTAAAATTCTTTTTTTTTACCTACTACTTTTACCCTGAAGTTTATTAATATTTTTTCTCATTACTTTTTCAAGCATTGTTATAGCAAAAAATCTATTGTTAACTTTGATCTTTTAAAATATAAGAATACTGTTATTAAACTCAACTTGAAACGACTTTATTAAAAAGGGGGGGGGGGGAATTAAAGTTTGACCTGAATAAGAAGGAAAACAACACCGAAATATATAAACGCTTTTTCAGCCCTCGAATACTCTATCTAGTGGCATCAATTTAATAACCTCTAAATTAATATGTACGTGCATGTGTTATATAAAAATGTAAACACCCTTAAATTTTCTTTGTTGTGCGATATACGCTAGGTATATAAATGAATGGAGGTTATTTGTATGTTGATAAAAGAAAAACAAGTAAGGCTTGCTTCACATAAATACGTGAGGCAATAATCTCTGGTTTATGTACGATTAAGTTAAAATTAAGTGTAAAATGTCAATAGTTGCATAATCTTTTTCTACACTTCAAGACCTTTAAATTGATAACATGTCATGGTGACTAAAAACTTTCTTTTATTCGCCCGCCATATTGGCCGCCGGGCTAATGCGGGGATACATCTGTGTGCCGAATTTCATGTTTCTAGCTATAGTAGTTTATGAATTGAAAAAAGCCAACGGACAGACAGACCGAAGGTAACGGAAGCTATGTGATCGTTCTGATGAGAAATAGTATATTATGTTACTAGGCTGTGAAGTGAGTTTTTTCTTTACCGCGGCAATTACATTTACTGTCAAGCGAAGCGAGACAGTAAATATTGCCAAGGTAAAGAAAAAACACTTCACAGTCGCGTAGCATATGCTATTTTTTCCGAGGTAGCAGACAATGAAAAAACATTAAATATTAATCACTAATCAATATATAATAATAACAAATATTAGTACATACTTAAGACTTAAAAAAAGAAACCTTAAAATGAGGTTACACTATAAGAAAAGATAAATAAAACGCATTGACATCTAGCGGATTTTTATCGTACTAGAAGCATTTCTACAAAGACTGCAGCACTACTAACGGAAGTTTTGACAACTACCCGCCGTAAAGAAAAAATCTTTTAGTGCCTAGGACGTAAAAGATTTTTTCTTTACAGCTAGGAGTAATGAAAAGATTTTTTAAGTCCACGTAATGAAAAAATGGATTTTAGCTATGTTTTTTAGGCTCTAAAGTTACTATTTCACAGCCTACCACGGAAAAACATATTTTTATGTCACCGATTTCAAAAATCCCAAGATATCCGTTTCAGGCATCAAATTTGGATTGTTTGACAAAAGGAACCCGCAGATAGCCCCAGATTAATTTCAAGCATTTGCGTCCTTTAAATTTTAGCTAAATTAATACTTTAATTCATGTAAAAAATCAAAAAACAAACAGAGTTCAATAACGCTGCCAACTACATGCTATGGTCCATAGCTTCCTCGCGTCTTATTTCGTATACTTTAATGAGTTAATGCTTTTACAACCAATTATTGTAAAATTGATTTAATTTTCTACCCGAATTTATTAAATGATACTAATGATTTTGATTTTTTTACATTTTGCATTAAAGTATAAATTTAGCAATATTTGAAGAGCGTAAATTAATCTGGGGGTATCTGCGGGCTAGTTTTAACAAACCATCCAAATTTCATAAAAATCTTTTTAATAATTGAGTACTTTTGAAGTTAAAGGTGTAAATGAATGTATGTTTGTGCGCATTTGGAAGAGAAAAAAATGGCGCAGAAGATTGAAACTTTCATGAGACCAACAATGGGCTAGTTATGACCTACCATCCAAATTTCATTAAAATCAGACGAGTATATGTTGGTTTAGAACAATATAGCGAAAGACAGACACGGAACCAAAAAGGTTCCCTGCTGTATGAAACAGATATGTGTCGTGGAATTTTTGATATCGGAGACATTAAAAAATTCGCTCTTCAGAACGATCACATAGCTTCCGTCATCTTCGGTAAGCTCGGAAGCAAAGTAAATAAATTTGTCAATAATAAGTTTTAAAAGCATAGAATAATTGAAGTGTGTGAAGTAGGAAGCGAGGAAGCTATACTATTTTGGCACTGTAGTTCTCAATTTAGACATTCAAAACTTGTAATAATTTATATTTTTTAGTCATTTTTAGTTAGTTATTTGCCTCTTCGGTTTCATTAATGAAACACCTCCTTTGCTTTCTCTCTTCCATTATTGATCGCCTCTGGATAAAGTTGGTTCTGCCTTATTATTATTATTATCTATTCTTCGCCTACTCTTCTGTAAAATACAACATATCTGCTAAGATGCTGCTTCTATCGTGGGAGTTTGAATGGGTAGAGTTAACATCGTGGGTGGAAATGAACTATTGCCCAGAATACAAGATGTAATAAAATTATTACACTTGTTGTCTTAACATGGGATTAACTTTAATGTATAGCAGTTTAAATTATAAATAACATTTATAAGACTAAAAAGAAAAAAAATGTATTCCTTGACACTGTTATGCAGAAATAATGTTCTCCGATTTGGCATCATAATATCTTCTTAAGTTATCTTAAGAACTAGTCTTTCTTAAATTATAATTCTTGTTTTTCTCAATGAGCTTATTTAAAATACTTTTCTTGACATATAAATATGCCACAGACCTTCCTAAATCCCTTCTCCTCGTTTCTATAGCCTTCTTTTTGGACGAACTATGTAATTTGCGAAAATCCGTAATCAGTAGTTGATTCCGATTTACTGGAGCAACAATTTTAAAAATTAACTTTCCAGGTAAGCTGAGGTAATTTCCTTCGGTATCCCTACCGGCGTCTTATCACAACCCTGGGTTAAAATTGGAATTATCTTTTATTAATATATATATATATATATATATATATATATATATATATATATATATATATATATATATATATATATATATATATATATATGGTAGAATTCTGGGGTGATGCTTTTATCACCTTGCAGCTAATTCATAAGCAGCCGGTAAAATAAAGGAAAGAAGGCGGCAAAGATGGACTGTAGTTTAATGTATAATATAATATATATAAGTCAGATAGAAAGCCCCTTAAAATAAATCATAAGTTTAGCAAGAAAAGTTCATACCCATGTAGAGGAGTCCAGCTTGCTTGACCTCGGAAAAACGGAGAAACGGAGATACTTCTTGACAGCAACGAAGACCCCCGGCCGGGGTGTTGACGTAGCTATTAATTGGCGTTTTTAAAATATTTTATAAAGTAGACATTATACTAAAAGCGGTGTGGCGGTGGATCTATGTGGCTGTTCCCTTCCGTTCCAACGTCCTGGCGAGCTGTGACTGATAATAAATACAGAAAAAAATAAACTTGCTGTATGTATAAGTTCGTATCTCTTCTCTTGATAAAGATGGCATTAATTCATTAGTTGTATTTTTTGCCGAAAATTAATTATTTCTGGAGGAGTATTATTCTCCACATTTTCGTCAAAGTCACTTGATTCACTCATTGTTTTTCACTAAAAACTCGATATAAACAGTTACTTTAATAAAAGAACAGCAAATTAGACAAGTTGTTTGTCGTAAAAGGGAGATATCTATTAAATTTTAAGGTTCAAGTTTTTTTTGGTTCCGGAGATATCATCATGTCCAATTCTGCATATAAATCTTAATTTGTTAAGTACTTCAGTGTCATTTTTATATTGTTAGTTCAGGTAGTAATGAGTAGAAACGTGAAAGAAATAGAGTTGATAGAAGTTGAGGCAGCGGTTTATATCTGATCAGATATTTATGTCTGATTTAAGGAAGCAGTTTAATCGTGGTGATCAAGTCACTTGTCCCGTCTGCTCGCCCATCTATAAACTTTCACAGACATTAAGTCGTAGGTTCGATCCCACGCTCTAATTTACTCTAATTTACATGCAAGGCATCATACACACGCTTCGAAGGTGCATTGGTAAGTGAAGAGGTTAGAACTCTACAATGGGGTTGGTAAAATGGTTCCACTTTAGGGCCTAATTGCACTTAAGGGCCAAATTGCACTTAAGACCCCTAATTGCTATGTTCGAACAAGCGGTTAGTCCTTGCCGGTTAACGTTTATCTTTTTTGTTTGATTTAAATCTCTATTTCAATTCTTATGCCAGGGGTTGGCAAATACGGCTCTTCGTTGAGTTAAATGAGGCTCCCATACAACATTTATATATTTTTAGTTTTGAACATTTTAAAAGTTCGAAATCTACATTTTCCTATCTTATAAACCAATTTATTTATGATATTATTCAAGATAGACTTCCAATTTCTGAAGTAATACTTGTGATAAATTGGCTGAACAATTTGAATTATTAGAAAAAGAAGAAGAAACAGTCTCTCCACGTAAAATATTTATATAATTCAAAGCGGCTTTCGGCCTCTATAAGGCCATCTTCAGTGCCGAAAAAGCTGGAAAAGTAAATCAACTAGAGACTCATACTTAGGCACAAGACTCACAGTGTCTTGTGCCAGCTTCTGGCTTCGCATGACTCACCCATCCCTATGAGCCTTTCTAGTTGATTTACATTTCCAGCTTTTTCGGCACTGAAGATGGCCTTATATAGAGGCCGAAAGCCGCTTTGAATTATATAAATACTTTACGTGGAGAGACTGTTTCTTCTTCTTTTAATTATGAACTCCACTAACGCTCCATATCCTGTCTGAATTATTAGAGGTGAAAGAGAATCAGGCATTGCAAATGCGGCACAAATCTATTTCTACAATGCAATTTTAGTAACTCGTGCCAAAATCAAAATATCCAGACTTAAAGATACCTGCTTGACGTCTAATTTTATTTTTCGATACAATATATTGCAATGAATCTTTGTACTCCACAATGAAGTTCATGCAGTCAAAGTATCGTTCTTAGTTGACCAATCATTATCTCACAGAATTGCTGCGGGCGTATTTAACAAATTTTATCTACGATTGATACGAAATATAAACATTATATATTTGTTTAGATGCGTAGAAAGGGATTATTTACGTACTTGTATTCATTGCGCATGCGCGTCTCATAGTTCTGAATAATTCCTCTTCTTTACGAGGAATTCTTCAGCTTTACGCACGATTAGCGAGTTTGTTTACATTTAACAAAACTAATTTGCTGTTCTTTTATTAAAGTAACTGTTTATATCGAGTTTTTAGTGAAAAACAATGAGTGAATCAAGTGACTTTGACGAAAATGTGGAGAATAATACTCCTCCAGAAATAATTAATTTTCGGCAAAAAATACAACTAATGAATTAATGCCATCTTTATCAAGAGAGAGATATGAACTTACATACAGCAAGTTAATTTGTTTCTGTATTTATTATTTAAATCTAACAATCGTAGATAAAGTACGGTACGCAACTCTCATGCATTGCTCGTGTGTTATTATCACCCTCGCTATCGCTCGGGTGCAAACTCCACACTCGCATGCAAAATGCTACTTTCCGCACTCGACGCGTAATGTACTATTACGTAATATTTCCTAGATTTAATCAATGTTCTTCGCTCAACGTATATTTTATTTTAATTTTTAAATAATTATTTGCATTGTCTCTCTCTTAATTGCATTTTCTTTTATGTGTACTTCACATAGCACTTAAGACTTGTGTGTAGAATATGCAAATATATTAATTAAATTAAATTTTAATTTATATATTTAATACTATGTAATTATAGTGAATACATGAAAAACTGGAATGCTTCTTTCCATAGCACTTAAGATATGTATAGAATATGCAAATTATATTAATTAAATTAAATTTTAATTTATGTATTTAATACTATGTAATTATAGTGAATACATGAAAAACTGGAATGCTTCTCTCATTGACCTTATGCGTGCCTTTACCTGTCTTAAGGCGCGTCCACACTATGCCGCGCAATGCCAGTTGGCAAAGCCAAGTGGCAAAGCCGTCTGGCCGACTTACGACTTCTTGCCATCTGGCTTTCTTTGATCCGGACCGACAATCGTCGGGTTCGGCTTGGCATGTCAAGTGGCACGTTTTGTGCCAAGCTTGGCAAATAGCAAATGCCAAGGGAGACGTCCACATTACACTTGGCAATGCCATTTGGCCTTGCCATTCCTTGCCGCTTGGCATAGTGTGGACGTGCCTTTATACGGTTTCTTTTTCTTTCATAAATAGTCGCGCACTAGCTGAAGATGGTCACAAGTAGTTAAAAGCCAGCATTGTACTAAATTTTTTTCAAGCGGAGGAACTTCTTTATTTTCCTAATGAAAATTGCAGATGAGCAGACTCCTCTGATAAAATTTAGTAAAATAACAAGGTCGAGTAAAGTAGAGATTACCTTAGGATATTTAATTTATATTTAATTAATTTATAATTTATCTGAATGATAATATTTAATTTTGCGTATTCTAAAAATTAATAAGATTAATGAAATTATCTAGCTGTTGAACTGTAACCTAGATTTTTTAGTCGATGATTTGTTTTAAGTAAATTTATGAAGTAAATCAGTTAAATCAACTGATATCAAATGACATTAAATTTACAAGTTTGAAAAGGGCTTTGGGGCTTGGGATACTTTGATGTGCTTTAACTCAGCCAGAGTTACAAGATTTTGGTTTAACCCCTTTGAACTTCTGCGTTTTGAAACTTTAACAAGTAAAGTTATTCCGAAGTTATCGACGTTTAGAAAGCACGATCGCTTCGTATCTATTCCTTTGGAAAATGTTTTAGTATCGAGAACAACAACTAGACCAATTTATTGACAGGAAAAAAAACCTTCGTGACGCGATTCATTACTTGGTAGCCGATGTTGGGTTTACGATAGACCTAATATAAACATGATAGATAGATTAGTAAACAAATGACAATCCATACTTTAAGGTTAACTTCGTAAAATAATTAATAAAGAAAGAGAGATAGACCTATCAATAACATGTTCGATTTACCAGTTTCATTGAAAAAAAAAAATGTTTACCTTATTGATAAACTAATTGTATGAATTGACAATATAAACCAAGTTCAAAACTCGTAAAACAACCCTTTAAAATACAGGGTGTCCCATTTCAAGAGGATCAAACAGCTATAACTTTTAAACTAGGAAAAATTAAGAAAAATGTTGCAGGTGAAAGTTGTTGTACTTAAGGTGTAGTAATGAAACAAAAAGAAAATAGACTGCCAATTAGTGTGGCACATAGCTTCCTCGCATCCTATCATATACTTTATTGTTATATTAACATTCAAATAATTGTTATATTACTTTATTGTTATATTGTTTATTGTGTAAAAACTATTAAATAGTTTTAGCGATCTTTAACACTTCATACAGGTGTCGCTGTTTGTTTTACTAAAAAATTGTATTTGAAAAAAATGTTTGTCTCATTCAATAGATGAAGTTAGATTTTTTCCCGATCTAAAATTCCAATTTTAAATTTGAAGTTCACGTTTACGCGAGCGTTGCTCGTGGACGCTTAGACGGATAACGCTGTCCAACGAACTCGTCCTTGGCATTAGTAAAATGAACATGTCTACCAAATTTCATCAATATCGGTCTACATTTATTCAAGTTATCGTCGCACGTTTCATAATTCGCGGACTCACAGACCGACCGACAGACAGACAGACAGACAGACAGACACAAAACCAAAAATGTTCCCTGATGTCTGAAACGGATTTCTGTCTTGGAATTTTTAAAATCGGAGGCATAAAAGTTTTTCGTTCTCAAAAGTGAACACAATGCTTCCGTTACCTTCGGTAAGCTCGGAAGCAAAAATAATAATTCCGTCCTTAAAAGGGTCAATATGACCCTTTGAAGAACATTCCTTTTCCTCTTGACCCTAAATTTTTGTTATTTTTCTGAAAAGTTCACTAAAAAGCATGACAAAATTGTTAATTTAATTTTTTTTTTTATATCTTTTATATAGTTTAAGCAAAAAAAGTCTTTAAAGTTGACTAATTTATTATACGGGTTTTACAAGAAAAAGTAATGTAGCATTAAGTTATTTTATTTTAATTTTTTTAAACGTAATAACTTGCTAATGAAGGTATTTTAGAATCTTTTACAAGTAATTTGTATAGTCTTCTAATTTTCCTAGGTTCTAAATTTCAAGGTTCTAATGCAATTGGTTCCGCCATCTTGATTTTAAGATGGCGGACCGTAAAAATACTTCTTAGCGAGCATCAAGGAGGTAAAAGTAGCATTGTATGGAGAAGTAATGATACAATTTTTTTAAAAAAATCGTAATTTTGTCTGCCTCGTATCTTCGGAAAAAAATAAATATGATTTAGTTGGTAGGAAATAATTTTTTATAAAGAATGTTTTTGCTAGACACTAATATTTTGATATATTTACGAAAATTTACCTTTAAGCAGTACTTTTTGACCTAACCTTTCATCATTACCCTATAAAACGTAACACTTTGTGTATTTTTAATAAAAAGAAAATACTGAATTTATCGAGATTCTACAACCGGAATCGCTTTTTCAATGAACAAAGATACTGTAAAAAAGACAAATTCTGTAAAAAGGAACAGTTTAAAAAAACAAAGTGAATCGGACAGTAAGAAATAGAGGGGCCAAATAGTGTAGATTTACCAATTGATGTCAAATCAGAAAACTTTAATTTTTTATAAAGAATGTTTTCGCTAGACACTAGGCTTATTTACGAAAATTAACCTTTAAGCCCCCCCCCCCCCCCCCCCGGTACTTTAAGTATGTTTTTCAATTGACACCAACGAGTGAAAAGTCTAATTTACTGTTCTAAATTTAAATTGGATTGCGCTAGTCTATTCTAAGGTTAATGATATGCAATGTTTATTACTAATTATTTAGGCAATTGGTTATTGCGTTCATTACCTGGGGCAGTTTTAAAATTCAACACCTTTCATTAACTAAGCAAAATAGAAAAAAATACGAATCTCCTCATAGAGAAAACGGTCCGATTAAACTCGGAAAATACTTTCCCATCTGTTTAGTGATACTGAATTTAATAATCCTAAAATTTGTTATTTAATTATATATATTAATAATTTTTTACACGGACCAGTTTTGATTTCAAACTGGGTCACGTTTTCATTTTTATCTACGATTGATAGAAATATAAACATTATATCTCTGTTTAGATGCGTAGAAAGTGATTATTTACGTACTTGTATTCATTGCGCATGCGCGTGTCATAGTTCTGAAGAATTTCTCTTCTTTACCACGCTAGCGCGGTAAAGAAGAGGAATTCTTCAGCTTTACGCACGATTAGCGAGTTTGTTTACATTTAACAAAACTAATTTGCTATTCTTTTATTAAAGTAACTGTTGATATCGAGTTTTTAGTGAAAAAAAATGAATGAATCAAATGGCTTTGACGAAAATGTAGAGAATAATACTCCTCCAGAAATAATTAATTCGGCAAAAAATACAACTAATGAATTAATGTCATTTATATTAAGAGAGAGATACGAACTTACATACAGCAAGTTTATTTTTTCTGTATTTATTATTTAAATCTAACAATCGTAGATTAAGTACGGTACGCAACTCGTGCGAAAACGGCATTTTGCATTGCTTGTGTGGTTTTACTACCCTCGCGGTCGCTCGGGTGCAAACTCCACACTCGCATGCAAAATGCTACTTTCCGTACTCGACGCGTAATGTACTATTCCCATCTGTTTAGTGATACTGAATTTTATAATCCTAAAATTTGTTATTTAATTATATATATTAATAATTGTTTACATTACACGGACCAGTTTTGATTTCAAACAGGGTCACATTTAGATTTTTTTAAAAGCAATCTGGGATTCTTACTTTATTTGGTATTGGCTACAACTATGATTATCTTGCAATGTTGAAATTTTTATATCACTTATATTGTTAAATTGGCTTTTAAATGGACTGCATATAAAAATTATGGAATTATAACCGTCGGAATCTTTTTGAAACATACCTTTTTTCCTGTTTTTTTATTCATCAGTTTTATTCATCAAAATTTTACCTCGAGACAGGAAATTTCTGCATAATATGCACCCTTTGGAGTGGAAAGGGAATAGAGAGAGGGACAGACTAACATCATGTACTTGCACTGGATAAAATAGATCTAGTAGAACTTACTCGGACAGTGCGGGAGACTTGGCTAAACCTATGATCTCACAACTTTTTACGCGACCCTTAGCTTATTTTTTTACACTAGTGTTTTTGTTGGGATTAAAAATATTAAATTAGTTTACCTTATCTGAATATTACATATGCTGTGACATTAGATGAATGAATGATATTTAAAAAGCATGAGTAACTAACATACTCTGTAGTAGAAAATGTGACAAAAGTGAACATAACAACAATAACTGTACTCTTAAAGAGCTTTCCAACGACATGCATTATAAAGGGCAAATACTATTTTAACTTTTGTACCCCGTACCCCGTACCCCTGTATACCAATTTGGACCCTTTCAGATTTATACCTTCCTGTGGTTGGTCACAATGACCGTTCTGAATTTTGTGCGGATCGGTTCAGCCGTTCAGGAGGAGTATGTGTCTAACCAAATGCAAAGTGTAGAATAAGAGCTTCACTTCACTCAGCTCAATAAATATATACATATATATATATATATATATATATATATATATATATATATATATATATATATATATATAATAATATTTTCTCAATAAATATATACATATATATATATATATATATATATATATATATATATATATATATATATATATATATATATATACATATATATTAAAAATATTATTATATTAGTTTGCAGATGAATCATTACCTGTATGTTAAGTGTGCTTATAGATGATTTTCTTTGATTCTAAAGTACAGTCCACTTATTATAAAATGCATTTTGTATCAAGTAGAGAGATGTTTAGAAGGCATAACGATGTTACAATACTCTGTAGAGTGCAATACATCTGAACTAGTCTAGACGTCTGCTTTCCATTGTCGACAACAGAGACCAATACTGCAACACTCAATTGTTTCACTTCAACCATATTATGTATCTTAGATCCATTAGCACTCTATCCAATAAATATAATAGTTAAGTCTTATATTTTTCACCTACTTTGTGAAGGAAGTTTATCTGTCTCGAAGCTTGAATATGAATTAATTTATGACTCATAGTTTAACTAAGTAATATTAACTTAGCAATACATATTGTTGTCATAAATTAGATCGCTGATGGAGATTGTCTTAAAGGATTTAAAAAACTACTGTCTGACTTTTTTTCTTTTTTTTTACCAGAGTCTAATAAATTAGATCTTCCAGAGAGGACACTATAAGAGGACACTATAATACTGACTCACTATAGACTGAGGGCCGGATTTAGGCATAGGCGACATAGGCGGCCGCCTAGGGGCACGCAACACAAACAATTTTTTTTTTTTTAATGTTTTCATTAACTTCGATAATCTCAGAAAATGGAAGGATATCCTACTTATTTATAGAGACTATAACAAAAACCTTCGTTTTAAATTAAAAATATTCAATCTTAGTCCTGTTAACAAAGGAAACATCAGAAAATTTTGATATAGATCATTGATGTTTGAAATTGAACATATCAAGTCCTGAAAGTTCTGAGGGGAAACTATGGCCTTGATCGTGAAAAGTAATTTAATTTTTTTATTATTATTATTTTTTTTTTTTTTTACAAATATGTATCTAGAAAATATTAGCTTTCCCTAAAATGTCATTTCGACTAAATTCAATTTTCACTTAATTAAAGATGATTGTTTCTCTAAAATCAAAGTCCATATAATTTTCTTGATATCTAAAAAGCTTAATAGTTATCTATGAACCTAGGGAGTAAAGTAAGCCATTATTCCCTGAGCGAAAAAATTGGTTCTTGAGGCGAAGCCGAAGGAACCATATACGGTCACTAAATCCCGAGACGAAGCCGAGGGAATTAGACTTTTAATTCCCTCGGCTGCGCCTCGGGAATAACGCTAATTATCGCGAGGAGAATAATGGCACTTTACCCCGAGGTACATACAATATTTTATCTCCAGTAGGGAGAAAATACACATTTTTATCCATTACACAGTTTTTATTTATTATTTTAAAAAATAACAATAATTGCTGGCACTTTTAATAGCAGATATAAGAGATTCAATATTAAAAACAAATATTTGAGTCATTATTTCTTAAAATTTCCACAAGAAAGGGCCCCCCCATTTTAAGACCCCCGTTCGATTGAACCACAATATTTGGTCAAAGCTAAAAGCTGGGGGAGGGGGGCCCGCACCACATAATCCGCCTAGGGGCCCACATACTCTAAATCCGGCCCTGTCCAACATCATGATCGTCGCAAATGACTCTTATGAGACTGATCCCTGTAATGGATTCGAAACGTTGAGATTCTCAAAATCCATGAAACAGTCTCCTAAGGAAGAACTAGATTTGTTATTTTATTATTCTGTAAAAGGGATTATACTATTAGGGATTTAAATTTTAAACTATTTTCAGTCTTACCTTTAGTCTACATCTCTGACAACATTTAGACTGTCTACTCTATATTTAATGTTTAATTTAACTTAATTTCTCTGGCCAAGAGGAAAAGAAAATTTATAAATTGCCCTGAATTAGATGAAGAGAATACTATAAAGGTTGTAACCGACCTAAACCAAAAAAAAAAAAAAATGAGTGAAACTAGATCAAAAATGGTGTAAAAAGCCGCTAAACGCATTATTCTGTCTCAATACATTGCCGAAATATGCTTTTATGGAGAATTTTTCTTTAAAGAAAACACATTTTGACTTCCTCATATAAAGAGAAAGTATTGTGACGGCACGAAAATTCGATTCAGAGATTTTGATGGATTTATACGTTTTGAGGTCCCCTGAGTCCAAAAAGTGGTTTTTAAAAACTATCTGTCTGTCGTCTGTGCAGACGCGTAGAGCCTAAACTACCTGACCGATTTTGATAAAATTTGCCATACATTTTCTAAAAAAGCATACCTCGAGACGATTTTGATAAAAAAAAAATTAAAATGTAACGATATAAGCAGTTTTCCCGGGAAAAATCTAGTTCCTGAGAAAATAGCTTTAAACGGAGAGAGGCCGGGTTCGATTACCCATCGAGGAGAATAATTTTTATGATAAATTTTGATAAAATGTTCAATAATAATTAAATGTACCTATACGAAAACTCGAAAACCAATAAATGGTAAACATTGGCTAAGTAATTATGAACTCGTATATGAGAAAGTTTGTCTGAGTTGCCTCAGACCGATTTTTTGCTAATAAAACGTGATTTTTAAAAAATTATATCTCAACATCGGATTGAGATAGAATAGTGCGTTTCGCGACGTTTTGCTCCATTTTGAATCTAGGTTAACCGAAATAAATTTTTGGATTAGGTCGGTTACACCTTATATAGAGGAGACTAAATACCTTGATTGGTTTTAAAAATAACAAAAAATAAAAAATGTTAGCAGGTTTTAAAAAATTCAAGACTAGCCTTCCACACATATTGTTAATTGTTATTATTATTTATCTACAGTGGTTTCTTATGTTGGGCCTATATTGATTCAGATCATATTGGCTATAAGAATATTAGAGTTCAAATTCAAATTCAAAAAAAACTTTATTTCTTTTAAATAATACAAATAAACAAAAATGGACTATTACACAGAAATTACCTCTCCACAAAGGGGAAACCAGAGGGTGGAGAGGGAGCTCTATTATAATTTAATTTGATATAATTTTATAAATTAAAAAATTCAATTTCTTTATAAATATAAAATTAAAATATTTTGGGTCTAGGATTTGAACTTTGGATTCTTGAAATTAAAAATAACTGAAATCTACATGAAATAAACTTTACTTATACACATTATCAATAACGCGTGAAAATTGAAGATGTGACTGTAATAACCATAATTTTGTTTTGATAGCTATATGCTTCAGTCTTCTATGTCACTATTGAGTGGTTGTTGTAGTTAGTTTAATAGAACCCAAAATAAAATCTATTTTGATGGGTGTTCAGGATATTGTGAAGGTGTTCTGGTCACGTTACGCTGCTAAGACAGAAATAATATCTGTGGATTTTCTCCAACTATAATTTGTCCTAAGCATAAAGAAGAAGAGGAAACACCCGATTGCTATGTGAAAACGTGCCATGTTTTTATCTGCTAACGCTTTATAGCAGCATTAAAGTCAGGTGGTGAAAGATAACTAGCTCAGTGACCTGCAATCTATTACTCAATCGAGGAAAAATTGCAAATAAACCTTAGTTTGTACGATCCTACCTTAGGGTACAATATTCTAGAGTTCCAGGCCTTAACAGTACAAGTTCTAAACGTAACTTTTCAGTAGAGCCATTACAAGTTTTGAAATTCGTTTTTTTTCCTACCAGTTTTACATTTAGGGGCGTATAAAACTGCGTTGATTACTGCCTACAAAGCAGTAATCAACTTTGCTTTCATATGCCCCTAAATGTAAAAATGGTAGGAAAAAAACGAATTTCAAAACTTGAAATGGCTCTACTGAAAAGTTACGTTTTTGAACTTGTACTGTTAAGGCCTGGAACTCTAGAATATAATCTGCAGGACATCTTTAAGATATTTGAGAGACATTACTGAGTCTTAATTCTTAATTACCAGTCCTTATAATAAAAATGGTCAAAAGCTTCCTTAAGAAAAGGACGCGTCCAAAGACTGGATCTTCAAATCTTTTAATATTAATGTTAGGATGAGGTTGCAAAGAATTAAAAATCAGCCAGATTAGAGAGACCTGCAACCAGGATGCTGTCCAGTCTACACTGCACAACCGAGTTTTTCTTCATGTTTCATTGCTTAAACTTCATTGTGATTTTGTATGTTTCAGAATTAAGATTGGCTAGACTAGTCTTAGACCCTAACAATTCACCAGCATGGGAGATGTCGGAGCAAGATTTGAGACCAGCAACCAGGATGCCATTATTTGTAAATGCTCATCCAGTCTACACTGCGCAACCGAGTTCTGAGGTATTTAAAAATTATTCTTGATTATTTCTTCCTAAATACAATTTCATTATAAGATTTAAAAAAAATCGGTTTAACTCAACTCAGACTATCTTTCTCATATAATCTCCGTCACATATCCCAGTGAATATAAATATATTGTTATTGTAATCTATACAGACGAATACGCGTGGCGATCCTCTAGCTTTGAACCCACCTTTAGGAACCTCTATAGAACCTTCCAAGTGAAGTGAGAGTCTCTTCCAGCACTACCGTCAACTCCAATCCTCCTTTTAAACTATAAACTCATCATGTTAATTTACTGAATATTAAATATTTATTGCGTTAAGCTCCCATCAATGATAAAGCCACGTGATGCTTAGGTAATATATTATTCAAAATGTATTAAACAGGTGGTTGTTGACTTTTTGCTTTTGATTTTCAACAAAATCAAATTTATTTTCATCAATATCTCGGAAAATAGATGTCGAGAAATAATTTTTTGTCAGTTTTTTTTTCAGAGTTTTTGGGGGTAGCGCCCCCAAATTCGGTGCTAAAATTGATTCCTCGATTTCACCACAGAGTATGATTTTCCTGAACACGTATGCCTAATTTTGTCAAAATCGGTCCTGTGGTTGACGCTCCACGTGTCTGCAGTCTGCAGAGACGACAGACAGACATTTTTTAAAAACATTTATTTGGACTTAGGGGACCTCAAAATGTGTAAATCCATTAAAATCTCAAAATCGAATTTTCGCGCAATCACAATACTTTGAGACAGTTAAAAAAAAAAAAAATGTCAGACTTGATCCAGTAGGACTTCCTAAAGATTTAGTTGAATTACACGAATCTGTTTATTCTATCAAGGTTAGCTATATTCCCTCATTTTTTCCATATTTCCTCTATAATTCTAGACATAAAATATGTATATATATATATATATATATATATATATATATATATATATAACTATATATTTACAATTTAGCTTTGTTTTAGAGATAATATTTGTCTAAGGTCTAGAAGGACACTGCAGTATTTTGATAACCTGGTTAGTCCTGTGTTTCCACTAATAAAACAACACTAATTGGCAACCTGTTGTCTGTACATTTCGCTGTATTTTGTGGACTGCATTAATGTCGAATTCGTTTTATTGCTAAATAACTAAACTATCTATAAGAGTATAAAGAGATATAGATAATGGAATTGACTGTTAATTAAATAAGGAGTATAATTTCTGAGATAATAAGAGACGTAATAATTCATGAGAAAAAATATAAAATTACAATTGTGGGTATGAGTTGTTTGGAAAGATTTTTATATTTTAACGTTTAGGTTTTAGGATGATATATCTTAGCAGTTGTTTTTTTTAAAATAAATTTTATATTTTTCTATTAGATTCATGTGAAAACTATAATGTTATTATTTATTTCGAGTGTGTTAGTTTTTTAAAATTTGTAAGCATAAAAATTTTAATGTCTCCGATTTAAAAAATTCCAAGACAGATATCCTTTTCAGACATTAGAGAACATTTTTGGTTCCGTGTCTGTCTCTCTGTCTGTCAGTCTGTCTGTCTGTCGTTCTGTCGCTCAATTTTTGCGAACCAACATATCTTAAGAACTACTTGTCCGATTTTATTGAAATTTGGATGGTAGGTCATAATAAGCCCATTGTTGGTCCCATATAAGTTTCTACCTTATGTGCCCATTTGTTTCTCTTCCACATGCGCACTAACTTACATTTATTTACACCTATATATCTTCAAAAGAACTTATCTGATTTTTATGAAATATTGATGGTTCGTCGAAAGTAGTCTACAGATAACCCCAGAGTATTTTCAATCACCTGTCTCTTCAAATTATGCTGAATTGATACTTTAATAAATGTAAAAAATCAAAATAATTTTAAAAAATTTAAAAAACGGGGGATAAATGAAATAAATTGGATAATAATGTAGGTTTTAAAATGCATAACATCATTACATTTTACGAAATAAGAAGCGAGGAAGCTATGTGCCACACTAATTGGCAGAGTATTTTACAAAGAAATTAATTATCCTGGTATTATAAACATTAAGGCTCTACTGTTATCTAAAAACTTTAATTTTAATATGGTAATTATGATCATGGTATGAACATGTTAAGCTGGTTCATTATCATTAACTGAGATAGCCTAGAACATCTGCTACCCTTATTCTGATTAGTCAACTTTGTCCAAAGATGTTTTCCAACTTTTACCAAATACCAAAACTTGTAACATCTCGAGATACTGACGAAGATAGAGTATTTTCAGTTTAAATTTTAATATTTCAGAGTATTTTAACTATGAATTTTAATATTTCACGTCAAACTTCTTACGTGTTATATTGATAATAATAATAATATATTTTTACTAAGTTGTTATTTGTTCACTCATTAATATTAATTTTTCGATTTTAATGTGTTTTTGCCAAGATAGTAGTTTGTTGACTGAAAAAAAATTGTCTTTTTCTATTAGGTTTTAAGAGATGTATAAAAATCAATAATATTTGTTAAATTAATTTCTAAAATGACTATATTTCACCCATACCCATAGTTTTAAATTGCGTAGTAAAATTCACTGCTTGTGTTCAGTTACATTTGAAAACATTTTATTATATATGGTGTAACTATATAAATACACAGCTATCATCTTCTATTGTTCTCAAAAATAGACTGCCAATAAATGTGGCACATTCTTTCCTCGCATCCTATCACGCACTTAATTGATTTTATTCTTTTACAAGCCATTATTGTTAAATTTATTTAATTCTTTCCCGCGTTTTTTTAATATGTCAAAATTGATTTGATTTTGTACCATGAATTAAAGTATCAATTGAGCAAAAAATAAAAAACGCAGACATTTGAAATTAATCTTGTGCTATCTGCGGGCTACTTTCGACTAACCATCTAAATTTCATAAAAATCAGATAAGTACTTTTGAAGGTATAGGTGTAAATAAATGTATGTTTGTGCGCATGTTGAAGAGAAACAAATGGGCGCAGAAGGTTGAAACTTATATGGGACCAACAATGGGCTAATTATGACCTACCATACAAATTTAATCAATGTCGGAAGAGTAGTTTTTAAGGTATGGTGGTTTACAAAATATTTGAAGACCGACAAGAGGCCAAAAATGTTCCCTTATGTCTGAAACCGATTTCTGTCTTGAGATCTTTTAATTCGGACGCACAAAATTTCGTACTTCAGAATGATCGCAATGCTTCGGTGGCTTGGAAGAAAATTATTTTTAGATATGTTTGCTTGAGAATAAGATTTTAAGTGATAATATTATAATCGACTCACTGCATCTGAAAGAGGGTATTCTTTACATTTAAATTTTTGTTTATTTTCTTTATCAAGTAATCATCTTAAATGAACTCTTATTTGTCGAAGGGAAAACGTGTCTCAAAGGACAATTTTTAAAGGTTTAATCTTAAGAATTCAGTTAACATCCCACGCTTTAACTAAACTTTATATAGATTTTTAGCTTGTAGACCCTTAAAAGTAGATTCCATTTAAGACATTTAATTTAATTAGTAAATAGTTAATTAATGACACACTAATGTTAAATTTAGCAATTCTTATCTTTATAGATATTTGACAGAATTAAAGTGCGATTAATTAAAGATAATCATGTGGCTTTTGTTATGTGAATTTTTAGCTCACGCCTTATTAGCGTCTTCTTAATCGTAATTCTAAATTAGAATTTATTAGAAAGATATCAATTAGCGATCCCTTTTCTAGAGGAGTGATTTTAAGCTAATCTTAAGGCATAGCATTTAATTGTGGCGTTAATGTTTTATTTTCACATTGGTGGACTAAAGGAATTAGGCTTCTTGGAAATTTCTCTAATGTCTTAGATCCAAGCCTTGGACAGATCCGGCTTATTTGGACATTTGTTTTATCTTAGTATATACAGATACTGTAATACCCCAAACTTAAGCGATAGGTGGGACCAAACGATTTCCGTGTAAGTCGAATTCGCGTAAATGGTGGTAAAATTTGTCATGAAATACATACAAATTTGCTTGATTGGGACCAGGGGCAATATTATAAAAGCAAAATGGGTATCTAATTCCAATAAAATCTTAAAGAATACAACAAATTATATTATTATGTATTGCAAAAACATAAACTAAAGTTATTTTAAAGTAGAAGGCTTCATAAAATCTAAAACAATGAACTAAATCAAAGACCAGAAAATTTAAACTAACCTCATAATAAAATAATTTCAAGATAAAAAGAACATTTTATATACTACGTTTTTAAATTTTCTGTTGAATCGTATGTAATGTTGATAATATAATTGTTATTGTTATATAATATATAATGTTAGTGAAAAAAAAAAAAAAAAAAAAAAAAATAGTTCCGAATTTATTTACTTCATATAGGTAAATGACAACCATCTATAGAGAAAACTGATCTTAAACCTATAAAAGGACAAATCTTTGTACAACGGATCTCCCCAACACCAAATCTAAAGCGTGCCATCGATATATTTGAAATAATATAATCGATAAATAATAAAATTAATATTTCCTGTTTTGCTGTCATTCAATGCTTATCTATCACAAATTTGAGACCCGTCAAAATGAAGATAGCGTAATTATGGGATATGGCAAAACAAATAAAATAACTTGCGGATTTTTTCCGAACTGACTTTCCGTACAGCAAAATTTGCTGAAAACCAATTAAATTCTGCTGAAAGATGGCTAAAAGTATTAAAATAATGCATTGTCATCGTGTTCTGAGCTATGCTAAAACTTTCAAATGTCTATAGCTATTCGGGAAGTTAGTTAGAAATCGTTTGCCAGATTTGTACCGGACAAACAAACAAACAAGAATGCAAGCTAATAAAAACGTAGTAAAATACACAGAGAAATAAAAGTAATAAAATGATCATCTGATTCTCAAAATTTACTTTGAAAAATGTACAAGCAACTCATTCTAGCGTTGGTTAGAGAAAGTAAATTAAACTTATTGATCCTAGCTATATTTATGGCCAAGTTCTTACTTATCTTAGCTTTTATTAATACTGTTTTTTTTTATTTAATACTGATACATATTTATTTATATTATTTAGGGACATTTCTTATTGTTATTACTTACATGATTGAAACCTTCTTAACGGTTACATTTTATATATGAATCAGATTGTGTTTAGAAATAAATGACTCAACAAGTTACTTTTGTACATATTTAATACTAAAGTTTTTATTAATACTGAAATAAATACATACTTTTTTTAAGTAGTAACGATCTAAATTGTTCTGTAGCTTGTTTATCTTTAAAATATAGCTTGTAATTTGAGAGTGTCTTTCAAACATTATTCGATAATTTGTCTGCCTTTCAAAAATGCTCGGTAATTTATCACCTTTCAAAGTTACATAACCTTCTGGTAAAATGTCAAGTTTGATTAGACAATAAAAATTTGTTAAGATTAAATAATAAAATAATGCATCTGGAAATAATTTTCCTTCTTTCTATATCAGATATTAAACAGTATTTGAGCAAAGTTTAAAATTTAATTGCCTCTTAATTATTAATGCTATTTGTTTTTTAAAACTTTGTTCTTATTACAGAAATAGCGAGTTAATTTTATTTTACTACAGCTGCTCAACAAAGGGGTTGTTCTTGTACTCAAAATAACATAGAATTAAAGCAGATTTCTGCATTTACTTTCCCGCACATTTATCTTTCCCGCACTTCAGTGTTCCAACTTACGAACATAATAGTACATTACGCGTAGAGTGAGTCGCGTGCGGAAAGTAGCATTTTGCATGCGACTGTGGAATTTGCACCCGAGCGACAGCAAGGGTTGTAAAACTACACGAGCAATGCAAAATGCCTGTTTTCGCACGTGTTGCGTACCGTACTTTATCTACGATTGTTAGATTTAAATAATAAATACAGAAAAAAACTTGCTGTATGTAAGTTCGTATCTCTCTCTTGATAAAGATGGCATTAATTCTTGAGTTGTATTTTTTGCCGAATTAATTATTTCTTGAGGAGTATTATTCTCCACATTTTCGTCTGTCACTTGATTCACTCATTGTTTTTCACTAAAATCTCGATATAAACAGCTACTTTAATAAAAGAACAGCAAATTAGTTTTTTTAAATGTAAACAAACTCGCTAATCGTGCGTATAGCTGAAGAATTCCTCTTCTTTACCGCCCTAGGGTGGTAAAGAAAAAGAATTCTTCAGAACTATGAGACACGCATGCGCAATGAATATAAGTACGTAAAGAATCACTTTCTACGCATCTAAACAGAGATACAATGTTTATATTTCGTATCAATCGTAGATAAATGTTTATTACATTACCGTAAGCGATTCAGATAGTATGTAAAAGCCAAATGTTTTAGGTGCAAAACAAATGATTCCATAAAATTTGGCATGAATATGAATATATTATTACGTATTTGGTAGGTTTAAACTCCTTTGTTTATATTTGCTGTTTGTTAAAATTAAAACGTGTAGTTCTGGGTTCCTCGATGTACAGATGAAGATAATGAACTTATAAGAAATAATTTAATAGTAGAACGTATTAAAATCCTTAAAATATATAATATCATTCCTTATGTTATCTTCATGGTTCACGTTTTCGTCTTAATTTAAGCAAATATTTCTATCTATAAGAAAACATCATTAAATATTGTAACGATTATTGTTTAGACTTAAGTGTGATAAGATTTTGATTTGTAGGTCTTCGAATAATTATAATAATTTATCTAGATAAAGACAGACAATTTTATATAAGATTTAAATCTAAGTCTTATTGTTACTTCCCTACTACAAGTACTTATATCAATGTAATCGTATGGTAAGTTCGTGTAAGCAGTTTAACATCAAACGCAATTCACTCCTGGGGTTTGTTGCTATTACACGTACGACTCAATTGCAGAGATCAAAGTCGTATAAGTAAGTTATGTGCAATTCAATTTGAAATTTGATAATGATGATAAGGGCATATGCATATTGCATATGACGAGAAACTTGTCTCATTATTTACGCATTTATGTTACTAAAGTACATGACTATTAGACTACAAGCCTTTAGGCCCTTCGCAACTGGCTTAATTTTATATTTAGAAAAAAAAGTAGAAAGAGGTAAATTAATTTAGATAAGTTATTATATCTATTTACAGACCAACATATCTAATCAAACATTTATTTTTATTGGAACAAATGTAGTTTCCTTAGCTTGGCAATAACAATAACAGTACGTCGTCGGGACTCTACTCGTTTATATATAAATGATTGTTTACATTTGATAAAATTGTCTCTCTTTATTTAGATATGTTGTTATATTTATTCGAAGACCTACAAATCAAAACAAACTTTTAATTTTTATTCAAATAAATGTGGTTGCCTTAATAATGATTTATAAACAAACTATAATGTCATACTTGAGACTTGAGAATCTTTAATATTGGAGTATAGTTGTTTATTTCAGAGTTAAGTTTAGTGTATCTATCACTCATTAACCAAAATTCTGATCTGGTGTTTTAGCTTAATTATTTTCTTCTCATATCTTTTAAATTAACTTTACCTACCTTATTTATCGTTTAACTGGTGTCTTTGGGTATCACTTTTCTTTGTTAAACTTCGCCTTTTATTTTATCCAGTGCCGAATTTAGGACTTTTGAGGAGCTAGGCCAAATTTTACTAGCGGCCACATTTACAATTTTACTATCCCCACATTGTTTTTCTATCCTAGTTTTTATGTGCCATGGAAGTTCTGTAATTGGGTTATCTTTGTTGTTTTTTACTAAACCGTTAAGGTTTTTTGTTGGCCGACAAAAAGTCGGTAGGAGACGGAATGAATAGAAACAGGTGGAACCCCGTACAAGGCCGACAAAAAGTGGGCCCTACTTTTTGTTGGTATGGTAGCGCAAGTCGATGGGGTTCTATTTTTTGACCGATCCTATTGTCGGTGGAGGGGATGGAACACATGCTACACTATGGCGTCGTTCACATCACCGACTTTTTGTCGGTCGATTCAGTCTGAGCCCGGGATCCGTCCTATGTGTTTCTAACGTTCTATTTTTTTGTTAAGTTTTTCTTTTAACGATGGAGATCGAGCCTGAAGTTATAATTTGTGCAGTGGAGAAGAGACCTTCACTCTATGATACATCCTTGTCTATGTATCGCGACAAAAATGTGAAGAAAAAGTTGTGGGATGAAGTTTGTCGTGAAGTAATTCCAAACTGGGGACTTCTGAACCACGATGAAAAAAACAAATGTGGTAAGTTTAATTTTTTGATAAAAAGTTTTAGTTGTATAACTCAAAGAAATGTATAGAGTAAACATTATGTGTATCAGGGGTAAAAGACATTATGTGCTAAATGTTAAATTTTAAGGAGAGCTATTTGAATATTTTTTTTTACATATCTTCTTAAATTTTGCACTTATTAACACTCTTTTAAAACTTTTTTTATGGTATAGTTCATAAAGTTTACACCATATTATTGCTTCCGAAGGTAACGGAAGCATTTTGTTCACTTTTGAGAACGAAAAAGTTTTATGTCTCTGATTTTAAAAATTCCAATACAGAAATCCGTTTCAGACATCAGGGAACCTTGTTGTCTCGTGTTTGTCTGTCGGTCTGTGTGTCCGGACCCCCCGCTATATTCCCCCCCCCCCCCCAATAATTAACTGCAGACGACAACCATGACTTGCAGTAAGATATTGTACTGCAGTAACATTTTTTAACGAATACGTTCTAAAATCATTGTTGTTACTGGGCCGGAGATTTTTTTGTTTATTAGTTGTACTTTTTTTGGGGGGGAGGGGGGGCAGCTTCTTTGATGAATAAGTAGTTCCCTTTTCTTGTTACCACTACGAATCCCCCCCCCCCAATCTAAACTGACTTAGAAGGGCCCCCCACAACCTAGCCCCTGGATACGCTACTGATTTGAGATAGCGTACAGTTTTTGAATATATTAGAATCACTAAATTTAATATATATAATCTAAAATGTCTTAGAATGTGCCCCCCCCCCCCCCCCCCCAGACCTAGCCGCTGGATTCGCCACTGACAGTACGATTTATACTACTAACGAGAAAAACGATTTATAATTAAATTAGTTTATGTGCTTCCCATCCACCGCCCCTAAGCAGTTTGGAAATTGGGTTTTTTCGTACATTTTATCTGTGATGCTAGTCCAACGTTTAGGTGCAAGCAGTCCCTTATAGCTGTACACGTCTCTTTTACTATGCTCCGTATTGTAGATGCACTAAGTAAGTACTGGAAGTGCAAAGAAATAAACGAATCCCCACTGACCAAGTATCTGTAACCAATAAATAAATTACAATACATTTATATATATTTTTGTTTTTTACTTTTCTGTTTTAGCTAAAGAAATTAAAAAAAAATGGAGCTCTCTGAGAGACTGTTTTCGGCGGGAGTTAAGTATCCACCAAAACATGCCTTCGGGTAGTGCAGCGAGGAAAAAAAGAAAATATATCTTCTTTGACCAGCTTTTATTTCTGGAACCTTATACAAAAATAAGAGGGAACGAATCATCTGCCAGTACCTCACCTCCCGGTCATGAAACCTCATCCTCTCGCTGCGAAACACCTCCTACTACAACCAGCCTGACCAGTTCTAACAAACAAGAGCAAAATATTGATGAAGATAATATCGTACAAGCGCTTCATCAAGGGAACATCGATCTTGAGAGCTATGCTAACCAGGCCGATGCAAGAAGTGACAGAATCTACGATGCTGATGAGGCATTTCTTCTTTCGCTCTTGCCTACATTCAGACAGCTTGATGGAGATCAAAATATGCTATTAAGATCAGAAATAATTCAAACCATAATAAGGTTTAAACAATCACAAAGTAAAGAGGCCGGATAACCCCCGTCCTGTAATGACCTAAGCTGTTGAACGGGACTAAAACAAAAAAAACAATCACAAAGGCAATATCGTGCTGGAATGCAATACTCATCCCATTTTGGAGGGATGGAGCACATTGCAAAACAATCTTATTCTGCTCTAATACAGAGTTCTGGTCTTGTTCGCCAGGCTTTAGCTAGCCCCCCCCCCCCCCCTCAAAGTTCTGGCCTTGTTCGCCAGACTTTAGCTAGCCCCCCACCCCTCAGAGTTCTGGCCTTGTTCGCGAGGCGTTTGTGTACACCTCCTCAGAGTTCTGGTCTTGTTCGCCAGGCTTTGGCTAGCCCCCCCCCCCCCCCTCCTCAGAGTTCTGGCATTGTTCGCCAGGCGTTTGTAAGTACACCTCCTCAGAGTTCTGGTCTTGTTCGCCAGGCTTTGGCTAGCCCCCCCCCCCCCCCCCCCTCCTCAGAGTTCTGGCATTGTTCGCCAGGCGTTTGTAAGTACACCTCCTCAGAGTTCTGGTCTTGTTCGCCATGCTTTGGCTAGTCTCCCCCCCCCCCCCCCCCTTCAGAGTGCTGGCCTTGTTCGCCAGGCTTTGGCTGCCCCCCCCCCCCTCCTCAGAGTTCTGGTCTATGTAAGTACTTCTGGCAACGACGTATGCATACGAGTATTATCACCAGATTCAGAATCTAGCATATTATCTAAGTAGTTGAATATATTTGATGTTAAAATATTATGAGTAATATATATTAATTTATTATATAAGGAATAAACATATTTTGTAAATTTTATATATATATAATATATATATATATATATCTGTATATTATCTATGTAGTTTAGTATGTTTGACAATTCAATTTTATAAGTAAATGTTAATTTGTATTGAATAAATATTTTTTAGCAGTTTCTTTTTGTTCATTCTTCATTCATCTATATATATATTATGTATACAGGGTGTCCCAGCTAATATTGAATAGCGAAATTTCTCCGGAACCATGATAGATAGAAAGATGCGGTGTTTAGGTTTCGATAATGCCTATAAATGCGCTTCCAGAACATATGCTGAACATTTTCTGTGTTCAGCATAAGTGTGTGCAATTTACATAATTAAAAAAAAATGAATAGGAAGCCAAACTTTTAAGACTGGATTTGGATTCTATGGTTAAAAATAAGAATTTTTTACTTTTGGAAATTTTTCGCTCCGAGCATTAGTTTGCCGTCTGGAGAGCCCTGAACTTGCTAAAATTGAAAATTTAAATCCATTTGACAGCTAAACTAATGGATTTAGGAAAATAATTTAAGTTATTATTTAATTTGGAGTTATGGTTTTACTTTCTACATAATATGTGGTTAGGTTTTAATAAATAGGCCGATAAAACACATTTTTTTATTGCATTTTATTTTTTTTGTATAATCATTTTTTAAAAACTTATAAATATAAAATGTATAGTTCAGGAAATAGCGTGCAAAAGAGTGTTTGATTAACATCAGGGCCGGATATAGCTACCGCCAGCCCCCGCGGTGCGGGGGGGCCCACGGTCCTGGGGGGCCCACTCAGAGATGTAGAAAAAGGTTTTTTTGCAACAAAAAAGGCAAGAAGGATATTGTGATCAGTGGCGTAGCTATGGGCCCGAATTGCGGGCACGTCCCCGGTGCCAGGGGGCCCACAAATAAAAAAAACATGAAACTATTATCTTTGTACCGCAATGTCGATGGGGGCCCCTTTAGAGTATAATTAAATCTAAACTGGAATTATACTCATATACCTTTGTCAGGGGGCCCCATTCAGTGCTGAACGCAAATGTTTCAATTATAATTTTTTTTGGCGAGGGGCCCACTGCCCTAGGTACGCCACTGATTGTGATAAACTTAAAATTTTTCCTAACGTGTCATGAGTACAAATGGAAGTTTGAAATTTTTTGTTTCATTTAGTTACTTAGATTTTTGTGATGTTTTCACCTTATTCAATATGGTCAATGCTAATTTAAAGGAGAGAAACTGACTGACAAATCATATTAACTGATATTAATAAATTTTACATTTTTTACTTGTAATGCAATTTTTAAGCTTGCCAGCTACAAAGGACAAACTAGCCCTCAGAAATCCTTAAAACTCGTCTTTTTGCACTTAAAATTTAAAAAATTCTCCGGGGGAGTACCCCCGGACCCCCAGCCGTTGTTTGTTCAAAGGGGTCCAGATGCTAACTTGCCCTGGGGCCCGGAAATCCTCTCAGAGGCCCTGATATATAATACATATATCTGGTAATTATACATAATAACCAAATCAGCTCAGTTTTTTTTTTACCTAAACGATAAAATAGGTATTTTCGAAAAGGTCTAACGAAAAAAATTTAAGACCCCATTTTCGGATAAGCTTGAAAAAATTTTATTTGAAATATTACAAAAGTTAATATGAAAGGGGAGTAGTTATAGGACACTCAGTATAATATTGTAGTTGTTGTGAGGAGGTAAATTGCATTATTATTTATTGGAGAGATATTCGCAGTATATTACCCTTCATTTCCATACTATGCTTATGATTCTTATTTAGGTCTTTAGGGCATTAATAACTCCAAAGTCAGTCCGTTTTTGGCTATATTTTACCTCCTTTGAGGCATCTTCAGGCCTAAAAGATTTTTAAAATTTTATTTCTTATATCTACATTAACTTTTAACTTACATGTTTATATAACATTTTGACACAACTTTTAAACAAAACGTAACACTTTTTTTAAAAAAAAAATACGTGTGGCGTCGCAGGACGCCCGTTAGGAACGAAGTTCCTTACGCTTTTCAATAAATATACAAATTATAAATTCACACTACTAAGTGTACGATGCTAACTACTTATACATGGCGCAGTTAGAAAAGAGACAAAATTAAAAGTAATTAACTGTTTGTACCTTGCGGAGTTGAGACAAAATTAAGAGAAAAACATTGTTTGTATTATTGAAGCGAGTGCCTTGCAATAAATACTTATGTATTGAATATTGAGAAAAAATTAATCATGATGAGTTGATATAGTTAAAAAGGAAGGTGGTAGTAGGTGGGAAACAGGGCTGTTTTCCTCTACCCGGCCTACTAATTTAAAATATTATAAAATATATCTCTTCCCTAATCAAAAACGTCTGCTTGTATCAGGTTGAAAGTTTACATGCCTGTTCAATTTTACTTTACATTACTTTGTGTATGACGTGTTATAAAAATCGTTACGATAGAACGTAAGATATCGGTTAAAACGTAGTTTTCTCTATTTTAAACGGTTTAGGTCCGCTTTATAAATTTAGCGATCGTTAACACTTCATAGCAGTATCGGTGTTGATTTAACTAAAAAAAAATAATTTAAAAAAGTTGTATGTCTCATTGAATAGAATAAGTTAATTTTTCCCGTCCAAAAATTTCAATATTACATTTGAACGTTTACGCGAGCGTTGCTAAAATAAACATGTCTTCCACATCGGTCAACTTTGGCGAGGTAGTTCAAAAGCGAATTTGAGATGAAGAATGAATGCGGTGCGTGTAAAATTAGGTTGTATGTGTGTAGTTTTCTTTGATCATCACCAGGCTCACCGATAGTGTAGGAACTCCCATTCTACACTAACCAGTAAACTCCCTCACCCCCCCCCCCCCCCCTTCCGAATAGGACCTGGTCTGGGTAGGTTGGGGGCCCATTGGAGTTTTTCGCGGGGGGGCCCAAAAATTGAAAATCCTGCCCTGATTAACATCAGGTAATCTTTTCGTGCCTGTAAAAGATATGTGGTCGGCTAAGTTCATCTGCAGGAAAAACGCTTGCCAGCTTGGCAGGATAGGCATTTGAAAAATAACAAACAACCTGAGGGAGAGCGGCCATTTTGGTGAACAATGTGATTTTCATGATCCTGAGTACAAAACTTGATTGGTTTTGTCTCATTTGGTACCACTCTTATTTGGAGTAATAATTGAATAACTAAACTATCAAGTAGTAACAACAAGCTAAAATCAACTTGATATTTGGTCTACTAACTAACTTAATACTCAGGATCATACTCAAATTCAAGAATACTGTGCCAAAGGCGCTGAGCGGCAAGGCATATCAATGTAATGCCCATATCTGCGGTCCCCCCCCCCCCCCCCCCCCACTAAGCCTGCGGCCTAAATCCGGCACTGATAATAAGTGTATTTTGCCACTCTCTATAATTTTTTGTGAAATATATGTAGTAAAAGCCGAGTGCCTCAGATAATACCAAAAAATGGATAAAAACCCGTATTCAAACAGGTTTAAAAAAATCGAACTACATCCTATGCATTGCTATATTCCGGATACAAATTGGTATTCTGATATTCAAAAAATCCCTTAAATTTCCTCGGTTATATTAAACCCACAATACACGTATTTTTTCTCGGAGAAAATTGTCATATTGAATCCGGAATATAGCAAGGCGTAGGAGGTAGTTTAATTTTTTAAGATTTTTTAAACCCGAGAAAATCCAGGTCTTTAACCATTTTAGATATTATTACTGGCAAGCTCATGGCTATTCCTCTATATTTTTTAAAATAGATAAAAATATAAAAAGGCATTACATGGGTTATTTAATATCCTTTAAGAACACACTTCGTAACCCCATGTCTATCTTTCTTTCGGCCCCAAAACACCTCTTAGACAAAGGGCAACTTAGTTTCACTGCTTAGCAAGCATATCCTGAAACCTAAAAATACTACTTGATTACATACCATCTTCTTTATGAAGAAATAAAAAAAAAAATGAGTCAATTCATTTTAATTTACAAAATTGAAAAAATCAGATTGTAATAAAACTATATTTTTTGATTTGTGCAAAATTATTTCTCTCTATTGTATTTATTGTGCGTTGTAGTTATGATCCAAGAACTTCACATTTTTTATACCCAAAATGATTTATTTAATTCTTTTACTTCTGTATATATTTAGTGAATGCTTCCCACTTGAGTCCCACTTATTTCTAGCTGTAAAAATATTCCGTTTTTACATTTTAAGAACAACATTTAAGTTTTTTTTGATGAAATCAATAGTTTTTTAAATACATGAAAATGTTCACTTAGGCTCTTACAGGTTAAGTTAAAAGTCCAGGTGGGCAATACAGTTTGTCATGTATTAGTCTAGATTATTATTTGTTATTTTATTGGTGTTAATATTTGTTTAAGGTTTTGACATATTGTAATGATAATAAATAGATGTCAGAGGTTGATGTGATCTAGAAAGTATTGTGTTCCTTAATGTATGCTTTAATAGATATTATATGGTGTCAGGTAAGCAAACTATAGTGATATAGTACGTGTTTCGGTATTAGAACCGTTTAATAAAGATTATTTGAGAATCTAAAAAATTGACGAAAAGAAACTTCAGTTAATTATGGAATCTTTAAAATCGCCTGATTATTTGAAATTTGACAGTAATATTCATGAAAATTGGCCGAAATGGAAACAAAAGTTTAACTTGTATATAACGGTCACAGGAAAGATGACGTCCAAAGAGGAAAGTTTAAAGGTAGCGATCCTTTTAACATGTATTGGAGACGACGGGCTAGATGTTTACAATAATTGGAATCTAGAGCCTAGTGAGCAAACTTTAGAAAATGTATTGAAGAAATTTGATGATTATTGTACTCCTAATGTAAATGTGGTGGTAGAAACGTTTAAATTTAACGGTCTTAAACAAGCTGAGAGCCAATCAGTCGATAAATTTGCGACGGAATTAAAAAAGCAAGCTAAACTCTGTGATTTCAAATGTGACAGCTGTAAAAAAACATATGAAAGACGGATGGTAAGAGATCGGCTAATATTAGGGGTATCAAATAAAAGAATTCAAGAACAATTGCTCCGAGAAGGAAAGGTAGATCTCGATATAATATTAGAAGTGGCCAGAGCTATTGAATCGAGTGAAAAGTATGCTGATAGTCTACGGAAGAATACAGATCAGCAAGTGGTGATTGATAAGCTTAGAAGGAAACCTGCGTCTTCTTCTCAACGGACTCGACGTGATCATCCTAGGACTAGTCAGGGTAATATGCAGAATAATATTAACTTTAAGTGTTCTAGATGTGGCTTGCAACATGTTAGAGCTCAGTGTCCTGCTTACAAAAAGCACTGTAAAATTTGCAATGGAAAAAATCATTTTGCTGAGTGTTGTTTTTACAGGGACAAATCTAATATTCAAGATAGGAAAAAATTAAACATGGTTAACTATACGGCGTCTGATTCTGAGAACTCTGAGTCTGGTAGCGACGCAATTTTAGATGAATTTAAAGTAAGCCTCGTCAAGAAAAGACGAGAATGGACTTATGAATTAACTATTAATAATGCTAGAGTAAGTTGTAAAGTAGACTCTGGAGGGGAATGTAATGTTCTTCCTTATCATTGGCTCAAGCGAATATTTAAAAACAATGTAGAGAAAATTAATTCGGTGTTAAACCCTTGTAATTCCACCATTATTCCGTATGGAGAGAACGATAGTAAAACCAATAGTATTAAACCAGTAGGGGAGGTGGTTTTGAAATGTCAAGTTAGACCTAACGTTTACCGGTTGATAAAATTTATATTACCTGATGTGAGTGCTCACCCTATACTAGGTTTGAATACTAGTGTCAAGCTGAAACTGATTCAACAAGGTCCCAATATTAAAAGACCTTTAGATAAAAGCAACGAGAATAAAAAACCTAGAGAAGTTGATAGTGAAGGTAATGGTATTAATAGTGTAATTAATGATGAAAATAATAAACATACGGTTAGAAATAATAAAATTGATAAAGAAAAACAAAAAATTATGAAAGAATATAAAGAGGTATTTACTGGGTTAGGAAAATTTCCTGGGGAACCGCTTGAATTACATTTGAAAGAGGATGCCAACAGAAAAAGACCATAATGAGCTATTAAGAAAGGTATTAGATACAGCAAGACAATCAGGTGTAACATTTAACCCGGATAAATTTCAGTACAAATTAACTAAAATTAAAGTTTTAGGATTCATTGTGTCTGCGAACGGGATAGCAATAGATGATAATAGAATAAGGGCAATTACAGAAATGCCTCAACCAACTAATAAAAAGGAATTATTAAGATTTTTAGGAATGGTAAATTATGTAGGGCGGTTTGTACCTAATTTGTCTAAATTAGCAGCACCATTGAGGGTGCTATTGAAAGAAGATGTTAAGTGGTATTGGGATTCAATACAAGATGAGGCTTTAACTCAGATTAAAGAGCAAATAACTAAAAGTCCTGTATTAGTACATTATGATGGCAAGTCCCCATTGATTATTCAATGTGATTCCTCAAAAGATGGATTGGGTGCCTGTATAATGATGAACAATAATCCAATAGCGTATGCATCGAGGGCATTAACAGACTGTGAGAAACGTTATGCACCTATAGAGAAAGAATTAAGGGCAGTAGTTTTCGCAGTAGAGAGATTTCACTATTTGATTTACGGCAGGCAAGTTACTGTTTGGACAGACCACAAGCCATTGATAAGTATAGTAAAAAAGGATATTAATAAAATTTCAGGTAGATTACAAAGTATGATTCTTAGATTAATTAAGTATAAATTAACGTTAAAGTATGTTCCTGGCAAGGAACTGTATATAGCTGATACTCTATCTAGAGCATTTTTAGATGAGTACGAACAAGATAATGATGAATTAAGCCTGGTGGTACACTCCATAGTTAAAAGATTACTGGTATCACCAGATAAAATAGTTAAATATCAAGTAGCTACTAAACAGGATCGGGTATTAAGCAGGGTAATGGAATTAATAAAAAGTAATAGGTGGCCAAAGCACCCAGATTCTTCCATAGGGCATTATGCTTCTATAAAGGACCAGTTGTTTGTGTTTGACCAGTTATTGTTTTATGATAACCGATTAGTGATACCGACAGAACTTCGTGCTAGAATTTTGAATAATATTCATCAGGGTCATCAAGGAGTAGTGAAGTCCAAATTATTAGCAAGAGAAAAATTATTTTGGCCAAACATGAGTAAAGATATAGAAGAATATGTGTTGTCGTGTACAGTCTGTCAGCGACTTAGATCAAACAATGCTAAAATGCCTCTTAGGCCTCATAAATTGGCTCAAAGACCGTGGGAGAGGCTTTGTTTAGACATTTTGGAATATGATTCTAAGTATTATTTGGTTGTAGTTGACTCATATTCAAAATGGATTGAATTACTAAAAATAAAATCTAAATCAATTTCGGACATTGAACAAAAGTTGATATATTTATTTTCAGTTCACGGATTCCCAGAAATAATAATGGCCGATAACAGTCCTTTTAATAGTGCACAATTGCAAACATTTTTAAAAAGTCACGAGGTCAAGTTGATTACGTCTAGTCCTAATTTCCCTCGAAGCAATGGCCAGGCTGAGAAAGCAGTTGGTCAGTGTAAGAAATTTTTAAAGAAATCAACGATGACAGGGACACAGGTTGAACTGTTTTTATTACACTACAGAAATACGCCGTTGCCCGATTTGAAGTTTTCACCAGCTCAATTGCTTTTTAGTAGGCGGTTAAAGGATAACTTACCAGTGACTGCAAACCTCCTAAAACCTAAGGCGGTTGAGATAAGAGAGCTAAATAAAAAGCTAAAATATAGACAAGAGAAACAGAAATTTTATCATGATAAGAATACTAGGAAGTTAAAAGATGTTGAGCCAGGGAATAAAGTTATGTTTAAATCCCCAAATAATAAAGGATGGGAAAGAGGAAATGTGATAGAAAAACATACTGCTCCTAGATCTTTTCTAGTAAAGAATGAGGATGGTGTAGTATACCGTCGTACTAGAGAGCACTTACACTTAACTCCTTATAAAGATAAGAATAATGTGGCAAGTAGTAGTAATAAAACGGGCTCACAGTCTCAGCATCGTTCCCCTTATGAGTTAAGAGATCGATCTAAGATCAAGCCACCAGAACGCTATTCAAGTTAAATATTACTGTACCTTGGTAGCATAGCTAGGGTGGTAGATGTCATGTATTAGTCTAGATTATTATTTGTTATTTTATTGGTGTTAATATTTGTTTAAGGTTTTGACATATTGTAATGATAATAAATAGATGTCAGAGGTTGATGTGATCTAGAAAGTATTGTGTTCCTTAATGTATGCTTTAATAGATATTATACAGTTTATTAGCTGAACACTCCCTAATGGAAGCACATACATAAAACCACGAGATATCTGCATACATTTTAAATTAACGCATTTTCTTACTTTGTTTTTGTCCCAGAGCAATTTTTTAAACTTTGAAAAAGGTTGCCTCTCAATTTTTGTTCTGGGCTTGAGAGCCAAAATAAGAACACTTAATTTACAATAAGCTATTAGTCAGTCAAAAAATTAGCTACATTTTTTTTTTTTTTTTTTTTTTTTTTTTTTTTTTTTTTTTTTTTTTTATCAATTTTTTGGAATTTCGCTGAAAATAATGAAAAGTGGCGCAGCATGGCTCATTTTGTTAGGCTTGAAGAGCCAATTCCAAAACTCCTAAATTTCCTAATTTGTTTTAGGCTGCGCAGTGCCTTCTTTAAAGCTTTTCCCTACAAAGACGTGTATCCCTTAGGAAAAGGTCTTTTGAGGCTGAGGGCTAACATTTATTCCAATATATTATTTAAACCTTGAAATTTGGTCGAAGGATGCTTCTTATTACATAAACCTCTAAGTGTAAAAGGGCCTTTTAGGTTTAAGACAGCAAACAAATATACTTAGAGCAGGGCCGGCGCGACCGTATAGGCGAACTAGGCGACCGCCTAGGGCGCTTGGGCCTGTAGGGCGCAAGTAAATGTTTTTACAAAAAAATATAGACGAAAAACTTAAATTAGGAGAGATCTCAGGGGTGGATCCATGAGGGGGGGAGCCCCCCCCCCCCTCCCCCAAATAAAAAAAATACGAAAAAGTATCAATTGAATAACATAAGGTTGAACGTTTTTTATGCTTTATTATTTTTCATACCCGTTTAAAACTAATAGTACAATTATTTTGCTAATAAATGATTATTTTTTATGGAGCAATAGTCAAGTTGATATTAACATTTAAAACTGGGATTCCCACTTACATGTTTATGTGGGATACAAGCATTAAACTATTTTGTTTTTGTTTATTTGCATACTTTTATGGTTGTTTATTTATATAAGGTTTGTTCCAACCACCAGTTCCGAATCAGTTTCGGATTAGTCCGTGATTGACGTAATGCGCATGCGCGATCATTGACCGTTGGGAATTGATTTTATGATTTCGTTTTTGTTGGAACGCTCCTTTCTCGAACCAAACTGTTTGCCGTGGTAGGTTTTAGCTCTGTTATCAGAACAACTTTTTGAGTTGATCGTTTATATGTGATTTTGCGTTCCTGTGCTATCGAAAATACCTGAACTTATTAATATTAAAGATATGGATGATGGATAAGTCAATAGTTGATGAAGATAATTGCCAGTCGCTTAAATCAGCCTTAATTAGGCTAAATAGGCCGCCTAGGGGCTCGCACAACAAGGGGGGGCCACACCACAAAAGTTTCATTTTATAATGCTAATTAAGCTCGAAAGTTGGAAGTGAAACCAACATACTCATAGAGGATATGACGAAAATACATGCACACATTTTAGAAATGTTTATTTAATACATGAATTCACGATTTCATTTCGATTTACGTAATTCACAATTTTCGGGCTTACTGAGGTGAGCCAGTTTCAGTAGACTCACGGCACACTCGTATTCGTATTTTTATTGATATAATCCTAAATGCTCTTTTGTTTTAAAAAAACAAATATTAATCTTAGTCCAGTTAACGAAAGAAATTTTGCGGAAATAAATCGGATTCTTTCGACATTTGTTTGAAAATGGAATAAGTATCAAAAGTCCATCTTGGAAAATAGGTCCAATTTTTATTTTTTTCCAGAAATATCTAGAAAATGCCAATTATATGCACAAAAATTCATCGTCGCATTCGTACAAAAACATTTTAAAAAGAACAGTTGATTCGCAAGAAAGGAGAATAATTATAATAGGCGAGCGAAATCAAAACAAAAACAATGAAGCGGAGCGGAAGGTTACGTTTCTGTTTACCCAAAATCAATCCCAAACTACTAGTCCCTGCCGCCGATCGCCGACTCCTCTGACTGGTTCCAAACTAATCCGTGATTCAATTCAGAGCATGGTTGGAACAGCCGATTAACAGTCGGAGTCAGTCAGAGTTTGAGTTTGGGCTAGTTGGAACTCTTTTTTCCAAATGCGCATGCGTCGTACAGTTCCAAACCAGTTTGAAGAGTGGTTGGAACAAACCTATACTCAGTTGAGTGTGTATCCAAGTGTTTATCCCCTAGTTCAGTTGCTTTATAAGACGTTGTCAAGGTTTTTCATAATAAATCAGGAAGATTTAATAGCACAGTAGTAAAGCGTTAGTAAGGTAAAAAAAAAGTTTTTTTTAAGGTCTAAAACCCGATTTAGTTAATAAATGTTTCAAAAATTCTGAAGAAATATTTTTAAACTAACTTATAGGTGATTGCATTTTTTTAGATGAAAAAGCTCTAAAAAAAAGGCCCAACATTTACCATTTTGAACCTAATTTTCTAAAATTTTCCTAAAAATTCCCGGATCCCCCTTTGGGCTGGGGTCATGTATGATTGAAGAGAGATTAGTAGGACTGGCAACTATTTCAACTGAAAAGGAGTTAGCAAGTTATTTACATAGTAGCAGTGATTAAATAATAAATTTGGGATAAAATGTTTTACTTGTTTTGTTCTTATCTTTCCTAAAAGTGAGTGGCTGAATTGGTTTTGGCTTGGAATGATGGGGGGGGGGGGGCGCCTTACAATAGTTTTGCCAAGGGCGCCAAAACCTCTTGCGCCGGCCCTGACATAGAGTAGACGCAGGAGCTTCTATGGACGTCCCACCACGTAAAAATAATCCTTGTTTAAAGCAGTTTAATATCCTGGTATTAAATTTTTATTATAATTATTTTGTTTAATAATAATAATAATATTTAGTGCCTAATGTGTGGGGTAAAAATAATTTAAGAATAAATACTCATACAAAAAAAAAGAAAAAAAACCCAAACTTTTTCATATTTATAAAATAGATTTTTTATTTATTACTTTTTTTCTATTTATTGTTTACAACAGAATGTACAAATAAGCACTTGTTAAATTAATTATATATCAAACTAGGGAAGAATAGGTTAAATTTTATTTAACACTAATTTACAATACTGTACACACTCATACATATATATTCATACAATATATATTACTTTTTTTTCCATTTATATTTTATACAATTAAATAACACAATCTGTACAATTATTTAATAATATAGCACCTATTTAAATAACACTTTTGGTAAAAAACAACTAAAATTACATACAAATATTTTATTATATATTAAGATTTTTTTTTCTAAAGAAATTACAAAGTAAAAAAAAAAAAAAGAAAAGCTTAACTAGCGAGATTACTTTGGTGAGAACTGATTACATAAAAAAACATACATACATATATATTTAAATAAATATATATAAAAAAAAGTTAATAATAATAAAATAAAAAAAATGACTTAGATACTAAATTTCTTTTACATATTTTAACAGAAGTATGAAATCTTTTACTTACTTAAGAGTAAATAATTTGTTTATTTTTTATTTTTAGTAAATATTAAGAGAAATCTTAATTTGAATTTCTTTTTAAGTTAATACTTAAAAATAAATTAAATAATAATAATTAAGCATTGTAAATGTTAATAACCTGATTTTTGTAAATTATGTTTTTGAAAATATATATTTATGGATGGGTACTTCTTTAGATTGCTTCTCCCCTATGTTTTTTTTAGTATATAAATGACTGACTAAATTAACTATTAAGACAAAGAGATGTTTAGTCCAATATACTTTGGGACAAAGGAATATCACACTTCTGTTTTTATAAGGGGAGTAACAATCTAATTAAGAACATTCCCTACACCTTCTTTAGATTGTCACTCCCCTCTGTTTTTTTATATGGGGAGTAACAATCTAAAGAAGTGCCTATTGATGGTAGATGGTAGGTTAAAAAAAAAAAAAAAAAAAATGTAGGTTAATGTGAAAAGAGAATCTACTTGACTAAAAGGATTAAAGAGTTTTTTTATTCTGATGTTATTTAATTTATTTCAATTATTTAATTTTCAGGGAGATGTACACATTTTAGTACTTCTTCAGATTGTTACTCCCCTATGGTATTTTTTTTAGAATATAAATATTTTGTCTAAATAACTAATAAGACAATGGGATTTCTAGTCCAATGTACTTTGGGACAAAGGAATATCGCACTTCTGTTTGTATAAGGTGAGTAAAAGTCTAAAGAAAAACATTTGTACACCTTCTTTAGATTGTTACTCCCTTCTGTTATTTTTTTATAAAGGGAATAATAGTCTAAAGAAGTGCCAAATTTTTCCAATAAAAACTGTTTTAAGAGCGAAGGTACAAAAAAAATGACAACCTAAAGACAGAAAGGTTTGACATCTTTAAAAAGACGATTAAAAAAAATTAATGAAGTTAGATTATAGAAATAAACTGAACTTAAAAGCCTAAAATAATTGTAGATGAAAGAGCTAAAAGTTTAATAATAATAATAATAATAATAATAAATACAATTTAATTTAAAAAAAAGAAGCGACATAGCCTTAAAAGACAAATAATAACAATATAAACCATAAATAACCAAATTGAGAAAAAAAACGAATAAAATTGTTTAATTTAAACACCTAAAAGTAATGCTTTAGTTAAATAAAGTCACAGATATAATTATTATACATTTAATTACTATATTTAAACAGATTATTATAAAGAGTTTCATTGAATTGAATTATTAAAATCTATTTTACGTACAAAAAAAATAAATTGTATACAGTTCCAGTGGTAATACCATCTCTAGTTGTAGAGTACTTGCTTTAAGCATTTTGAGTAAAATTATTTTATCAAATAAATGATCAACTATCGATTTATTACTTGTTTGACTGTAAGGATACAATATGTTTAAGACTGAGTTAAGTGGAAAGTAAAAAAATATTTATTGGAAAAAATGTCTAATTATACCATTTAAGATTTATAAAGTAAAAAATATTTATATTTATAAAACGTAGACGATTCTGTTTATGTTAATTTTTATCATTTGAATAAGGTTTTTCAATCAAGGAATAAGGTTTAATTTAGCCTTATTATTGAGATATTTTAAACATGTTTTCATTAATAAAATATTTGTTTAAAGGTTTGGGCCTGTATTTATATCAGGATATTGGCCTTTTGTAAATAAAAAAATGGGTGTAATAAGGTTAAAAATAAACAAAGAATGTATCACTTTTCTAACAAAAATCGTGGAAATTCTCTTTTAATGGGTTCAAAGGAGATTACCACATATTGTGATATTGTCAAGTTAACAAAAGAAATTCTTTGATCTCAGAAGCTTATTATGGTCTGTAATTCACGCAGATATCTTATAATCTACTTTTTATCAGATTTTCAACCAATAGATCTTTGCCTAAATTTGACTTGACTATCATCTTTCACTATATACAAGATTTTAAAAATTAAATTCTCATGTACGAGTACCTCAATATTTATTTATTTATTTATTATTAACATTAAATTATACAGAAGAATTAAAAAAAGGTAATGCAAATTGTTGTAAAATTTAAATAAAAATAACAAATCTACTTATATCCTTTTTTTTAAAAAAAAAACAAAACATAATTATGGGAGGATTTTTTAAATTTTTATTTTAAGGTGCCACAAGATGTATAGTTAATTGTTAAATTTGCTTTTATTGAATAACTGAGATTGCTTGCTCTTCCGAACAAAAACAATTGTAAGTTTTTTTTTTATTTCTTTTAACTTTTTTAGGATGCATGGCATCAGGACTTAAAAACTGGATTAATTTTAGAATAAAACAAACGTCAAAGAAATACTTAACCACAAAAAAAGAACATTAAATATTATTTGTAGCATAAACATCAAATTCTTGTTTCTTTTCTTCTAGTTTACTACCTTAACCCATTCAACGCATCTTCCCATTCAGGAACATACCTCTCTGATGGTTTTATATAATACCAAATTAGATTCAACGATTTAAAAGTTAATATTTAAAAAAAAGATTGTTTTAGTGGAATCCTCTGTGGATACCAGCAGACTGGTGGACCCTTGTAAAAAAAAGTTTTACCCAAGACACAAGGAAAAGAGCGGTGGAGCACCAGAAGGGTGTGCTTGGATCCGCTATGGATAGTACAGTAGGATCTACAGTAGATCCATCTGCCAACAGCCTTAGCTCGGCATGGATCCACAGTAGATCCATGCCAACAGCCTTAGCTCAGCATGGATCCACAGTAGATCCAACTGCCACCAGCCTTAGCTCAGCATGGAGCCACAGTGGTTCCAAATGTGATCAATGAATTAGTTAGCAATAATTATTTTTCACAACAAAATATACGAATACATAGAACTTCATTAACAGAATGTAACTGACAAAAATTTTATCACATTTAAGGGTAATTTGAAAAATTTAATTGAAGATTTGCCAGTTTTTAAGATAATAAAAGTACCGTTCAAATGAAAGTGTAGGATGGCAGCGTAGCTAGTAATAATAACTTAAATAACTTGACTAAGAATTAAAAACAATGAATTATATTATTGATTATTACTTTGAGGTGTTTATATTGAATATTCAAGAAGCAAAATAGATATTTATGAACCCAAAAGGTTGGCAAATTCTTAATGGTTATCATTGAAGACTACAAAAACAAGTGCCTTCTCTAAAAATTTTTGCATCCATCATCCTTCATAATTGAAAGGTATATGAAAGGAACTTCTTAAGTGATCAGATAGAAGATGTGACACCTTGTTATTTCTGTTTATTATTGTGGGAAGGTAATTTTTTTTTTTGTGAAATTACATATTAGAGTTATTTATATTTTAGTTTCCCAGAGAAGGATATGAGCTGGTGAAGGAATGCTCTTGTAGCAACACTGTTGGTAGTTGGTATAACCTTTTCCTCCTGTTAAAGTAAGAAGTGTGTGTTGAGGAGGAGGATCTCTGGGTGTCATTAGTCGTCCGTACAATCCGTAGACATCTTGAGCTTGATAGTGATGAGAAGATGGAGCTATGAGAGGAAGTAAGAGGGTAACTGGAGCTGCATGAGCATGATAAGCAACGGATATACGTCCTGTTAGAGTAGGAACACCTCCTAGTCTGGGTAGAGGAAGAGTAAGTACAGCCCCACCTTCCGTTCCGACCCAGAGTAATCCTTTACAAGCAAGTAAAGAGCTAACAGCACCTCCCCCCGTACCTCCGGTTACACGACCTACTGCTCCACCAACATTGATATCCTGCAAAGGAATATAAATATATGTTAAATAAACAAGTATTATTTTACATGGGGAGACAGTTTTATTTAGAACAAACTGATAAAAGGTCGACCAAGAAGTCATGAACACAGGAGAAACTGAAAGCTTAGCTTCGTTTAAAGTCGGAACTTCCGAGTATTGCTGAAGTCAGTACAGTCGGGTGCTAAGAAAATGCCCATTTTTACTTTGCATGACAGGCGCAGTTATGTCAAATCTCACGAATAACAACAGGAAGGTTTCAAATCTGTTAGGTTTCCTATTTTGTTTGTTTTTATACATTACGAATTATAGTCACAACTATCCTAAACGTTTTTTGTACGATCCACAAATCCACGGTATGAAGCAAATGCAAAGGACGCTACAAATAACGGGGTTGGAACAAACCTAATATGTATTTGTTATTATAAAAATGATTGATCTCCATGCCAATTAATCAAAATAATATTAGTGAATTTCTAGTTTTTTCCCCCATTATATTGTCTATAAATAAAGTAACCAGTGAAACTTATCTTAGAATTTCATTATTTTTTAAATTTCTTCCTAATTTTGAATTCATGTTATTATCCATGTTTTTATTAATACCAGGAAATTTAATTTACCAAAGAGAAAATTGCCAAAAACAATCCGAGAGAGGTAATAGTACAAAAATAATTTTTAAAAAAGTAACAACTAAAATCCAGAAATAAAAAAAGTAACAAATAAAACAGAAATTAAAAAGTAGCAAATCAAACTCAGATATAAAGAGGAAACAAAAAAAAAATAGATTAAGAAAGAAGAAAATCGATTTAGATTTAAAGAATATTATTATGAATAATCAATAAATAATAACACATAATAAAGAGATATTATCGTATATTATTAGTGATTTCTTATCAGGTACAGTGTTGCCTGTTGCAAAAAATATTAAAAAAATATAGAAGTTATCAAAAATAAAATTATAAATAACAAAAGAACAACACTGAGTTTTTTGAGAGTGGTCTATTTTTTTTTAAACTGACTATACATGGCACCAAAACAACGACACTAGCGCACTCCTCAGATTTCCATGACTTCTTGGTCGACCTTTAGGAAACAACACTCAGGTATCTCAAATGGTGTTACAGTTAAATGAAAAACTTCCAAAAATTATAAAAACATAACGATGTAAAATTATATTACCTGTAAGTGTTTGAACGTTTCGGTATGGTAGAGGCAGAGGGTACTTGAGTTCTCCAGGGCTAACCATAGTCCAACTCCACTTTGAGCCATGAAACTTATGTTTCCTCCTATGTGATCTGGCTGAAGAGTGTAGCTCTTCTGTTAAACACAAAATGATTTGGTTAAAAAATGTTATCAATAAAGTAATGCTAGCTACCTAAAAATGAATGGCATTGTGGTAGAAATGTAAGTTTAGAAGAATAAAATAAACAACATTCTACATTCATTGTATAATTTAATTTTCAAAAGTACATTTGAGTAGCCAAATACCAAAAGCAGCTATATCCAAAAAAAATGAGATATTGGTACCCCTGGATTTGTTTTTTAAAGCTCTGCAAGGTTCTGCAGTCAAACAGTTCCAAAAAAATTATAAACCTATTAAAATCTAGATTGAAATATGAGTGCGGTTACAAAAGCAGCTATATCCCTACTGCACTCGGATTCAAAAGGAGTAAAGGAGCTATATCCATAACTGATCCAAAAACAGGTATATCCTATGTACACATTATAGAGTTACTCTGAGTAAGGCTGCAAAATCATCTATATCCTTCTTTACACATTTCTATCTTCTTTTCAACAGAAAAAAAATATGATAGAAGAGAAAAAAATAAACAAAAAATATTATAGTGGCTACACTAAATAAATAGTAGTTTAAATAGTTAAAATAATAGTTTATAACTGCTTAATTTATTGGATATAACTGCTTTTGCTGTAGCACACCAATCCAACATGTGGGTTTGGTTGCAAAAGTAGCTATAAACAAAAACTGTGACAAAACCAGCTATGTGATTATTTCTTTTGTTTATTAAAAAGAAAATAATAGCCTGAGATTATAGGGCTTTTGTCCGCTAAATGAATTATTAGTTATTGATTTTGTTAAAAAAAATTAACCTGATAACACAATTTAGTGAATTGCTAGACGTTTTACGTGCTTCGCCTAAAAAAATTTCAAGTGGATATAGCTGCTTTTGGAATTCAGCTACTCATTTTTATCTTAAACTTATAAGAAAAGTTATAAGTGAAATAATTTACCTGTATTTGACCAGTGATGCCTGAAATGATATGGACAGTTCTTCCACATGCAGCAAACAGCTGATGATTGACAGGAAGAAGAGCTGATATAGGATGAGGACCCAAAGATAGAGAAACACAGTCATCAGCTTTGACACACTCTTCAGGTGACCTGCATCGTTCTTCAGGAGTGATATGACAATCCTCATACGATCTCTGTAAGTCTTCAAGTACATTACAAGGATTTTCCCTAGCAAAGCATTCTCCTTCTCTACAACATTCCTCGTTGGCCCTTCTACATTCCTCGTAAGCTCTCCTAGGATCTTCAAGGGCTTTACGTCCTTCTTCGTAAGTTCTACGAGAATCTTCAAGAGCCCTACGACCTTCTTCGTATGTTCTACGACCGTCCTCAGGCTCCCGCCTACGATCGCGTATGACTTGAAGTACTCCTGTGTCAAGGCCGACAAAAACCCTGTTGCAGTGGGTTCTCAAGCTGATGACTCCACCCACTGTATCCATCTCTCTGACAATTTCAGGTCTTTCGCCATCAATGACTGAGTATACAAGCAACCTGTAACAAATAAAACAAAATTGAATAAAATACAAATTCATTTTGATTCCAACCAATTTTTTTTCTTTTAAAAAGAAAAAGCCTCTTAATTTAGTAATTTATTCATAATATTTACCTATGATCAGCTGTTCCAATCCAGACAGTTTCAGTTGACGGTAGATGTTCCATTGCAGTTAGGGCTGCACCTCCCAAACACAGCTGTGTAATTGGTTTCAGAGTACTGTCTACAACCTGGGCTACTGACACATAGCTGGCAGATCCATCCCAAGTACCAACCCATAAGTAACTGATTTTACCACAAGAAGATGTAAAAAAGCAACCACACTTAACCTGAAATGCGTCAGAAATTTTATCATTACAATGTCAGATATAGATTATAATAAATTAATCAAACCGATATTATAAGAGAAAGTTAGTCTGAGCTGTCTCAAACACATTTTTAAAAAATATTATAATGAAATTGTATTTAGGAAGAAATAATCAAAAATCATTTTTAAATACCTCAGAGCTTGGTTGTGCAGTGTAGACTGGGTGAGCATTTACAAATAATGGCATCCTGGTTGCTGGTCTCAAATCTTGCTCCGACATCTCCCATGCTGGTGAATTGTTAGGGTCTAAGGCTAGTCTAGCCAATCTTAATTCTGAAACATACAAAATCACAATGAAATTTAAGCAATGAAACAGGAAAAAAAAAAATCATTTGTGTAGTACATAATATGAACAACACATCAACTTATGTATATCAATGTAGCAATCTAAAATGATAAGGTACCAGCAGAAGATACTGCTAAGTTAGAATTAATCACAGTCTAGTACAAGAGTTTTAAACTCAAAGGCTGACATGGGCCAAACATTAGGTAGTTGACATGGGCCAAACATTAGGCAGTTGACATGGGCCAAACATTTGGTAGTTGACATGGGCCAAACATTAGGCAGTTGACATGGGCCAAATTTGGTAGTTGATATGGGCCAAACATAATGGTTTATGTGCTAAACAGTTCTGACAATTTTTATTGAAAAATGCTAAAATATAGGCCATTTAAATAAGAATCTAATGATATAAGCCGTTTTACTGGGAAAAATCTAGTTCCGAGATATTGATGAAAATAAATCTGATTTTGTTAAAAATCGAAAACTAAAAGGTTCTGGGATCTGGAACCGAGATTATATGAGAAAGTTATCTGATTTTGTTAAAAATCGAAAACTAAAAGGTTCTGGGATCTGGAACCGAGATTATATGAGAAAGTTAGTCTGAGTTGTCTCGACCCATTTTTTTTTCAGTTATGCAATGAAATAATTGATTTTTCGATATATAACCTACCGTTATATTGACTAAGTGGACCTGGGCCAAAAAAAAAAAAATTTCTCAGGGCAAAGAAGTTCGATATGCTCAGTCTAGACTAGTATATAAGCTGAATAGCAAGATCTAGGCTTTTCTGTAAAGACCACATCTTTAAAACTGGGTCCACATTAATCAAAATTTGCATTGTGCTGGCTACGTGTGTTGAATGTGGTGAGGGTGCCTAGCAGTGTAGACGCTCTAACTGTTTGCACACTATGCAAATTTTTGTTGGTGTGGACCCAGCTTAAGGGGTACTTCTTTAGACAGGGCCGGATTTTCAATTTTCGGGCCCCCCCGCGAAAAACTCCAATGGGCCCCCAACCTACCTAGGCTAGGTCCTATTCGGAAGGGGAGGGGAAGGGAGTTTACTGGTTAGTGAACCGTAGAATGGGAGTCCTGCACTATCGGTGAGCCTCGTGATGGTCAAAGAAAGTAAGAAAACTACACACCACAACCTAATTACATGCACCGCATTCGTTCTTCATCTCAAATTCGCTTTTGAACTACCTCGACGAAATAAGAAAGAGGTAATTGCCTAAAAAAAATGCTTATTCCTAATTAGGTCTTAAGGGTATTAATAATTCCAAAGTCAACCTATTTTTGGCTATATTTCACCTCCTTTAAGGCATCTTCAGGCCTAAAAGAATATTTTTAAATTTTTATTTTTTTATATCTAGATTAACTTACATTATCTTTATATTTATATAACATGTTGACATAACTTTTAACAACTTCCCCTAAAATATTACTTGATTTATTTTTTAGTTATTTTCTTTCATGACAATTCTCCTGCAAGGAAAGAAAAGAAATTAATTTATGTGTTAGGAGATTTTGTTAAAGGTTAGTCTACTGATATATGTTAATTTTTCATATTTATTGGAACTAAGTTCCTTATATGGCACGTTACCTTTTTAGCGCCTGGAGCCCGGGAGTGAATCCAAAAAAAACACTGTCACAAAACTGACAATAGCTAGAGCCAAAGTTGACCGATGTGGAATTTTTATTTTAGCAACGCTCGCGAAAACGTTCAAATGTAAAATTGAAATTTTTGGACGGGAAAAATTCAAACTTATTCTATTCAATGAGACATACAACTTTATTAAATTAATTTTTTTTTAGTTAAATCAACACCGATACTGCTATGAAGTGTTATGATCGCTAAATTTATTAAAAGCGGACCTAAACGTTTACAATAGAGAAAACTACGTTTTAACCGATATCTTACATTCTAACGTAACGATTTTTATAAAACGTCATACACAAAGTAAAGTAAAGTAAAATTGAAACAGGCATGTAAAATTTCAACCTGATGCAAGCAGACGTTTTTGAGTATAGGGTAGAGATATATTAAATAATATTTTAAATATTTTAAATTAGGGGAAAACAGTCCTGTTTCCCACCTACTACCGCCTTCCTTTATAACTGTATCAACTCATCATGATTAATTTTTTTCTCAATATTCAATACATAAGTATTTATTGCAAGGCACTCGCTTCAATAATATAAACAATGTGTTTCTCTAAATGTTGTCTTAACTCCACTAGGTACAAACAGTTAATTACTTATAATTCTGTCTCTTTTCTTACTGCGCCATGTATAAGTAGTTAGCATCTTATACTTAGTAGTGTGAATTTATAATTTGTATATTTAATGAAAAGTGTAAGGAACTTCGTTCCCAACAGGTGTCCTGCCACGCCACACGTATTTTTTTTAAAAAGTGTTACATTTTGTTGTGTCAACATGTTATATAAAGATGTAAGTTAAAAGTTAATGTAGATATAAGAAATAAAAATTTTAAAATCTTTTAGGCCTGAAGATGCCTCAAAGGAGGTGAAATATAGCCAAAAACGGATTGACTTTGGAGTTATTAATGCCTAAATAAATAAATAAATAAGACCTAAATAAGAATAATAAGCATAGTATGGAAATGAAGGGTAATATACTGCGAATATCTCTCAAATAAATAAAAATGCTATTTACCTCCTCACAACAACAACATTATTATACCGGGTGTCCTATAACTACTTCCCTTCCATATTAACTTTTGCAATATTTAAAATAAAAAAGTTTCAAGCTTAACCGAAAATGGGGTCTTAAATTTTTTTCGGTAGTCCTTTTCGAAGATACCTATTTTATCGTTTAGGTAAAATAAAAACTGAGCTGATTTAGTAATTATGTATAATGACCAGATATATGTATTACATATCAGGGCCGCTGAGAGGATTTACGGGCCCTAGGGCAAGTTAGCATTTGGACCCCTTTGAACAAACAACGGTTGGGGGTCCGGTGGAGAATTTTTTAAAATTTAAGTACAAAAAGATGAGTTTTAAGGATTTCTGAGTGCAAGTTTGTCCTTACAGGATAAGAGGTTTGGCGAGGGGACGAATTTTGAAGTTTAACTAAGGTGGTAAAGTGGGCTAAAAAACACAAATAATTAAGTTGTTTTGTAGCTGGCAAGCTTAAAAATTGCATTACAAGTAAAAAATGTAACATGTATTAATATCAGTTAATATAATTTGTCAGTCAGTTACTCTCCTTTAAATAAGCATTGACCATATTGAATAAGGTGAAAACATCACAAAAATCTAAGTAACTAAATAAAACAAAAAAAATCAAACTTCCGTACTCATGGCACGTTAGAAAAAATTTTAAATTTATATCAATCAGTGGCGTACCTAGGGCAGTGGGCCCCTAAAACGTTAATTGAAACATTTGCTTTCAGCACTGAATGGGGCCTCCTGACAAGTAGCCCATTCAGTAATTATGAGTATAATTCCAGTTTAGATTTAATTATACTCTAAAAGGACCCCATCGACATTGAGGTACAAAGATAGTAGTTTCATGTTTTTTTTTTTCTTTGTGGGCCCCCTGGCACAGGGGGCGTGCCCGCAATTCGGGCCTACAGCTACGCCACTGATCACAATATCCTTCTTGCCTTTTTTGTTGTAAAAAAAACTTTTTTCAACATCTCTGACTGGGCCCCCCAGGACCGTGGGCCCCCCCGCACCGCGGGGGCTGGCGGTAGCTATATCCGGCCCTGTCTTTAGATTGTTACTCCCCTATGTTATTCAGAATTTATAAGACTTTGACTAAACAACTATTAAGACAAAGGGATGTTTAGTCCAATGTACTTTGGGACAAAGGAATATCACAATTCTGTTTTTATAAGGGGAGTAACAGTCTAAAGAACATTCCTTACACCTTCTTTTGATTGTTATTCCCCTCTGTTTGTTTTTCTTATAAGGGGAGAAACAACCAAAAGAAGTGCCGCTTAACCCTTTGACTGCGGAGGTATCACCAGGTGATATCTAGCATTTTCAACTGAGTGGCGGGAGGTATCACTTGGTGATACCGCATGGTTTGGAAAGGTGTGCGTTATTCGAGAGAGGGGATAATGGAACTTCTTCAAACAGGTTCCTTAGTTGTGCGGCCGCCTCAGAGATAGACCCAACATCATTTCACTTGTTTACTCCTGCTATGCTCTCTGCTATTGGTGGTTTGCAGACCTGCAACACTTCAGCCCCTGGATAGACGCAGTCAAAGGGTTAAGGATGTTAATTCAGACATGTTAAGGGGTTTTAAACATCACTAGTCTTTTTCTACTGAACGACACAATGCTCTTCAAGACACTGTTTTTTCCAGGATACATAAAATTATAATCAGAGAATAAAAGCAGTGTATACCAGTAATCCATTCCTTCCTAGTCTGCTGGGAGCTCATCTGGAAGGTGAGAACATCTTCTTTGCCTCGGACTCCAAGCTGTAAGCAACAGGAATCCAGCCATGCCATCTGCTCATCTTTCCTTTGAATCTGCCTTTGGATTGAATCAAGCAGGCTACGTGTCACCTCACTGTTTAGTTCCTAAAAACAAAATGAATAAAATGGTAATTAATACACTAAATTAAAAGCTTTGGTAAATATAAGTCATCTCAAAACACACATTTTATTAAATCTCAAGTGTGATATTTTTGGCGAAAATTTAGTTTTTGTTAAGATTATATAAGGTTAGTTCCAGCCAAGCAATGTACCGTCTGCAAGATTGTCACGGGCATGCTCAATGTATAAAAGCTGTTCCAACCCAACTTGTGACAGTGTTTCGTTCTGTCCTCCAAACTGTTCCAACCCACAGAGGGATCATTTGCGAACAGTTTACTGTACGGTCCAAACGATCCTCTGACAATACCAAGTACTGGTTTGTATGACATGAGCAGTTATTTCAATCGTCACAAATATCAACAAGAAGGTTCCCTAACTATTAGGTTTCCTTGAATATTTTTAATACAGTGCGAATTATAGTCCTAAACCCATTTCAACCTGACATGATTTTATTACAGTACATTGTTAGCGCATGTGTGTAAAACCTGTCCTAAACGATTCCCGAACGATCCGCAGACGATACAAAGGATGGTGCAAATAGGGGGGGTTGGAACAAACCTATAATATAAACATATATTGAGAATCGTTGCTCCAATGGTAAAGTTGATGTTTTGAAAAATTTTCAAGAGAGGCAAAAAACATTTTTTTCACATACTTAATAATTGTTTAGTCACTCAGGTTAATTCTTTGGATTTTTTTTTTTTTTTTAAATAGATAAGCTTTAGGTGTTCTTTTTTTTTGAAAAAAAGTAAGAATTGATTTTTGCCTCTCCTGAAGTTCTAAAAAAAAACTGCAACTTTACCACTGTAGCAACGATATGTGAAAAAAATGATACAACCTAAATGACCTGATTACCTGATAAGATCCTTTGAGATTGTGTGATAGATCATGTATTCGGCTAATAACCTGATAATCGTGCATAAGGTGGCTCATTTCAATGCAGAGGCTGTCTGTTGCATCACTACTACTTGATGTAAGACTTCCGCTTGGAGTTAGCAAACGACTCATAGTAGGTGAAACAACTGGTTCTATCACCTGCAAAAACACATAAAAATAAATATTAGTAAAAAAAGTGAGGTTCTGAGTTACATTGTGAATTAGAAAAAATCCGTGTTGTAGAGGTTGTTTGGATAATAATAGTTGCGTTATAGAGGTTAATTTAACATTATGTGTTATGGCAATCTCAACTCAAGGGGATTTGAAATTTGCACTTGTAATTGAGGTTGTCGTCTTATTGAGGGTCGTGTAAGCGAGGTTCTACTGTATTTGGATTTTCGTATCAAGCAGAGTGGCATATGATTTAAATATCTTCATTAAGCAAGCGGAGTAAAGAAAGGAAAATATTTAAAGGCAAGATAACACATAATTGTTAAGATTGTGAACTCTAGCAATGGAATCACTTAAACCAAAAAATTAATTACAATTTATTAAGAATGACTGAAGAGTTAGGAGCAACACTATGCTATCAATTAAAAGCACTTAACAGATCTATAAGAGAGGAATCTTGCTTATTACCACGGATTTTTTCAAATCAAATTTGACAGCAAGAAATTGATGAGTTTATTTTCTAAAACCAACAACAAATTTTTATCTGACTGGCTTTAATTACTTTTGTTCATCATGAAGTTCACAAGATGAGACTTAAGTGGTCAAAGCATTCACTGAATATGGCCAACTTAACTGAAGATGGTTAACTTAAATGGTCCACCTCTGTTATATAAGCATTAGATTTAGTAATACAAAAGAAAATGTATCATCTTTTAAGAAGCAATTTTAAAACAAAATTGAATTAAAGAAGGGATACAGTCAAAGAAAAATAATTCAACGCCAGGATTTGAAGAATCTTTGGATTTCCAGTCCAATTATCTAATGGGTTAACTACACCGGAGAATACTAGCGGTAAATCCAAAGACCTTTGGATTTCCAGTTCAATGCTGTATAAAAAGTAAGCTAAATATAAGCAAGCTTCTTTACTGAGTTAGCTACACAGGAAAATACTAGATGTAATCCTAAAGATTTATGATTCAAATTCAGGTGCCTGAGTTTTTTTTTTTTTTTGACAATATTCCCATGAATTTTGTTTAATTTATTTTGAAAAAAAGTTGTCTGTAAAGCCAACTAATTATATCAATACATTGATACATAAATGGATGTTAAATAATATATTATAGATTTCTTACATGTAAATCAGCGATGGGACAGCTCCATTTATAAGTAAGTCTCGGTGGGGCATTAGGATTCTCTTCTTTGCTTGAGACTGACACACAGATCAGCTGATCGCTCAGAAGCAGCAGTCTACGACTCTTACACTTGCTGATCAAACCACACTGGTTCACCTCCTGTAAAACACAAAAAAAATATTAGAGCAGGTAATTTTGAAAAGACCTCAGGGCAGATTACAATAATTTTATTTTAACTCTAACACCAAATTGTACATTGCAAAATTGTGCAAATTGTGCATAATATTATAAATACTTTTAAGCCTAAAATTATATATGCTCAGCCTACTAAGTCAAATATCTTCCTTAAGACATAAATAGGAACCTCAGTAAATGAAGATAATGAAGACTTTAAAGAAATTACTTTCCACATAAATTAGTCAATTTCTGTCTATCCCTCTTATCTTTAAATATAATATCCGCAGAGCCCATAACTCTTTTTTTAAAAAAAAAAAAAAATCTATGACATTAGCCATAAATAATCCAAAATTAGCTATATTGATCTTATCTCTTCTATCAAAAGCATAGGGATACTGCAGAACATCACCTACAATATAAAGACTCCAGCATATTAAAAAATTCCTTATGTACCTATCTCACTGATTAATTATTTTGTATACAGTAGAGCGTCGATTATCCGAACGTCAGTTATCCCAACGTTCAATTATCCGAACTAGCTTCATGGAAAAAAAATCAAAAGCCACCGCTAAATTAATTCCTAGAAAGAGCGGTGTTAGCTGTATAAAGGGATACCAGATTTCCATGAATTCAGTTTGACGGGGCAGATTTTAACATTAGTTTACTAAGAACTAACTTTTGTTTGTCTATGTAATTTGTGCAATTATTTGCAGTATTTTTCCATTTATTCTGTTGGCCGGTTATGTTAATGCTCAGTTTCAAATCATTCATTGTGAGGTATACATTTAATTAGTTAGTGGTTAGATATTTTAAGTAAAACTTACAACATGTCGACAAAAAGGAAGTGGGTAGTGCTTTCATTAAAAGATAAAATGGAAATTATTACACGGCTGAAGAAAGGTGAAAGCCAAGGCATTGGCTATCAAGTTCGGTGTTGGTAAATTCCCGTAATCGTTGATTACGGGAATAAAAAATAATTCTGATTCAATCACTTGGCCAAAATTGTGCACTTAATCTTAACAGTGAGGAGGGCAGTATAAATTGTAAAACTATAAAAGAAAAAGAAATCCCATGCTGCATTCACTTGGTTTTTTCAAAAATGGGCCTCTGGACAGCTCATATCCATATCTGGACCCATATTGCATGAAAAATCAGTGGAATTAAACATGAAGCTTGGCGGTGACTCTTTATTTATCCTCAGTTCTGAGTGGCTGAAAAATTTCAAATTTCGTCATGGGATTCGACTAATCGAGATTCATAGTAAAAAATTAAGTAAAAAAATTAAGCAGACGAGTATTACAACCTTCTTTATGCCAAATTAATCTTAGGTGATACAACTTATTATTATTATTTTTATTTTTTTTTCACTATGTGCTAGATAAATAAAACAAATATGCTTTTTGCATAAACGTGGTTGATTATTTTTGTAGCTTCCCTTTTAAATTTCTAGTGAATTTCGATTATCCGAACCACCCCAAAAAACATTAGTTTGGATAATCGACGCTCTACTGTACTTTAAATAATCAAAATTAGATGCAAAGAAACTATAAATAATATGATATTACTCAGTAACTTTTCTATAAATAATAATATGTTGGTATTACAAAAATGTATATTAGGCAATTTTTTTAAGTGGATGATGATAGAAATGGATCGAGTAAAAACCAATGTTTAAAACTGAGCAAAAATTATTACATATTTTGAGTTTATTACAGACATACCCATTGGTAGGTCTCTTTAGAGGGTCAAGAGACCAACCAACTAATAATGACTTACTTTGGCATTAGGAATAAAGCAATATTCAACAAAATATCAAAATTTAGAAGAGCACCAGTGACATGAAGTAAAATAAAAAACATTATCTTTAAGAGTGGTCAATATTGTACCTACCCAGAAAATAATAGTTTTAATTATTGTTTTGATTATAATAGTTATTAGTCGTGAAAGAAGACTAACCAGTTGTGTAACATCATCAGTTCTAAGGAGAGACTTGTGATGATGAGCAGCATGTGGTAGTTTAGCACTGAGTGATCGCATATTAGAGCGGAAGGCTTGGGCCTGTTCAGCTTCTCGCTTTCTTTCATTCAACTGCTCTGCTAGCTGTTCTAATTGACTTAAGGCTAGCTGCAGCGACATCCTTTCAGGGTGGCCCTGACTTGTATTACTAAGTAAATCCTGCAAATAATAAAATAATAATAATTATGTATTTCTTAAATTTATGTTTACCACAATTTGTTTTTTAATTTAACAGAGGAAAAGTAGAAATTTACAATACATACCAAAAATGTTCAAAAAAATATCATTATGAAGAAAAATTAACAACACCTGAATCACAACCTCTATTGTCCCTGCACTGCTAGAGTCAATTAGTGAAGTTTGTCGCTCTGAATATTCTCTTGCAGTTTTGGTAGGAAACTGCATAGTTCCAGGAGGTAGCCACACAGATAAAAATCTTGCGGGAACAGATCTGGAGAACTAGCCAGCCATGGAATATCACTTTGGAGCGAAATCAACTTACCAGGAATTGATCTTATTAGCTCCTAAAGATGTAATTGGTGATAACGTAACTTGGAAAGAAGGATGTCATGGATCCTGCAGCACTCAGAATTATCTGTCATAATATGGTTAGTCTCCTCAATAAATAGAGCGTATCACAGCTGACTTAAAGATTAGAGCCCAGACTACCCTTTCACTTTAAAGAGAGAGTCCATTAATGAATCTCTTGTGGGTTATTTAGGGTCCAATAATGGCAATTTATGTTTATTAACGCAACCCTTTAGGAGGAAATGAGCTTTTTCTGAGGTCAACACAATCATTCCAGGGTCTTCATTGATCAACCCTAACATGGTTCCAGTAAAAGCTAACCTTGTTAGTAAATCTTGGACCTGTAATTCTTGAACTACAGCAATTTTGTTCAGGCGAAAGTTTAAGTGTTTATGAAAAATCCATCTAGCAGTCCCATCGGACATCCTTAGAGCTTGAGCATGGTCACCAACAGACTCGAGCAGTGCAGGGAAAATGGAGGTCATTATTTAAGTGATGATTTTTTTTTTAACTTTTTTGGTAGATATTGTAAATTTCCACCATTCCTCTTTTAAATTAAAAAAAAATCTTTCCAAAATTAAAAATGTTTAAATTTTAAAAACTTTCAGGTTTGACTGCCGAACTATTTATAATAAAAAGTAAATATATTTATTTAAATTAAAACTTCTTTGATATGTATAAGTGAAAGCCTACCTGTAGGAAAAGAATAAATTGAGGAAACCTCTGAACAGGTTTGACCATTAGTCCAAAAAATGACATCCTATCATGGGAACTCACTTGTCTGGCCTAAAAAAAGAACACCAAAAAACATGTAAATAATATTTTAATGATAATACATATATATTATATTAAAGCAATGATTATAAATGCAAACGTATATTATATAATACAGAATTTTTTCTTTTAAGAAGGAAGCTTATAATTATTTTCACTATTTACTATTATTTATCATCTATGTTCTATTATTTTATTTTTATTAATAAAACTCAATTCCTTCAAAATAGGCACTCCAGCATTTATAAAAGCTGGAAGTTACATGATAAATAAAAAAAAAAAAAAAAATTATGTGAAGAAATAGTGATCAAATCCTTAAATGGTGATACACTAACACTCCTTCCTTTCCAATTTCTGATAAATAATCACAAGTGCCGATTGCAGAGGAAATAGAGCTGCATTAATAAATGAAGTAAGCTTACCTTTCACTAATTCATTTATTAATGATTATGGCTTTATGAAGACTGAAAGCTAATTTGTTAAATAAACAATTTTTGTTTACGTTAAAAGCCAGTTTATCTTATTCTTTTAAGATGACTATGGATACTCCCATATCTAACGAAGAAACTTCTTTAAGAATATCTGTTCTAAAATACCCTGAAGTCAACTCCTTTTTAGTTAAATTGAAATTTTACAATGATGCTCACTTACAGAAATAGACAATGATCATTAATGATACCGAATTTAAAACAACTCTAGTAAGAATATCAACCATATTTTTGTTATTGTTAAATTTCACTTGTAATTATCATAGTTAAGAAGGCATCATTGTGGCTGGCTATAGTGTTTGTCATTGTAGAAATAGAGCCTGATTATGACCTTACATCGTTCAAAATAATCAAAAATTATCAAATTCATAATCAAAACAGATTTATTTTTCAAATTTTCACACCTTAAGATCCATCTAACATATTAAGAATTCTCAGTTATAAAATTAAACCTTTTTTTTATTCTTTTATTAAAAAAAAAAGTTTAAAATTACCTTGAAGAAGTCAGACAGTGCAGGTTTCTTGACAGTTTCCGAGCGTGCGAGATCCATTGCAACAGAGAAGTTATTGATGAAATCGCTGTACACATCGAGAACAACTGCTTTTGAAAATGATGCAATAAACACGTCTCCTATTCTTTGATCTCTATCCCAATTAGCTACCGCTTCAGCTAGTGCAATCCTAAAATAAAAATATCAATTTTTTACAATAATAATGACAAGAACTAACTTTAAACAATGGTACAGTCAAGAAGTAGTAAAAAAAAATGTTTCCATTTTTTACTTTCTTATATAAAGAGAAAGTATTGTGACAGTGCGAAAAAATCGCTTAGGAGATTTTGATGGATTTACAGGATTTGAGGTCCCCTGAGTCCAAAAAATTGTTTTTAAAAAAGTCTGTCTGTCATGTTTCATCTGTGCAGTCAGACGTGTGGAGCATAAACTACTTGGCCGATTATTATGAAAATGAGGATATATTACATTCAGAAAAATCATACCCCCAGGCGAAATTGAGAAATGAATTATAGCTCCAAATTTAGGGGCGCTAGCCCCCAAAAACTCTAATAATACTTATTTCTTGAAAACGCTTCAGACAATTTTTATTGAAAAATTCTAAAATGTAATCCATTTAAATACAAATTAGGGCTCGGATTTGAGCATATTTGCATATTTTTTCCTGAATAGTACTCATTGAAAGAAGCCTTTTGGTGGTATTTTCACTTTTCTGGGACCAACAGAATTTAAATTTATCGAGCATATAAATGCATAAAACGGCTGTTTTCAGAAATGCATATTCTTGTGGTTTTTTGCCTAAATACTTTGTTTTTATTCAAATTCTCCCCCCCCCCCCTATTCGGGCCCTGATCACCACGAAGAATGAAGGACGTGATGTCATGCTCGACATTCATAAAAGCCTACATGAGCGTCATTTCTGAGGTCATCCTAAAGTTGGAATCTCGAGGGATGGAGTTGTTTGAAGTGGTCACTACACTAGACGGAGTCGTCAAACAAGGCAACTCATGGCCTGGAGAGACTGGAAAAACTATGAAAAAAAGTTTGAGTTCGAGGTGGCTAAAAATCCCAGTTGGAGAGGATTGGACTTGGGGAGAATGCTGCGTGGAGAGTCAGCAATGTCAGACGATTTTCCAAACTACTCTGCACAAGATGCAGCATCAGTTAAGTATTTACCTCTCGTCTCAATTGACGTCGAAAGATTTTATTGGCCAATTTAAGAAAATCACTTCAAAGTGAAAATATAGAAAAACTCTTGATGTACAGACAATACCAAATCTACTTCATTGACTCACCTAATACCGAACATTTTGTAAATAAACTTTTAAACTATAACTTTTACATAAAAATTATCATACATATACTTGAAACTTGTGGATATTGCAGTGTATCATACTTTTTCGAACATATCTATCAAGCATATAATGGGTTTTTCGAGCATATCTATCGAGCATAAAACTGGTGGTTTTCGAGCATATCTGGAGATTTTATCGAGCATATCGATCCGAGCCCTACTAATGATATAAGCTGTTTTTCTGGGAAAAATCTCGAGGTTGGGAAAGTATCCGAGATATTTGTTGAAAATCAAAAACAAAAAGTAAACAACCACCTTGAAAAGTTGAACACTTTTTAATGTAATAAATGAGTTATTATGGGACTTAGTACAGTTTCAACAATATGAGAAAGTTTGCCCGTTTTTTTTTTCTTTTTTTTAAATAAAAAAATGGCTCCATTTTTTGATGATGAGAAAACTTAAAAAAAAGGCTTTTCTTACCTAAATAATGTATGACATTGTAGAATTTCAGGAACACGATGAAACAGAGTTAAAATTTTAGAATTACTCAGTATTGCAGGACTCATTTCTTCTAATGGTTTCTTATAATCCTGAAACAAAAAGGGTTAATATTAATAAAAAAATTATATACAATGAAATAAAAAGGATTCACATACACAATCAGGAATTCTATAGAGTGATATTAATATTTACTTGAATCTGAACTATAGTGAGACATTCATAGTAACACAAATGATCACACCTAGACTACCGTTTTAAGCTAAGGAGCAGTAACTCAACTTATTAATTTTTTGGAGATGTTATGTTCCCTAAGCCTGTTTGTAATTAATCTATCGAGGAACTTCTTTAGATTGTTACTCCCCTATTAGTCCAGGAGATAGCGTGCAAAAAAAATGTCTGACTAACATCAAGCTAGAATTTTGTATACAAGTCAATCTTTTAGCGCCTATTAAGAATATGTGGTCTGCTAAGTTCGTCTGCAGGACATAGCTTGGCAATAGGTGTTTGAAAAAAACAAACCGGTGGAGAGCGGCCATCTTTCACCACTTATGGTGGACAATGTGATTTTCATGATCCTGAGTACAGAATTAGTTAGTGGACCAAAAATCAAGTCGATGTTATTTTCACACTTGATAGGTTAGTTATTCAAATATTACAGAAAATCAATGTGGTCACCTGTCAAGGGACAAACTAACACCAACTTGATTTTCGGTCTACTAACTAATTCTGTACTCAGGATCATGAACATCACATTGTCCACCATAAGTGGTGAGACATGGCCGCTCTCCACCGGTTTGTTTTTTTCCAAACGCCTATTGCCAAGCTATGTCCCGCAGACGAACTTAGCCGACCACTTATTCTTAAAAGGCGCTAAAAGATTGACTTGTATACAAAATTCTAGCTTGATGTTAGTTAGACACTTTTTTGCACGCTATCTCCTGGACTATATGTTTTTTTAGAATATAAATGACTGACTAAATAACTATTATGACAAAGGGATGTTTAGTCCAATGTACTTTAGGAGAAAGGAATATCACACTTCTATTTTTAAATCGGAAGTAACAGTCTAAAGAAGAACATTTCCGTACACCTTCTTTAGCTAGTGCTCTCCTCTATTTTTTTATAAGGGGAGAAAGAATTTAAAGAAGTGCCTGTTTCCTAAGCTTGTTTTGAATTAATCTATCAACTCCAAAAGCTGAACTACAGTAAAATACTATTATATAAAGTACAATATTAGATTATTATTGTAGTAATATGCTGTTGAAAGCATGATTTGGAAAGCTTTAAATGATCTGATAGCTTTTGACTGCAATATAGATGAGTAATAAAGAAGGTGGTGATATATTGATTCTGTAATGACCTAATATTAAGTATTGTTCATCAAGAAGTAAAAAAAGAATAAGTAAACTAGAAAGTATATACAAATAAAAAATGTTAATTAAATGCTTACGTAGACTAGTCTGTGAAGGGTATTAAGATATGAGTTTTCCGACTGAACAACAGCTTCAACAATGTGTCTCATTTTCAACTGCTGTTGTGTGAGAGATGGTGGGGGTGGTGGAAGAGAAGGTGCCATCAGTCTTCTACTCGTTCCACTACATTCCTCTTCCTATAACACAAAGTACAGACAAATATTAAATTCTACAAGCACAGAGCTTAACAAGATTTATCTCTTAGCAGACAATATTAACAAAGTAATAAGACTGTCATTCTCTGAAACTTTAATAGTTTTTAATTTATCTAAGTAAATCAAGTATAACTTACCTAGACTTGATTGAATATAAGTTCGGAAAAGGCAAAGTGGGAAGTTTTACAAAAAAATATATTTTACAACTTAAATCTTATTGGATTATTCTAGCCATTTTTAATTTGATAGTACAACCTGATTCAGAAACTAATTAGCTGCATAGCACTCTAAAATCTAATCGTTTTCTATTTTATTTTTGTTTTTTAATAAATAAAACAGTCACTTAGTAAACTCGTAATTAATTAATTATTAAGTTAGTAGTTGTGGATGAATTAATAAATTAAAAAATAAATGGACAAATAAATAAATTTAATAGTTTTGTATTAATTTAAATATTTTATCATTTAAAAATAACTTTAGAGTAAATTTAATTTAAGAAGAGAATCAATCAATACAATCTTAAATTGAAAAAAGTATCAAATAAATTTTAGAAGGGATCAACATTAGATTTTAAGAATGGAGTAATAATTTAGAGTAAAAACTAGAAATAAATTAGTGTGTGTCAGTGGACAGTGTTAAGAGGGAGAAAATTAGCTCCAAACCTTGATAAAATGATTGTTTGATTTCCAGAGAGGTGACATGCTCAATGTTAAAATTCAATGAAAACGGTAAGCACTTTTTATTTAAAAAAGGCCATGGTTTTCATTTCATGCATGAGTCCACAACAAACTCGGGGTATTACATATTAATAAAGTTTAACAATACCCCATAAATAAGCTAAGGTTACTACTTTTTCTTTTGTGCATAACTATTTCTTGGTAAAATACAGCAACAAACTTCCTAATATTTGTTGTTCTGCTTGTTTGAGCATTAAAATAAAGTTTGCTGGAAGTTTAACATGTAATTGCTGAAGGTGGTGCTGCGCCTAGGGCAGCTGCCCCTTGCATCACCCTAGCTACTCCACTGGGTGGTACATAGCTAGGGTTTGTTGCGCCAAGGGACAAAGTCGGGTTTCACCCCTATCCATCAATGTAGCGAACTGAACCAACACCGAAAAAAATTGGTCATGGAATATAATTTGTCGCCCCCATTATGATGTGCACAGGGAAAGATGCCCCTTGTACCACTGATTTGATGGCACAGGTTATATTCTTATTACAATAACCTAGAAGTATCCATTCTGTTTAAGATTTTTTTTGATACAGCAGTGTCACACTAAATACTTACTTGATACAGTGGTACTTTATAAGGAAAGATATCTCTCCACTGAAGTAATTTTATTGAATTGCTTTAACCAGTTATCATCTCCAGTGCTAGTACGACAAGTTGAAATGTGATAGAGAAAGAGTTAAAGAGTTAGTGCCGCAGATGAAATGGAGGTTGGAATCTGACTATAGATTGATTCTTTCTTTTACACATTTTGATTTGTCCCATCGGCACTGAAGATCACTAGCAGTTGAAAGCCAGTTTTGTAAAGTTGCTTTAATGGAGACATATTCTTTATTCTTAATAGTGTGACTCCACTGGTCATATAGAACGAAGAAAAACAATGATATAATTTCTTGATATAAATAGTGTTATAAACTCTACCTCTAATAGAAGTGGCATTTTTCCTTTATAAGGCATGGTTTGACTTTGTTCAGAAGTAGGAGACTGAGCTGGCTTCTTGATGGAGAACCAGCGTGCGAAACGCCCGGTGGTGGTGTTATTAGCTCCTGCCATGCCGCCCCCTCCAGGTTCAGGACTAGCTGCTGGCCTCCAGCTACATCTCTTGCTGCCGCCCCTCATTCCTTTAGTGCTACCGCCTTCAAGACTGCTACCCCTATGAACAATATCAATGAATATTAGTAATAAAAATAATAATGGCACAACAGTTAGTAGAGAATTTATGCAAGTAGTAGTAGTAGTAGTAACTAGTAGTAAGGTCCAAGTACAAGTACTAGAAGGGTAGGACGTAGGACGAACACTTGTTGGAACCTAGCAATTAGGTCACCTTTTAGGCCCATTTTACTAGCCCCCTGGTAGAGAGTTGCAGCCACTTCACATATCATACCTCTATACATTGTACTCACCAAAGCCAGTGGCGTAGCTAGGGCATTGCCCCCCCCCCCCCCCCCCACAAGAACTTTTTGGGGGCCCCTCGCCAAACAAAATTGATAAGATAAAAAAAATCTCTTGCGTTTAGAACTGGGGGCCTGCCCGCGATGCCCGTAGTAGTTACGCCACTGGCTAAAGCGAGTATGGTGCGATAATTAGTGAGCCATATAAATCAGAGCATCTCAATCTCAACGAGATGCTCTGAAACTCTAGATTATCTCTGTGAAAACTATTGAACTTTTTAAACTAAGAAGCCGTAAAACTTTTAGGGATTTCTTGATTTAAGTTATCACGGCCTCATCCACAATCATTCCAATTTAATTACAGCAGAACCTCGCTTACACTGTAACCTCAATTACAAGTGCAATTTTCAAATCCCCCTGAGATTGCCATAACACATAATGTTAAATTAACCCCTATAACGCGACTATTATTTTCCAAACAACCTCAATAACACGGATTTTTTTTCCATTCACAGCGTAACTCAGAACCTCTATAACAAGTCGTTTTGAGAAGCCAACCTCTATAACGCGTCTCTATACAGGAATGGGTCGACCTTGAACAAGTCTAGACTTGAAAACCCCACCTAACCCCGCGTTTAGTGATTTCATTAACCATAGATAACACGACTGATAGCCAAAATAACCTTGGTAACACGACCTTCAACAAAAAGGTCACCTCGATAACTAGACTGTTTCCCTAATCCCCTTGAGACACTTCTTATCGAGGTTCTACTGTATTATTTGTTTATTTGTGTCACATAAAATTATTTTAATTTAAAAATATAAAAAAACGCCTTCATTTTTATAAGAAATTAAATGATCTCATTAAGTTAAGGATAAAAAAATACTTTGATTTATTGCTAAGAAAGATAAATTACCAATATCCTACACTTGATTTATAGTCACTATCTTAATAATTAACCCTTAACTAGTAGCGTCGGGTCATAATGACCCGACCTCTATCTAATGTCAAGATAACATCCCACTTGGCCATGAACAGGTGCTGCCATCTTATCTAGTTTCCTACTTTCTTTCGACTTATCTATCAGTGTGTCATTATCAGTCGTTGCATAAACATATTTTGTGAAATCACCATTCTGACCCGACGCGACTTTCAGTGTCTTGACTATTTTATGTACAGTGACCCACCGTGAATTTTATTGTTCAGTGTTTTCTTACATTTTTATTAGAAGTTAAATTTATTTTACAGTGTCCTGATAAGACTCACAACTTATTCTATTGTTTTTTTTTTATTCCTTTTGTCTCCCGGAAGAGTTATGGTATTGTAATTTGTTCGAGTTTTGACTTTGCAATGTCTAAATTATTTTATACAGACGAAGATATACTGGCGGAATTCCGCCGACAAGAAGAGGAAGAGCCTATAGAAGATAGTGAATCTTCTGAAATAGAAACTGATTATATTTACGTGTTTTTATTATTATTATTACCTTTATAACATGTTTATGGCGTATGATTGAGCATATAATAATGTTGGGTCCAAATGACCCGACGCGACCTTATGTGCATTTATGTGGTTGCGACTAGTTAAGGGTTAACCATTTATATTTGTTTATTGAGAAGAATTTGATAAAAATAAATTATTGATGAAAATTAATTCGAAAAATAATTCTTCAAAACTTACATACTGTTATCTATAATTGTAAATTGGCCCTCAAGTCTTATCAGTGAAAATATTATCAGCAAATGTAATTGTTTTAAAATTGTATTTTCAATTAGATACCTGTTGCTTTCGTCTCCAGAAGAGAAGTCTACGTCTGAGCATGAACTTCTTCTAGAGGTATCCCGAGAACTTTCTTCCCATGAACCAGAGTTACTGCGTACTTCATCTGTTAACATACAAACACATACATTAGTTTATTGATAAAAAAAAAACACACTTTTAACAATAAATAAAATATTGGTAAACTATTTCTATTTTACTACGTTTTTATTAGCTTGCTTTCTTGTTTGTTTGTTTGTCCGGTACAAATCTGGCAATCGATTTCTAACTAACTTCCCGAATAGCTAGACATTTGAAACTTTTAGCATAGCTCAGAACACGATGACAATGCATTATTTTAATACTTTTAGCCATCTTTCAGTAGTATTTAATTGGTTTTCCGCAAATTTTGTAGTATGAAAAGTAAGTTCGGAAAAAATTCGCAAGTTATTTTATTTGTTTTGCCATATCCCATCTATTTACAATCTTCATTTTGACGGGTTTCAAATTTGTGATTTTTATAAATAAAGAGATGAACATTGAATGACAGCAAAACAGGAAATATATTGATTATATTATTTATATTATTTCAAATATATCGATGGCACGGTTTAGATTTGGTGTTGGGGAGATCCGTTGTACAAAGATTTGTCCTTTTATAGGTTTAAGATCAGCTCTCTAGATGGTTGTCATTTATGTGAAGTAAATAAATTTGGAACTATTTTTTTTAATAACATTATATATTATATAACAATAACAATTATATTATCAACTTTACATACGATTCAACAGAAAATTTAAAAACGTAGTATATAAAAAATTCTTTTTATCTTGAAATTTTATAAATCAAGTCATTCATCTTTAAATAAATAATTTAAAAACACTTGCACGCACAAAAGATGGAAAAAGTTGGTTACATTATTAAACTACCCTTTAAAGGATTTGAGTAAATTGTCATGATTCGTTGGGAAGATAATATACACAATAATACAGCAACATTATTATTATTACTCGAAACAACAGATCAAATTATTTTTAGCCGCAGTATCAAAAATATTGTTTAAAAAACAAATATTGTTTTAGGATGCTAGAAATGGCAAAAGAATAGTTTAAATTAACATTAATAAAATTAGGGTTACAATGATTACAATGAGCAAGTAGAATCTATCACTTAGCCTTTACTAGAGTATAAAGTAATAAAGGTAAAAAAAAAATCAATAAAATTGATGCCGTATGCCGTAAAAAAGGTGTTTCTTTTTACAATTTAATTCGAATTTACTCCTTTTAGAATGAGCAGCTAATGGAGATGAAAATTAATTATTTTTTTTAAAAAAGAACACCAAGTTAAGATAAGGTTGAATAAGATGTTCTTAAAAGTTTATCTTAAAAGGTTTCTAGTTTCGGTAGTCCAGAAAAAAAAAAAAAAATGCAAGGTGAATTTAAAGATGTTCCCTAAATGGTAAGGATAGGCAGGTGGTAAAGTTGTTCCTCCGACCTTGACAGTGACCCCTTGATCAGACCTTCCTACTCTGATCCTACCAGCATGCAGTTCTACCACCCACCACGGGTCACATTATAATACTTTCCTTCCACACCCCATAGAGCTTTAAAAACACAACACGGCAACACTGCATAATATCATCTGCTTGTAGACTAAAGAAAGATAATAAGATCTATCTACGTTACATACACCAATAGTTTTAGATATAATTTCCGTTCCTTAGAACGGAAATTATATCTAAAACAGGGTAAAATAAAGAAAATATTAATATTTAGATATAATATGTAGATTAGTTTCGAAATCTTTCTTATGAGAGTAAAAACTTAAAATTTGAAATTAATAAAATTAGAAAGGCTAAAAGCCCCTTTACATTATGTGATTTTTATTATGACTTCCCTTAAGATTTTGTCACAAGGTAATTTAAAGCTGTCTACACGGTATGATTTTCTATATGATTAGTCATATAGAAAAATCATATCGTAAGTTACAAGGAATAAGAATCGTCCTATTTTACTACGTTTTTATTAGCTTGCTTTCCTGTTTGTTTGTTTGTCCAGTACAAATCTTGTAATTGATTTTTAACTAACTTCCCGAATAGCTAGACATTTGAAACTTTTAGAATAGCCCAGAACACGACGACAATGCATTATTTTAATACTTTTAGCCATCTTTCAGCAGAATTTAATTCGTTTTCAGAAATTTGCAAATTTTGCTGTATAGAAAGATGGTTCGGAAAAAATCCTCAAGTTATTTTATTTGTTTTGACATATCCCATATTTACGATCTTCATTTTGACGGGTTTCAAATTTATGATTTATGACAGAAAATTTAAAAACGTAGTATATAAAAAGTTCTTTTTATCTTGTAATTATTTGATATAATTTTCGTGTGATTTATAAAAAATGGGTAGGTTGTTTTTAGGCTACTTTTACAAAGTTAAGGTTATACTTCACTTGTTTGTTATTGTTTTCTTGAAACTAAATGTTTCACCGCCAAATCATATGAATAAAGTTAAAAAGTGTAAATATGAAAGAAAATAATAATAATAATAATGACTAGCTAAAGTGAAATAAAACAAGGATTGTAGTTAAAAAGTGTAAATATGAAAGAAATAATAATAATAATGATGACTAGTTAAAGTGAAATAAAACAAGGATTGTAGTTAAAAAGGGTAAATATGAAAGAAATAATAATAATAATGACTAGATAAAGTGAAATAAAACAAGGATTGTAGTTAAAAAGTGTAAATATGAAAGAAATAAAAAAAATAATGACCAGCTAAAGTGAAATAAAATAAGGATTGTAGTTAAAAAGTGTAAATTTGAAAGAAATAATAATAATAATAATAATAATAATAATATGACCAGCTAAAGTGAAAAAAAACAAGGATTGTTGGAGTGCTCTCATTGGCTCCCTATTTTTTTTTAACTTTCCAACGCCGTCAACGCACTAAGACTCATTTGGAACAGACTGCAATCAAGTGACTACACTGCTACTGCCCATTTATATAATAATGACTAGCCAAAGTGAAATAAAACAAGGATTGTTGATATGAAAGTAATTTGACTTATTAGTCTGTTCATTATTGACCTAACACTGCTGTCGTTTGTGAGGGGAAAAAGTCAAAGAAATAAAAAAAAAGTAAGTAAAAATAAAATAGTACAACTTCAAAGAGAAACGAATGGTAGATGATCAATGAGCAGATAGATTACAGGGAATAAAAAGTAAAGCAATTACAACATAATAACAAAGAAAAGGAAATTTTTCAAAGAGATCAACAAGTCGAAATAATGAGATCTATGTAAAAATCTATGGAAGCGTTTTTTGCGAGAATTTAAACTCCTTTCAAATCTAGCTCTAGGCTATATAATAACAATACTTCAATAAAAAAGTTATACTGTCCCTAGAATATTCTATAATATGTTATTCAGCGCCAGAGCAAGTTGTTCAAAGCCAATTGATATAGTCTCCCCTATAATATTTGACATTTTTAGTTACAATTTATTTATCCCTTGGGCACAGAGGATTTACATTTATATATATATAAGGCCATACATGATGCGGTATACTTGGCAGGTAAACCTGTGCAGGTACTCCGGAGCGTGTGTGCTATCACAACTGCGTGCTGTTATGTTATAACTTGATAGCGCTCACACGCTACGGTTTACCTGTGCAGGTGAACCGGAGCGTGTGTGCTATCACAACTGTCCTGTTATGTCATAACTTAATAGCGCACACACGCTCCGGTTTACCTGTACAGGTGAACCGGAGCATGTGTGCTATCACAACTGTGCTGTTATGTCATAACTTGATAGCGCACACACGCTCCGGTTTACCTTAACAGGCTACCTGAATAGGTTTACCTGTCAGGTATGGTATAAAAATGTATACCACAACTTGTATGGCCGGCTTAATGAAGAATTCGAAACAATTGAAATATCAAATCCAAACTCTACATAAGATTCGTTTAAACAAGTGAATAATAAAAATATATAATAAATTATAAGATTTATATTTATTTTTAATTATAATAACTGATTTCCGAATATTAATTAAAATTCCTGAAGATATGAAGAAGAGAACTGACCGGAAATCTGAATGAAAGAAGGATCTTCCCTGTCTTCAAATCTGAAGTGGGTTATGTAGCTGTCTATTATAAAGCCAATTTAAACTTTGAATAAGATGACTAATATCTTTAAATAGCTGTGATTCAAATACACACAGAAATAATAAAATCCACCAAGAATCATAAGTATAATTACTCTAGGGTCATAGAGGTCACGTATAGAACTACTCCTTGACCTAATTCTAACTTTACATAAAAGTAAAGAAACATATTTTTTAAAAGAAGAAAATAATTTTAAAATTTATTCAACTTTATAACCTTTTTGTTATGAAATCATCAATGGGAGTGTTAACACATATTTTGATTGTTTTTTTTTGTTATGTGTATATTGCTACAGCACGTGGGGGAGTTTTTTAAATAAACTAAATGTCAGAAGAAAGACTATTTGAAACGATACGTGTTACAACTATATCTCACGGAGGATATTATGATGAATATATTTATACATATCTCATGTACGAGAAGGTAAGGTAGGAATATAAGAAATCTTAAAGTAAGAAATATAAGAAATCTAATATAAGAAATAATAAGAAATATAAGAAATCTTAAAGCCGCAGAGTTATAGGTAGCATTACAGTTATAGGTGATAAAAGTTTTCTGCTCATTAAAGCCGTGTCCGTGCTGCCGAACCGAACAGAGGAAACAAGCCGAGCCTAGGTCTCTGCGCATGCCCAGTCTGAGATGCGCAGGCGCACTTTAGACTGAGCATGCGCAGAGACCAATGCTGATGTTACTGATTGACCAATGATAAAGTTAAGACTAAAGCACTAAAATGGGACTAAAAAAAAAGGGTAAAATTTGCTTTTAACAACGTATCTACAGACACTCAGACACGATGATGGAAGATGGTGCAATTTTGACATTATTAGGACTACATATATTCAGTTAACTACTCTGCCACTGTCCAATTGCATACATACTGCCTTGTAATTCACGCTTGACTTCCTCCAAAGAAATGATTTTTTATTTTTTTTTTGGTCTTTTGTTTAATTCATACTTATCTACGGACAGCTTAAACTATTTCACGGATTATCGATCCGTAAAACGGCAATCAAGCATAGATTAAACACCAACTTTGAGACGAATTCAGCAGAACAGAATCTCAGTCAACTTTTGTTATATTTACAGTCATTAGTGTCACTTACAGAAAAACAAAAATTGATAAAAGCAAGCAAGACAAAGTCGTAAAGTTTTTAACGAAGATAAAAGATCATTTCATTTATATAAGATAAAGGAATACATTTTAAATTAATATAAGTGACAATTGATTGCTATACATACCTAAAAGTTTAAATAACTTCATATTATATATATTCTTTTTAAACTTTTCGAACTAATAAACCTTATAAAATTAAACTTTTCACTGCGAGACTGCAACTAGACTGGAGTTCCCACATCAAGAAAATGAATAAGTTTAGACTACGGGACCTACCCTAAACATAGAACTATGTATCATAAACGCCAACGTTTATGATGGCAGATGGTGAAATCGGAGTAAGATTAGACCTTTTAAAACCTGGCTCTAGAATCTTGTCTGGCAATGTTACAGTAAATTCCAGGGATACCAAAAATTTGTAAATCTATTTTATAAAATAAATTACTTTTATTAGAAGAGAAAAAAAAAATTCTCTCAGTGAGATATCTGCTACAAAACCCCACGCTTGATAACTAATATCAATTTGTATTTATATTTACGAATTTCGAGAAATCAAATTAGATGCATATGACTCTAAAGCTATATTTAAATTACGGATGAAAATTTATAAAAAAAAAAAGTATTAAATAATAATAATGACCAATCTTGTTTGTAAAAATAGAACGGAACCTAAAATTTGCTTTACAGTATAAAACATGAAATAGTACATTACGCGTCGAGTGCGGAAAGTAGTATTTTGCCTGCGAGTGTGGAGTTTGCACCCGAGCGACAGCGAGGGTAGTAAAACCACACGAGCAATGCAAAATGCCGTTTTCCCACGAGTTGCGTACCGTACTTTATCTACGATTGTTAGATTTAAACAATAAATACAGAAAAAAATAAACTTGCTGTATGTAAATTCGTATCTCTCTCTTGATTAAAGATGGCATTAATTCTTGAGTTATATTTTTTGGCGAATTAATTATTTCTGGAGGAGTATTATTCTCCACATTTTCGTCAAAGTCACTTGATTCACTCATTGTTTTTCACTAAAAACTCGATATAAACAGTTACTTTAATAAAAGAACAGCAAAATAGTTCTGTTAAATGTAAACAAACTCGCTAATCGTGCGTAAAGCTGAAGAATTCCTCTTCTTTACCGCGCTAGCATGGTAAAGAAGAGGAATTCTTCAGAACTATGAGACGCGCATGCGCAATGAATACAAGTACGTAAATAGTCACTTTCTACGCATCGAAACAAAGATATAATGTTTATATTTCGTATCAATCGTAGATAAAAATATTTGAAAAACTTTGATAACACAAGATAAGGAAAAATATTAATAATACCGCGTAAGAAAAGTTTATTTTCATAAGGAAAATAAGAAGTAATAATCATATAACCCTTTTTCATATCAAAAAGGGGTTTTCGCCAATTTTATTTACATTAACAACAAATAGTTTCCCAATTAGTGTGGCACATAGCTTCCTATTCTGTATACTTCAATGATTTTATGCTTTCACAACCTATTATTGTCAAATTTATTAATTTCTTCCTCGTTTTTTTAAAATCTGTCATAATTGTTCTGATCTTTTACATGAATTAAAGTAAGTATGAATTTAGCATATTTTAAAGAGCGCAGACGGTTGAAATTAATCTGGGACTATTTGCGAGCTACTTGCGACACACCTTCCAAATTTCTTCAAAATCATATGAGTATACTTTTGAAGATATTATGTTGGTTCACAAAAATTGAGCGACATACAGACAGACAAGCAACCAAAAATGTTCCCCGATGTCTGAAACGGATTCATGGCCATATTTAATTACATATTATTAAACAATTTATCAATATTTAATATAAAAATAACTCCGTCCTGGCGGAGAATCGAACCCGACCTCTCACCCTTTGCCTAACAGCCATTTTCTCAGATATAGACAAGATTTTTCCGAAAAAAACGACTTTAGATACTTAATATGGTTAATAACACACATTAAAATACATATTTATATTTATAAAGAAAACTGTATTAAAAATAAAAATATTAAAAGTCGTAAGAAAATATCACTTATTCTTATCAGCTGATATCAGATAAATTTCGAGTTCTTATCGATATATCGATACTGTCTCACCAAACTGCAGCTTGAAAGTGCTAGCATATGGGGGGAGCATAATGAACCACTTTTTGAGACCCAGATTCTATAGTATTGTTCCCTCTACCCCTTCCTTGCTCTGAGATATAAAGTCATTTATGTAATCCAGTAGTGTCCCGACGACGAGGCGTCACAAACAAATGATTTGTTATTACCATTCTGAAGCAACCACATTTATTCCAATAAAAATAAATGTTTGTTTTGATTTGTTAGTCTTCAAATAGATATAATAACTTATCCTAAATATATATCTAAAATTAATTTACTCAATTTTTTTTTGTTTCTAATTATAAAATTAAATACGTTGCTACGATCTTAAAGGCTAGTTACTAGATAAATGCATAATGTAAGGACGTTTTGATTTACCAATTTATAAATTATTTATTTAATTTTTTTTTTTTTTTTGGTTATTCACTAAAATTATAAAGAACATTCTTAAAAATGTTACAAAAGAATAAATGACTAGCCTTCTCAATTTACCAAGTGTAAGTTAAGATAGAGGTTAAAAAATATGTTAAAACATTTAACCTTTCTTGTCTCGAAGCATTTTTAGTTTGAATACTCGACGCATTATTAAAGACCTAAATTACAATGAAGGTTTTGACTTGTTATCTTAAGAAATTATTCTCGTATTACCAAAGAAATGTAATGCCTTCGATGTACTCGAGTAATCAACAAGCGAGACAAGAAAAAGAACCTTTTAATTTAACATTATCATGTCACATCTTGTATCTCCAAGAAATTTCCAAGTTTGTTTGAAGAAATTTTATATTATGCATCAATTAAAAATCTTCCTTGAGTGTTTTCAAGACGATTTGAGTGTTTTTTTTTATTGCTGGAAGTCTGTCTGTGTCACGCATAACTCCCACAGTTTTTAAGCTAGAGAGTTGAAACTAGGTACAAAAATCAGACCTTAAATTTAGTTGTGCTGCCCAGAAAATCATAAATTTGAGACGTCATTTACACATTTTGCTGAAGTCGCAAAAATTTCATAAATTCGTAAAAAATCGAAAAAATGTTGCCCCAATTATTCCTCTTTATAAGACAAGCTTTTCGTTTTGATATCTGTCACCAATTTTGAAAATATCACCTTTAGAATTTAGAAACTTTAAAACTCTAAATAGCTTCTGAACTATTTCGCCGTTTAAGCTGAATTTCGCACCAATTATACCTTATTTCTATAAGATGCATAAGACATCCCTATTACAAATTAATATTTGCCACTATTTAGAAATTATTTGGTAAATAAAAGAACCGAGACGCCTGCGTCCATATTTTTTTTTTTTTTTTTTTTTTTTTTTTTTTTTTTTTTTTTTTTTTTTTTTTGCAAGTTCTTATTCGTACCCATATTCCTAAGGTTATTACAGGAAAGAGAATCCGGCAACTTCACTCATCTACTCGATGAGATCATCAGTATAAAACATGTCTCACCTCTCTGGGATTCGAACTCATCAGTGTAAAACATGTCTCAACCCTCTGGGATTCGAACTCATCAGTGTAAAACATGTCTCATCTCTCTGGGGTTCAAAATCATCAGATTTTTCGGTGTTTAGACTTCTGTTCCAGGCGGAATTGCGAGTAAGCTAACGGCAAGGCTACTCTTAATTGTTTAAGGAATAATTTAATGAGTAAATTTCCATTAATTAACAGTTTAGAATCGTTTAAACCACAAAGAAAATCTTTTAAATTAATATTAAAGTTCCTTTAATTCTAAAGTCACTAACTCTAAAGTCACTAGGACTCAACAAAATGAGCAAAACAAAACTTTTTTAATTAAAAAACTTCCCATGGATATTAATAGTAGACAATATACAAACAATGGAGCAAAATTAAAGCTACACCATTGCCATTGTAAAATTAATGCGGTGGCAAGAAAATGAGAATGTAGCGGGTTTTTTTGTTGTGGTTGTTTTTTTTGTTATTTTACAATTACTTTTTATACGTTTTTTGTTTGATTTTTTTTTTTCCATATTTTTTTAGTCACGCAATTACAATTTTACATTCGTAACAAGCGGCTAAGTGAAATATTTGGAATATTATAATAATAACAAAAAGCATTGTTATAAGGATAATAATAATAATAATAATAATAATAATAATATATATATATATATATATATATATAGCCCCACTTGGGACATTATCAAGCTTAATAATTGTTCGCAAAGAACATCCAAAAGTATCTTCTACTAAAAAAAAAAATCTGTTTTATATTGTGAGTTTATCTCAAGTAATTCCGCCTGTGTTTGTGAGTTTTATATTAAGAGGATGATTTTAGTAAAGATTCGTGTAGTGAGGGAACAGGCCTGTTCAACCTATAAAATAACTATTATAAAATTAATTACTTCACTACACTAAAACTTCTACTCCACTTGTATCAGGTTGAAATTTTACATGCATGTTTCAATAGTACTTTAGATGATTTAATTGAAGTTTTTATTCAAATCGATTCGTTAGAACGTAAGATATTGGTGAAAACGTTGTCTCCTCTATTTTAAATGTTAAGGTCCGCTGTAATAGTTTCAGGGCGATCTTTAAGCATTCATAGCGGAGTCGCTGTTGGTTTTTCTAAAAAAAACTGTATTTAAAAAAAAATTAGGTCTCATCGAATAGATAAAGTTACAATTTAAAATGTTTGCACGAGCGTTGCACGCGAACGCTTATGCGGAAAAAGTTGTCTAACGAACTAATCCTGGGCATTAGTGAAATGAATATGTGTACCAAATTTCACCAAAATCGGTTAACTTTTAGCCAAGTTATCGTCACACGTTTCCGATACACAGACAGGGTGCGTATTTCGTTACGAATATATGCTTCCATCGTTCGTTTCAACTATGTGTGGTCTTTACAATACTATCAAAAAAGATAATTATCATTCATATGAAAAAACCTTTTTATTACCAAATAATTGTCTAGTGAGGAGCTATAATTGAACATGTATAATCAGAAATTAAAAGGGGGGAAAAATTAAGAAGAAGATCAAGTAGATGTTATAATTCGTTAGGTCTAAATTAAGATTCAGTTGTGGTATTTCTTAACACTACATAGATCTGAATTGACTTTTACACGGTAATTCGAGAATTTAATAATCATGTATGATGACTCCAACGATATTTTCATCAGATAATGTCGTGTTTAATTTAATTATAGTGGCTTCAAAAATCATACTTTTAAACCGGAAATAAAGTTTTTTTTATACTTTTTCTTTAATTATTAATTATTCCAGTTGAAATCATGCGAACATTTTGTATGATAAACAAAGTGGCGCCTTAAATTACCTACGAATAATTATAAACTATAAGAAATAAGAAGAGATGAAAAAAAAAACGAATAAATCTAATAAAACAAAAAGTTCTCAAGAACAACAATAAAAAAAATGCGAAAAGAAAGACAATAGGTAAAAGAAAAAGAGGAATAAATAACTACGTAAGAGGAATTATAATTAAATATGAATTTATGAACGCGTTTCCGCACCTTGAAGTAGAAAAAAAAAAAAACTATAATTATAAGAACCATCTCTTGCATATAAATTATATAGAAGGAATTTCAGTTAGCTTCATTTTTTCCCCCTTTCGTACACAATATGAAATAAGAGTTTCAGTGTGAAGAAAATAAGTTTAAAAAAATAACGCGATATGAATCGTAGAGACAACGAGGAATTCAATTAAAGGCAACGAAGAATATACCCAAGCATAACATAACTGAAAATATCAAAAATTCTTCGTACATAAGGGAAAGGAATTATTATAAAAAGGGGTTTTACACTGTTATACCATGCAAAGAAGAGAAGATTTTCCAAATTTCTAAGACATGATAACGTTGCGCAAAAAAGGGAAAATATTTTGTTTTTGCCATGCTTTGGAAGGGTAGAAGGGTAAAAATTAATTATCTTTCTTGCTGAGTCTTGGGGTTTATAAAAGGAGAAAGGGCACGAATAAAATGTTTGGGGTATTTTTTTAAAAAATAATAAAATCCGCACAGAAATAAATCCCTTTTAAGTTAAATATCTTTGAAAAGCTTAAGAATATAACAAATCTTACGGTAAAGCTGTCGGGTTTTTTTTAAAAAAAAAACCTCCTCAAATGTATCCCACTTTAAAAAAGGATTAAAAAACAATCTGCCAATTAGTGTGGCACATAGCTTCCTCGTGTCCTACAATTTTGGAGGATTTGAAACAATTTTTGGAGGATTTGAAACAATTTTGGAGGATTTGAAAGTAATATTGTTTTGAACTTGTTTCGGTTCCCAGTGGAGTTACACTTATTTTTATTCATTAAAATGTAAACAGACGGTTACATTTAATAAAGGACTCTGTCCTACACTTTTTACAAACCATACAAATTTCTTCAAAATCGGATGTTAGTAAAAAAAATAGTTTGAGCGCATTGCAGAAGAGAAAGTCGGTGGCGATGAAGGTTGTGATTTGGTTAATTTAGATGGTAAATCAATACATTATTTTATTTTATTACTCATGCTAGGTGGAAATCGGAAGAGGTCTAAACAATCACACTTTCAATTCCCAGTGGATTCTCATTATTTTATACTCGTGTAAATTCGCCCAATAAAATAAATGTGATCAAGCTAGAAATCGGAAAAGGTCTAAACAATCACACTTTTAATTCCCAGTGGAGTCACATTATTTTATACTCATGTAAATTCGCCCAATAAAATAAATGTGATCAAGCTAGAAATCGGAAAAGGTCTAAACAATCACACTTTCAATTCCCAGTGGATTCGCATTATTTTATACTCATGTAAATTCGCCCAATAAAATAAATGTGATCAAGCTAGAAATCGGAAAAGGTCTAAACAATCACACTTTCAATTCCCAGTGGATTCACATTATTTTATACTCATGTAAATTCGCCCAATCAAATATATTCGAACCTGCTGGAAATCGGAAATGGTCCAAACAATCACTTTCAATTCCCAGAGGAGTCACATTATTAGATTCGTTCTTATGTAGATTCGTCCAATAATAGGTCGCGAGAAAGTCATGTGCCACATTAATCGGCTAGCCAATCATAGAATTGCATAATAGGCAGGAAATTAATAACACTTTACCAATCATCCATAATTTACAGTTGTTATAATTAAACAATTAATTCACTTTAGAAAGTTTTTTAGCGAAAATATTTCCGAACTATAATAAAATTCGCCATTAATTACTTTCTGTTCTAAAATTTCGTAAAGCTATGCGGGTACCTACTCTTTTAATTGTTAAAATTCAATAAGAATATTTAAATTTGATTAAAAGTTTAATTTTTATTGAAAGTAATTAATGTTTTAGAATTCACATAATAGCTTAAAACTTAATTACTCTCTCTGTCAATATAAAGCATAATAATAAAGTTTTCTGTTACGAAGGAAAGAGAGACGAAACTCTACAACGTGGATGTAATAAAACTGCCCGAGGCACTTGAAACTCATCCTAACGGCTCGTAAATTAATTAAATCCCATTGTCTGAACGGTTGTAACTGACAGACAAACCTAAAACAAAACAGGATATAACCTATTGTTGAAATAACAATATAACAAAAAAAAAAAAAAAAAAAATGTTTTTTTTAATATAAATGATAATAACATACGCTCGTTGTTGAGCATGAATGCTTTAAGTGAAGTTAATAATGTAACTAATTATTAAAACAGTAAAGAATAATAAACATATCTATAGTTTACTCAAAACAATGTAGAAAATCAATAGAAGAATATATGTATGTATATTGATACAATAAAGTGAATTATTTTTTATTAAGAACAAACGTTTATATATATATATATATATATATAAGCAGTGTGTCTCCGGATCGATGCATGATTAGGTGAAAAAGACTAAAATTTGTTTAATTGACATTTTATCTTCTGGTTTTTTTTTTGCCCTGCATGAATGGAAATTAATCTGTCACAATCTTAGTTTTGAGAAAACAAGTTTGTCTTGGAAATTTACAAAAAAGTTATTTTTCTCAATAGTAAAGTGCTTTTTCTTTAGGAGATAACCAAATATTGTTAAAAGATTTGATAAAAAAAAAAAAAAAAAAAAAATACTGAGTAAGAATACAAATATTTAACCACCTGCTTTGTTATATTGCATTATTTGCCATTCTTTTTAATTGTTGAAGATATTAAATAATTTCTTTAGGAAAAGAAGTGCATAAAAGTTTTAGTTTACTTTCATTCGTCAGTTAAGACATTTAGATAATTATTATAAGAAATAAGAAAAATAATAAAAAAGTCCAGTCATGCACCATCACTTAATGAGCGAATTTTCAAAGAAAAGTGCGTATTATTGGCTTATGATAATATAGGAAAATTTTGGTTTAAAATTTGCATAGGTGAAAAAAAAAAGTACGGGGTACAAAAGTCAAAATAGTATTTACTCTTCAAGATGCATGTCGTTGGAAAGCTCTTTAAGGGTAGAGTAATTGTTTTTTTATACACTTTTATCATATTTTCATATAAAAGGGGGGTAAAATGGAAAAAACACGTTTTTATGCTATTTTTGACCCTAAATTGTAAAAATTTGACCCCTAAATGAACTCCAAAAATTCTGGCCAACGAACTCATCCTTTCTTTTGATATTATTGACATTTTAAAATTTGTTTGAAATTTTTAAGTGCATCCTAAAGGGAGATATCGTCTGGAGTGACACATATATACATACTAATTTTTTTTTAATTTGTATACATATATACATACATACATAAAAAAATGTGATAAATTTTAGGAATCGATTCAGAATGGTTTAAAACGGATTTCCATTAAAAAAAATTTCAAAAATTCGCATTACAAAAATTTTGAAGCCATTGCAATAGCGTAATTTTCTTTGAAAATTCGCTAAAAGCAAATAATTCACGATTAAATTTAATTTCATACTAACATAAATATTTCAGAGTTGTATTTTCGAAGTCTGAAATTTAATTTATGGCCGGGAAAACACTACAAAAATGATTAGTTTTAACAATTTTAAACAGCACACTAGGCAAAATATGGAATGGAAAGATACAAAATATCAAAATGGGTGGATGGTTTTAAAATTTTGTATTCTTACTCAGTATTTATTTTTGACATTTTCATGTTTAGGCTATGGAACATAAGTCAAAAACGTTACGTTACTTTTAGCTTAAAAAATCATAAAAGTATAACAGGGAGTTAAAAAGCTATAGGAGGTGTGTAATCCAGTCTCCAGCTGTTGGGCCCCCTCCACCGCACGTCATAGGGCTGAAGAAAGTCGAAAAGATTTATACGTGTGACAGGGAGTTAGGAAAGTACAGGAGGTTGCCATCAACTCTCAGCCCTCTCGGCCTACCTAGTATGAAGGCATATTAACAATTCGTAGATGCGCGCCGGCGCCTTTGGATTCAGTCGTTTGTAATCAAGCCACGGCAGTGCCGGTGTGGAGATAAGAATAAAAATTATCTTTCATCTACTTTTATCAATTACTTGAATAAATTACCGATTTTATTTCATTTTATGTCGGTAGTTTACGCAGAGCGAAAACATGAAAATGTCTCACTGTCTTGCGGACTGGTATGCAAGAAGTATTTTATCTATTTAACATTTTTTTTGGATAGCAATTTGTCGTATCTCCTAGAGATAAAGCACTAGTGAGGAAAATAACTTTTTTGTAAATTTCTAAGCCATACTTGATTTTTCGAAACTAAAATGTGACATAAATTAGTTTCCATTCAAGCAGGGCTGAACCCCAGAAGATGAAATTTCAATTCAATAAATTTGAGTCTTTTTCACCCATTCAAGCGTCGATTCGGGGGCACATTGTTATAAAAATATATATAAACTGACAACAATGAAATTGCTTTCTTTTAAAACGATAATCTCACTACTTTTCTTGGCTTGTTCTCCTTTTTTTGTGAGTAAATCCGATAAGAAAAGAAAAAGGCAAGGTAACAGATAAAACCTTACAGACAGTGTTATAGAAGGTCATTTCTAAATATAGTAAAGAAGTAGAAGAATCGATTTAGTTTACAAAAAGAGGAAAAAATTTCAAAATCAAATAAAAGAAACTCAAGTACCACTAAGTCCATAAAAATTGAATAGAAGTCTTATCTCATACTACAAGATGATTTTCGATCTGTCGAAATATGAAAATGCATAAAGACTTAATTTTTCAACCTCTGAGAAAAAATAAGTATAAATAAAAATATATACGTTATATTTACAGTTCTACGTTTTAAAGAAGCGAAACAGATTTCTTTGAAGAATTACACACTGCTGATATTGAGTATTACTGGTCTACTTTTATAGGATGACAGGGGAGAAAGATAATCAGAAATATCACCGTATTTCTTTAAAATCGTTTGATCCCGAACAAAGAGTAGAGATGTTTTCTGAAGAGTCAGACCTTAAGTATGATAGCTTTTAAGAAATATCTATAAGGTTATACCTCTTATTCGATTGGTCCTTAAAAAATACTGTGTTTGAATAGTAAGCACAGTAGAGGTATTTGTAGATTTTGAGAAATATGTAATAGTTATCTTAAATTGCAGTCTTAGCAGGAGTATAAATAGTACAATGGTAAAATAGGGTGATAAAGTTGGGCTATGACTTCATCTTAGTAGTACCATTGACTGTCTGAAGGGACACCAACATTTTAAGGGTTTGTGCGCATGTTGAAGAGAAACAAATGGGTGCAGAAGGTTGAAACTTATATGGGACCAACAATGGGCTCATTATGACCTACCATACAAATTTCATTAAATTTGGACGTGCAGTTTGTTGGTTAGCAAAAATTGAGCGACAGAAAGACAGACTGATAAACATACACGGAACCAAAAATGTTTGTTGATGTCTGAAACGGATTTCTGTCTTGGAATTTTTAAAATTGTATAGACATAACGTTACCGTTGGTAAATTCCAATGTTTAATCAGTTTCAAGAAAAATAATCAATGTTTAATCAGTTTCAAGAAAAAAATCAATGGTTAATCAGTTTTAAGAAAACAAAATCAATGGTTAATCAGTTTCAAGAAAACAAAATCAATGGTTAATCAGTTTCAAGAAAACAAATCAATTTTAAGAAAAAAAAATTAATGGTTAATCGGTTTCAAGTAAAAAAAAACAATGGTTAATCAGTTTCAAGAAAAAAATCAATGGTTAAACAGTTTCAAGAAAAAAAAATCAATGGTTCATCAGTTTCAAGAAAACAAATGAATGGTTAATAAGTTTCAAGTAAAAAATGAATGGTTAATTAATTTTAAGAAAAAAAAAAAAATGGTTAATCAGTTTCAAGAAAACAAATGAATGGTTAATCAGTTTTAAGTAAAAAATGAATGGTTAATCAGTTTCAAGAAATAAAAAAATCAAAAGTTAATCAAAACTATTGTGATTTTATTTAATGCACTACACAAATAATTGGCAATTTTAATATTATAAAAGCATTATTTCAGTATATTTCTTTAACAGTTATATAGCTAGGAATATTGAAGTTTTAAACAGCTTTATGTAGTAATAAATTAAATAAATTCAACTTATATTAGTACAGTTAATAATCGGTTTTGAATGATAAACTGTAGTGGGATTAGAGAATGCAAGTGAATACAAAGTTAAAGCATGAGTTAATTCTCGATAATGATTCAAGAGATCACGATTACAAGTTAAAAAAAAAAAACAGGAGATTTATTCAAACTATCCGTAGTTTTTCCACTTCAACTCAATTATCCATTGCTAATACTAAAGTTGCATTATGCACTGCAATAATTCAGAGCAGAAATGACGTATCCTCTTTGAATAATAATAGTATAAACATGTGTACTTTCAAAGTTAAATTTACTCTGCAATTGAAATAAAATTATTGTTCATTTAATTTTTTATTTTTCTTCTTCAAATCATTTAGTATTCATAATACATACAAATATCCACAACTGTGTTTTTCTCCAATGTGAGATAGCGACTTATCATAAAAGAGATGTATTTTAATAACCAAACAACGTCTTCACCAGTGACGTAACTATCGGCCCGCACGGGCCCGCATTGCGGGGGCCCCCGGTGCCATGGGGCCCCCAAATCCAATGTAACAATGTCGATGGGCCCCCTTTAAAGCATAATTAAATCTTACTACCTGGGATTCATACTTTTATACCATTGTCAGAGGGGCCCCATTCAGTTCTGAACGCCGGAAGTCCTTTTTTTTCATATAATTTTTTTGGCGAGGGGCTCCCCAAAAAGATCTTGCGGGGGGCCCCCAATGCCATAGCTAATGAACGTTACTGGTCTTCACACATATAATGTGTATTATATTATGTATTACAAGCCTTTAAGCCCGTGGAAACGAGCTTCATTTTATATATTTAGAGTAAATTAACTTAGATCTCTATTTAGATATTATCAAATCTATTTGAAGACCAACAAATCAAAACAAACATTTAATTTCCTTGGAATAAATGTGGTTGCCTTAGCTTAGCCATAACAAATCACTACTCGATTAAGTTTATAATTGATAATATGTATTGTGTATATGCGTATATTATATTGGGTGTAGTATATAGGCACGTATATTCACACAGATATATTAGAGACAGAAATTATTTTGAAGACGCAAATGGACTAATTTAGGTGCCATGTTTTTATAACGTTTTTTATTGTTTGTGTGTGTCTTGTTTTAAGAAAAAAAATCTGTGGACTGTGCAGAGACTTAGAGCCAACTGCTGGACCGATTTTAACGAAATGTAGTTAGATTATGCAAGAAATAAATTTTAGGCTTTTCATTTGTGATCAATAAACCCTAAAGAAATAATAATAATTTGTTCACCGATAAGTTCTTTAAGTGTGAAGGCAAAATGTACAAACAAATAAAATACAATCGACTAATTAAAATCAAGATTGCAAAAAAAATTCTAAAACAATTATGTTCTTTAGTTAATGTTCATCTAATTCTTTCTTTAATTCAAGAAGCCGAAGAAAATTATACAAATAATTCGTTCCGTTTCTCGCAGTTAAAATGTAATTTTAGGAATAGAATCTATAATCAACGAATGTTAGTACAAAATAGTAAGTAATAAATACTTCTTTCAAGCCCTACTATTATTTATTAATTGCAGTCTGATAGAAGGTCGAACATTCTTTTTTCATAGCTACAAATTGCTTTGAAATGTACTGGAGTGCAGAAGATTATTAAACATAAAATTGAAGACGAATAAGTATAAGTTACAAAAAACTTATTTTTTTTCTAATTTAGTAGAACAATGTGTAATTACATAAATAAAGCTTTGAAGAATGGTTGAGAAAATTTAGAAACTTATTTTTAATAACAGCATTCTGGCTAAAACAATTTAATATAAGGGTAATCTTTAGTGTTCACGTCTTATTCTATAAAATGATTAGTTTTTATTGAGATTCTGTTAAGCTTATTCTTGGCATAGGAGGTGAATTGAATCACTCTCACGACCGAAGGTCTAGCACTTCATCATATGACATCATCCGTGGAAGTTTACTGCATTCAGACATTTGAATTACTTGAACCATCCTTGAAAATTATACCCCGCTGTAGAAATGACATATCTAAAAGTGACACAACTGCGGAATGCTGATTGTCTGGAGGTTAAACGAAACGTACACTCATTAAACCGAAGCTTTACCACTACATAATGACATCAACCGCGGAAGTTTACTGCATTTAGTCTATAGGCGCACACTGGGGGAAAAACAGTCTGCCCCGGTGCAAAAGATTGTCACCGGCGACAATTTTTGTCACCGCCCAACAATCTTTTGCACCGGGAGATAGCCTCCGCAGACAGTCTGCAGACTGTTTTGCCCCCAGTATGCGCCTAGCCTTTGAATTATTTGAACTACCCTTGAAAATTATACCTGTATTGGAAGCGACGTATATCTAAAAGTGACACTACTGCGGAATGCAATCTGCGGAGGCTTAACGAAACGTACACTCTTTAAACTGAAGCTTTAGAACTATGCATAATGACATAAACTGCGGAGGTATACTGCATTTACACATTTGACTTACTGGAACCATTCTTGAAGTTATGGTACCAGTAATGGAAGTACCTCACTTCTGCAGACTGCGGGCTACTATGCACTTTAATAATTATTATGTACTATTTGAGATAGTGTATACGGCTAGTAACAACATGCAGTAAGAGCATCTATCCCAAATTTATAGAATACGGCCAGAAGGTAAGCTGTTTTCGAAATCGCATCAGAATTTTAACTAGAATATTCTAGTGGCATCTCTACATATGACTAAAGCATCGTCTAAACGCTCAAACTTTACTTAAAACCTACTAATTATGACTAGAGAGGTTAGTAGAAAGTAACACATCACTATTGTCACCACAATTTTATATTAAAATACACAAATGCGTTTCGAGACATGGTATCATCTTCAGTGATGAGTGTTAAAAAAGTAAGATTACATTCTCTATACTGAGTACCAGTTGCGAAGTACCAGTAGAGAGTCCACTCTTACTATGATAATGATAACACTCAATAGGTACTGAGGATGATACTATACGTCGAAACGTGTCTGTGTATTATAATACCAAAATTGTGGTGACAATATACAGTATTGTTGTGTTATTATCTACTAACCTCTCTAGTTATAATTATGAAGTAGTACCACAAAATCTCAGTCAAAATATCCAATAATTTATGTTAAGACAAGCGCAATTTGGTTTGTATGTATACAGAATTCCGTACAAACATACGGAAAGACGATAGCTCGTGCAAACCAAAAGGTGTGACCAATGAACAAATTTCTATTTGATTGAAGTTTTACATTAATAACAACCCAATCAATCTTTGGTTTTAAGGTATCAATAGTTGCTTTTCAATCTTTGGTGGTATACATTAAAATTCTAAATCAGTTATCGTTCAAGAACTTCCCATCCTCAGCTAGTTAATAACATATATAGTGTTAGTACAGCAAAAATAAAGTGACGATAAGAAGAAAAAAGAAACGTCTACATGAAGGAGGTGTAGTTCAATAACCAAAAAAGTCTTCACACAAAACATTGTAATTGAAACAATTGACCGGTTTCGGCTGTTCTAAAGCAGCCTTCTTCAGATAATCTAGAGGTTACTGGATCGCCTTCGATGTAAATACAAGAAGTCGATCCAGTAACTTTGTTTGGTTATTGAACTACACCTCTTTCATGGTGGGTCGCAATCACACACTGGAGACAACTGAAAAATGTCTACAGCGAAAACTCATTTCCAAACGAATTACGATAAAATAATTCATAAAAAAATGCAATTTTTCAAAACTGGTCTTATTTTCAACTTTTTTTTTTTTTTTTGGTTTCTGTATTCTTCACCTTATTTGTATCTTTGTGCAAAATTTGGGGAAGATTGAATGACGGTAAGTGGTTCAAAATTGGGGTAATAGGTGTGCGATGAAACTTAAAAAGCAAATAAATTTGACGTCATTTTGTTTTTGTTTTTATTTTTTTTGGTTTCTGTATTCTTCACCTTAGTTTTATTTATGTGCAAAATTTGGGGATGATTGAATGACGGTAAGTGGTTCAAAATTGGGGTAATAGGTGTGCGATGAAACTTAAAAAGCAAATAAATTTGACGTCATTTTGTTTTTGTTTTTATTTTTTTTGGTTTCTGTATTCTTCACCTTAGTTTTATTTATGTGCAAAATTTGGGGATGATTGAATGACGGTAAGTGGTTCAAAATTGGGGTAATAGGTGTGCGATGAAACTTAAAAATCAAATAAATTTGACGCCATTTTGTTTTCGTTTTTATTTTTTTTGATTTCTGTATTCTTCACCTTAGTTTTATTTATGAGCAAAATTTGGGGATGATTGAATCACGGTAAGTGGTTCAAAATTGGGGTAATAGGTGTGCGATGAAACTTAAAAAGCAAATAAATTTGACGCCATTTTGTTTTTGTTTTTATTTTTTTTGGTTTCTGTATCCTTTACCTTGGTTGTATCTATGTGCAAAATTTGGGGAAGATTGAATCACGGGAAGTGGTTCAAAATTGGGGAAACGGAAATGTGCGATGAAACTTACAAAGCAAAGTAATATAAGACCAGTAAAAAAGTTAATTACACGAAGACCTAACAATGTTTATCTACAAATTTATAATTGTTAAGGGGTATATGAAGATAAAAAGATATCTAAAGAGGTAACCCGCATGCAGAGAGCAGTCTAAAACACAAGATGTGCTCCCCAGCTGGCATGAATACGTATTTTATACTGAGCCAGCATGAACATTAAAAGTCTTCCATTTTTCTTGTTCAAGAAAGGATGTTAATTTTTAAGGCATGTTGATAATGGAGTTATAAAAACAACAACAAATAAGTAACTCATAATGAATTTTCTTCTATGGAAGAAGAATGTTAATTATTTTATATACATGTATGTAATTCCCTTAATTTATTCCTAATAGAATATTTAACAGGCCCTATTCTTCCAGTTTACGGTTATTTAGTATCAATATTTTATCCAATATCTTATAAAATATTAAAGGTTTTAAATTTCTACTAAAATATTTTTAGTAAAAAAAAGAGTTTTAAATAATTAAATCTTACTTAACTCCAAAAGAAACAACAATATTGGAGTAAATAAAAATACAGGTACAATGTTAGTTACAGCGTGCCAAAATTCATGTTTGTAAAACAGTTACCTAATTCGAATGTAGTTGCAAATACCTGTTGCCAAGCTATGTCCTGCAGACGAACTCACAAAACGACATATTCTTAAAGGGCACCAAAAGATAATAAGTTCAGGAGATAGAGTGCAAAAAAGTGTCTGACTAACATCAAGCTAGAATTTTCTGTATAAATAAATCTTTTAAGAATATGTGGTTGGCTGCGTTCGTCTAACGGACACAGCATGGCAAAACAAGCCGGTGGAGAGCGGCCATGTCCCGCCCTTTATGGTGGACGGTACTTTTTTACTTTAGCACCCTCCTATATCCCTTTTTGTTTATAGTTATTTAGACTAAGGAACATATACAGAGTAGCATATATTCCTTAAGTCTAAATTACTATTAAGATAAAGGGATATTTATTCCAATGTACCTTGGAACAAAGGAATATCACACTTGTTGTTATAATTGTGATCATATCCCTTAGTCTAATCATATATTAAGACTAAGGAATATTAAAGATAAAACTGCCCCAGGTGTCTCAATGTCTTGGAGACAAACACATAAACGAGACTTTGGTAAAGCAGACTATTGTTTAGAACTAAGGGGATGCTAAAGTAAAAAAGTGCCTGGTGGGGTAACAGTGTGATTTTTCATGATCCTGAGTATAAAATTAGTTAGTAGACCAAAAATCAAGTTGATGGTAGTTTGTCACTTGAAAGGTTAGTAATTCAAATATTACACCAAATCAAAGTGGTCACCTATCAAGTGACAAACTAACATCAACTTGAATTTTGGTCTACTAACTAATTTTGTACTAACTCAGGATAAAAAAAATCACATTGTCCACACAAAATAACTTTTGCCCAGCTATGTGCCGCAGACGAACTTAGTCCCAACCACATATTCTTAAATGGCACCAAAGATTAACTTAACGTTAGACACTTTTTTGTATGCTATATCCTGCAATATTACTTATTGCCTAAAATGTAATGGCAAATGTGTTTACTCGTAATATAGACGATTTTATGATCTACCACTTAAGTTGATCATCATCAGTCATAATTGAATTTGAATAGAATAGGTTTTATAAATAAATGCATCGAGTAATGATCAAGTTGACAAGTTCAATAAGAACTTCAAATCACTATTAAGGTGTCATACCTTGATGATCATCATCATCATGCTATGTAAACAAATTTATTTGATAAAAAAACAACTAAAGGTGCTTTGAAGAGAGGAAGGGCAAGTGCTGTTATGTGTGCTTAATGTTTCGAATAACTTCTTATTCTAATTTCCGACAACATTTTTTAAATTTAAAACAAAATTAATTAAGTGTGTTGTGTGTACCTGGTGCATGAAATATCCAAGAATGAGACAGATTAAACTCACGATTATATGGCATTCTGTTGAACAGAGATGTTTCTTTGAGTTAAGTTTATGTTCATTTTTAAATAGCGCGTTTAAAATTATATATACTGTGAAGCAATAAGGGTAAGATACGATTCGTAAGAGAGAAAGAAAAACAACGCCGAAAAAAACAAAAACAAAAAAAAACGGTAGACCGGCTGCGTTTAAGGACATGAGTCAGAAGAAGGTTTATAGGCACAGTACCAGGGCGAAACAGAGCGTCTCAAGAGGTGGGGATGGAGAAACGGACGGGCTTCAACGTCTAACAAACGACTGGAAAAAACAACAAGGATAAACACAGAACCAGAGGAGGGAGAAGATGTGGGAACGATTAATCTACTAGAGTAAGGAACACAAGAGAGAGGGGGAGAGAGTTCGGGTTTAGTAACAACCTCCTGCATTCTGCCACGCCCCTGATATAACTAACAGAAATACTAACAACCCGAAGTAAACCCCTTGCCGAAAACCTGACCCTAGACCCTTCAACTTACCGACTTGAGATATGAAGGGTTTGTGAAGGGAATGAAGGGAAGAAAATTGCGTTTTGTAAGTACCAACTAATTTGTACAGGGGAGAGTTTTTTAAGTTTTAACTTCTTTGTTCTTTCTTAAGCACCTAAGATCAATAAGGAACTTTCTGAGTAAGGAATAAACAACTAACTGGAAAAATAATTCACCTTTCTTTGAACAACTGTTCAAGAAAGGCAGTAAATTGGATGTAGGAAAAGGGAAAAGACCCTTTGTTCTTAAATATTTATGGTAAACAATAGAAGAAAACCCTATGCATTTAATTATGATTGCATGACCATAGATGGAAGGGTGTTAGTTTCATGTATAGGGTCTTAACTCTTAAGGGTTTCTTTCAAGTCAGTAGATAAGTAGAAAATATCAATTCTTCAAGACTAGGCTATTTTTAACACCACATCAAAGGCCCGGATTTAATTCTAACACTCTTCCTTCTACCCTTTAGTGTACATTTTAATTTGTCACATTATTATACTATGTGCAATATCACGTAGAAGCAGTATCACGTAGAAACGAATCAAATTTTACCTTAGAAAAAATTTGATCAACAAAAATACTGCTAATCACACAGTGGCGTAAATAGCGCCCCCGCCAACCCCGCGGCGCGGGGGGGCGCCTGCTCTAGGGGGCGCCGAAAAATGAATAAACAATAATATTTATATTTAATAATAAAAATTAATATAAACACTATGTGGGCGGAATTATTTTAATGAAATTATTTTTGGGAGATGAAAATAAATGAGAGATAAACAAATAATAGAATTTAAACAGGGTGAGAATGATATGAGATGTTATGGCTTAGAGTTTATTGCTCAGTTTGGTTTTCTAGGTAAGTGTCACTAAACCTATAATAATATGGGTAAGTATATCGGACTCCCTTCTTCATTTTAGACTGGCAGGAGATCAAAGTGTTTATTACAACTAAATTTTTTCTTATCTAATCCGGTTTTAGCTGTACCTAGATAAGGAAATCTGTTCCAAACTTTAACAAGTTATACTTCCATCTCTTTCTCTACCGCTTGTCTTTGCTATATAATATGTATTTCTCTTTCTTTCTTAACCCCCCTTACTTCTTCTTCCCTATCACAACCTCTTTATATTTAGTTTCTAACTTTTTCTTACCTAGCTAATTTTACCTCCCTTTAGAGTTGTTATCTTTTCTACACATCCCTTTTTATTTAAAAATTGTTATCTATTAATCACATTTTATCAAGCTCAGTTCTGTTCAGTTATAGCTCTCGTGCGGGGTGGTTGTGTCATTTGCTGTGAACTTTAACTTTCCTTTCGCTAGAAAGCTCTGCTATTTTTTATTTCTTATTCTACGTTCAGTTATTTTGTGCGTAAAATTAAATTATTTTGGTGAAGAATTTGTTTGGAAAAGGTGAGTGCATTTTTCAGACTATCATAATATAGCCGTCAGGACTCTAGAGGAGCCCCGTCACGTCTATTTGTTAATAACTAAAAATATCGTCGTCTTCCTCCTCCTCCAGTAGCAAACACTTTTTTCTTTTGCTTCCGAGCTTACCGAAGGTAACTGAAGCTATTGTGATCGTTCTGAAGAACGAACAAATATTATGTCTCAGATTTCAAAAATTCTAAGACAGAAATCCGTTTTAGATAACAGGAAACATTTTTGTTTTCGTGTCTGACTGTCTGTCGCTAATACTCATCCAATTTGAATGAAATTCGGATGGTGGGTCATGATTTAACTTATTGTTGGTCCCATTTAAGTTGAAACCGTGAGCGCCTATTTCCCGCCTATGTTTTGGATAGTTTGTCGAAAGTAGCCCGCATATAATCCCAGATTAATTTCAACTGTTAGCACTCATTAAATTTTGCTAAATTGGTACTTTATTTAATGTTAAATTAATCAAAACAATTTTGATTATTTAAAATCAATAGGGGGGAAAATGAAATAAATTCAACAATGATAAGTTTTAAAAGCATAAAATCATTAAAGAATACAAAATAGGACGCCAGGAAGATATGTGCCACATTAATTGGCAGATAGATGTGCTCAGTTGTATATTGTTTTTTAGTTTCTTAATTAGGTATTCAGTGGCTTAATGTGCATCTGTATATGTGAATAAGATATTCCAGTTCAAGTCTTCAAGCGAGGAGCAAGGTTGTTGATTTGTTTTCATCAATTTATATTATTATTTTACTACTTTTATCAAGGAATAAAAATAAAATAATTAATGTAATAGTACTGTACTCGAGTACACGAGCATTTAAAAAAATAGAAAATAATAATCTATTTTTCTTTTGTCCCTATCTATTATATACTGTTTGGTTAAGTCAATCTAGGGTGTTTAATAAAAACTTCACTTCACTATCCCAATTCGGCTATATTTCGACCATACCTGGTCATCATCAGGCCTATAACATCGAAAACATTTTTCCATATAATGGTAATTTATCTTACACACAAATTCATAAAAATTAACAATATAGCTTTTTAATAACAAATGTTTAAAACTAACATGAAAGATATAACTTTAAAGTCCTACCTTAGATTGAGATCTTAGTATACTATAACATATTATCTTGTTTAGCTAGAAATTATCACCATCTTTTTGTGGTTCGTCACTATTTGTCAAATGATTAATAAAAACTCATCTATACTTTTACAATAACAACTATTTAACAATTGAACCTTAAAAATAAAATAAAACGCAAATATGAACATGGTGTGACATTGTGGTAACCTGGTTGTAACCTATCCTATTTTAATTATATAGAAAATAATAATCTGTTTGCAAATTAAATAAATTGCAAAATAAATTATTTTTACAAAAAGAAGTAGGGGGGGGGGGGGTAAATTTTGTTAGCTATAGGAGGCGCATTTTCAATAGCTGCGGGGGGGCGCCGGATTTCTTAGTTACGCCACTGTAATCACAACTGAATTACAGAATACGAGCATTTAAGCCTGTGGCAAAGGGCTTAATTTTATATTCAGAAAAAAATGAAAAAGTAAGTAAATTAATTTAGATTTCTATTTAGATAAGTTATTTGAAGACCTACAAATCAAAACAAATATTTATTTTTATTGGAATAAATGTGGTAAGCTTAGCAATAACAAATCATTTTGAGGTGAGTCGTTGTCTTCGGGACACTACTCGATTATATAAATGATATTGGAGAATTCATCTCTAGACTATGGAGGTGCCGTTGGTAGATGACAAAACACCATATTCTGACTTATTTTGGCTAGCCCGTATAAATTGGTAACTTACGTTTGCAAACTTAGTAATTCTTCCTTCATGTTCATGCAAAAATGCCTGAACTGCACTGATTCGTCAAGACTAAACTTTAGTCTATTATAGATATTCCAGTAATGAGTCTGATTGCTAACCTGCAGAAAGAATAAGAGTTTTTCTATTCATCAAATAATTTATCTTATTCTTTTACGAAGATGTAATGTTTTAACTAAAGTTTTTTAATTACTTATGATGCTTCCGAAATGCTCATTGATTTTCTCTTGCAATCTTGATTTGATCATGTTACTCTGGGTTGTTGTTGTTATTGTTGTTGTTGTTGTTGTTGTTGTTGTTGTTATTGTAATATAATGTTGCTTTAACAAATGGATATCTCCGTTGCACTATTTACTGCTTCACTTACTCTGTTGCATTTTATTTATAGTTTACGTAAGTCGAAACTGTTTTTTTCACACCCCTTTCTCTAGTTTAATGAGCGTTAAATAATTCAATAAAATATGCAAATTATTTAAATTCATTTCAGAAAGAGTGCATAATCAAATGAATTCACGCGGTACCCGATTTCTGTAACATACAGTTTGAATCTCCCGTGGGAATATTCCCCGATAATATTAAATTTAGTTAGGTGCTTTTAAAAATATGTTTTCCTTGATGCGACTCCAGCAATAGACCCTGAGCAATAGTCTGTCAGCGACTATCGCTCAGGGTCTAACGCTCAGGGTCTACCGCTCAGCTACTCGTAGAGGGCTCCTCTTTTGAGTTCATGTTACTTTTTTCCTAGCCGAGTGACTCAAGTGATAATCGCTAGAGTCGTTAGTGTCGATCGCTTAGCGATTCCAGCCGCCTGCTCTAGGACCAATCATAATCGCAGTCGCTAGCGATCCTTCGTGAATTCTATACATGAGAGGTAAATTAACCAAATTAATAAAATAAACAATTCAAAGTTGTGATTTATGTTATTATGACGAGAATAATACGCCTCCCGAAATAATTAATTTGGCACAAAATACAACTAATGAATTAATGACATCTTTATCAAAAGAGAAATACGAACTTACATACAGGAAGTTTATTAAAAACTATTTCTATATTTATTATTAAAATCCAACAATCGTAAAATCCAAAATGCAAAAACTGCATTTTGCTTTGCTCGTGTGGTTTTACAACCCTCGCTGTCCTGCTGTGTTGCACCTGCTCGGATGCAAATTCAACACTCGCATGCAAAACGTTACTTTTCGCACTAGACGCGTAATGTACTATTATTATCCAAACTCACGATATAGATAGTACTTAGATTAAAATCAAAAGTTTGTTTGATAATAAGAAATTACTTGATAGCAAATCATTTTACTATTATCAAGGTTAATAAACAATTACTTAAAACTATAACAGTTGGTTTAAGAACTAGAGGAAACACCTTAAAACTAATTAGCCCTCTCTTCTCTCAGATCTATTAATAATAGTTGGTCTCCCAAGTCTTAAGATACCGCAAAGCCCTCCTTAATTCAACTTAAAGCCGAAACCGCCTAAAACTTGACCTTTCTTACAAAACTTAGAAACCCAAGGTACTTAAACACAGACTTAGACAATCATTATCACACCACTAACGACCTTTGAACTTAGAAACTAACACAGAGTCAAACTATAATAATTTTAAACAGTAACAACTCCTAAATTTTCTCAAGCTTCTAAACGTACTTTGGTAACAACGTGGGCTTTAATGAGGAAATGCGTACATAATTTATACAAGAAAAGGGAAGCTAAGATTTAAGATAAAAAAAAGGAAATTTTAAAACTTAATACAAAAGTAAACTAGTTAAGAAAATAAAAAAAGAAAAATATTAATAAAATTAATGTTTACATTTAATAAACATAATGAAGAGTGAAGTAAAACTCTATGTACTTTTCTCAAATTTTCTTAAGAACTTCTTAAAATAATTCCTTTTTCATTTAATTTAATTTATCCTTTTAATATTAAAGACTTATCACAACTGTAGCACTAAATGAAGATGTAAATTAATTAAAATAACTTATTTATGGCCTAATAACTAGATCCTCCTACACGTGCAGTTACAAATGAATAAAAAATCGGTCCCAGACAATTCAGACAAACTTTCTCATATATGAGTTCATAATTACTTAGCCCAGTGTTTTCCATTTATTAGTTTTCGTATGTACATTTAATTATTATTAAACATTTCATCAAAAATGCACCATAAAAATAACTTCTCCAGGGCGGGGAATCGAACCCGGGCTCTCTCCATCCGCGTTTTAAGCTATTTTTTCAATAACTAGATTTTTCCCGGGGAAACGACTTATATCTTTAGATTCGTACTTAAATGGACTATATTTTAGAATTTTTTAATCAAAATCGTCGGAACCGTTTTAAAAGGATTAATTTTTTCAGAGTTTTTGGGGGTGCTGCCCCCAAATTTGGAGCTAAAATTAATTTCTTGATTTCGCCTTGGGGTATGATTTTTTCAAACATGTATGCCAAATTTCGTCAAAATCGGTCCAGTAGTTTAGGCTCCAGGCGTCTGCACAGACGACAGACAGACTTTTTTAAAAATCACTTTTTTTTACTCAGGGGACCTCAAAACGTGTAAATCCATTAAAATCTCAAAATCAAATTTTCGCGCCATCACAATTCAATTTTAAGTTTTTGGTAGTTTTCATACTACGGAAAGTTTAAAATTTAATTTAAATCAAATTATAATTATTATTAGGGACGCCATTGGACTGTGACAGTGATCAGATCAGGCTCTTGATTTTCTAGTATTTTTATCGTGTTAAGACTTGTATTGGTTTAAAAAATTGTGTTGTTATTGTTACCTAGTTTTTAAAGGACAGTTTGTTATAGTTACTTTTTCCCAGGATAATAAAATAAAGTGTAAATTTACATCTGCAATTTATATAGGTAAACACATGTTGATGCTCTTTAGAAGTAAATTGAACAAAAGTGCATCACCCTTTACTCTACCTGGATGAGAAGTCGAAAAGGTTGTATTCTCAAATTATATAATAAAGTCACCAAATTATTTTAAGTGTTAAATTTGTTATATTATCTTTACAAGATTAGACATAACCTGCTGTTTTAATTACGCCCGCCAAGAAAAAAAAAACTTCTATGTAGAAGGTATACATCTTGAAGCGTGAAACATCCGTGGCGCAGTGGGTTAAATCATCGGCGAAATCATTTTGTCTGTTAATCTCTCCACAGCTCCGGGTTCGATTCCCAGTGCCAGCCGGTCTCTTTTCAACGCTTTCATTTACATTTACACAGCAATTTGAACTTCTCACCTTCTTCGGCTATTGTCAAAACAAATAATATTTGAGTAATCAAATAGTTTGAATCCTACGTTATCGGAAAGAAGAAGAAAAATAAATATATAATCTGAAACCACAACTGGGAGAGAATTACAACAAAACAAAAAACAGTTATTCATTTGTAAATACCTATATTATATTAATTAGTAAAACTACAATCGGAAAGAAATGAGTGCTGACAAAAAGATAAATTCTTATTTCCAAATAAGAAGTAACAAAAGATTAAGAAATGAGGGGGAAACAACAGAAAGTGTAGAAGACGATTGTAGTTTAGAGGAGAATCCCATTAACAATGAAAAACCAAACTCCTCTGAAAATCAAAAAAATTCAGAAGAAGTCGTAGAAATTGGGAAAGTACCTGTCAATCAATTTATGAACTCAATAGCAAGTTTGATTGAGAAAAAAACAGAGGACCTAGCAATGCTGATTGAGAAAAAAACAGACAACTTAGCCACTAAAGAAGATGTCAAAAATATTACAAGAAATCTGGAGGTACTAAAACAAGAAAATAAACAGCTAAAAGAAAATATGGAGAAAATGGAAGCAAGGTTATCGCATCAAGAAAAGATTATAAACCAAATTATGAACGACAAAAGAAATAGCAATCTAATCATCAAAGGAATACACTTCGGGGAAACAGAAGATTATAAAATAATTGTGCAAGATTTTTTCAAAAAGGAATTAGATATAAAAGATGATATAATGATTGAAAATGTAAAATATGTTAGAAGTCAAAGGAAAGATATGCTGTTGGTAAAACTTAAAAACGAAAATGATAAAATAAAAATTTTAAATCGAGGATGGAAACTTAAAAACTCTCAAATTTCGATGCAGGACGACCTAACATATACATCAAGGAAACATAGATACAATATGACACAAATTAAAAAACATTTATACACTTATAATAAAGAAATAAAGATGAAACAAATAAAAGATTTCGTGCTTGTGGAAGGAAGAAAATTTGAATGGGACGAAAAGAGAGGATTGATACAAGGTAAGCAAGACGGGGTAGAGATGTTAAAAGAACTGACTGGATATGATGCATCTGCCACAGTAAGAATTCTTATGGTGAGCGAAGAAAACGTTCAACTTACAACAACATAGCAACCACTGAGAAATGCAACGAAAAATAATAAATTTAAGCTAAAGAGAAATCAAGAAGATACATTATTAAATTTAATAACATACAATTGTAGAACATTGAGAGACAAAAACAAACTTACGGAACTTCTGGAAGAATTAAAACGAGTAGAATGGGATGTTATAGGGCTTTCAGAAATTCGTAGAGAAGGAGAAGGATGCTTCGCTTTAGACCAAGGACGTAAATTGTTCTTTAATGGAAACGGAAGTACAGGAGGAACCGGCTTTATCGTAAATAGCAATGTGTCGCAACAAATAAACTCTTTTAAGACTTACTCCACGCGTATCAGCAAAATAACGTTCAGACCGCATAAGAAAAGTGGAAAAATTAAAATTATACAGGTGTACGCTCCGACAAGCGCATCCTCAGAAGAAGAAATCGAAGAGTCCTATACTCACCTGCAACAGGCTGTAGAAGAGGATACATGCAGCACAACAATCGCAATGGGAGATTTTAACGCTAAGGTCGGAAAATCGGAAGGAGAGGAAGTTGTCGGTTCATATGGATTGGGGGAAAGGAATGAGAGGGGAGACAGGTTAGTGGAGTGGGCACAGTCAAATCAGCTTTTTATCGCCAACACGTTCATTAAGAAAAAAGAATCAAGGAAATGGACTTGGATTAGCCCCGATGGGAGCACAAAAAATGAAATCGATTATATCCTATGTAATAATAAAAATATATTCAACGATGTTGATATAGAAGAAAACATCAATACAGGCAGCGACCATAGGGCAATCAAAGCTACTATCAATATTAAAGTTAGGAAAAAGTGGTTTAAAATTAAAAGAAAATTAGACCTAACTTCTCTGAAAGAAAATAATTTTGAAAAGACCTTTACTGAAAATTTCACAACACAACACGAAAAGTTGGACATCGACGAAATGGAAAGAGTAATAGTATCATCAATCAAGGAAGCTACTAAACAAATAGAGGAGAAGAATAAACTGGGAAAAATAAAAAGAATACCAATAGAAATCAGAAAGTTGATGAAGAAAAGAAGGAAAATGAAAAGAAAAGGAGAAAAAATAAAAGAGTTATCAGAGTTATCGAAGGAAATAAGAATTAAACTAAAACAATGGAGGCATAAAAAAGATATTGAAGAAATTAATCAAGCGATCGAGGCAGGAACAAGTTTGAAGAAATGTATGAGCCAACAATCAGTAGGGAAAAGTCTCATGGTAAGCTTAAAAGATAAAGGAGGAATAGTAAGGAGGGAAAGTGAAGAAATTATTGAAATAATATACGCATTCTACAAGGACCTTTTTTCGGATGAAAGAAGTGTATATGCAAGTACAGAAAAAACCGGGGAAAGAACTCAAGAAGAGGATAAACTGATATTGAAAGAGGAAGTAGAACATGCTATAAGAAGATTGAAACCAGGTAAGACAGGAGGTCCAGACGGCATTGTAAATGAACAGCTAAAAGCAGGAGGAAACAAACTAGCAGAAATCCTTTGTATATTATTCAACAGGTGCCTAAAAGAATCCGCAATACCAAAGGAATGGTTACAATCCAAATTAATTTTACTTTTTAAGAAAGGCGACAAGAACGAAATAAAAAACTACAGACCGATAAACCTATTATCTACAATGTACAAAACATTCATGTCAGTCGTCACTAAACGGTTAACGGAAAAGTTTGATTTCATGTCAGCCATAAACCAAGTGGGTTTCAAGAAAAATTTCAGCACATGCGATGGAATAATAGTAGTTCAACAAGTCATATCAAAAGCACAAGAGTACAATTTTCCGGCTTACCTCCTGTTTGTCGACTTTGAAAAGGCTTTCGACAGCATCAGACATGATACTATCCAAACAGCACTTAAGAGAAACGGAATAGACGAAAACTATATCTCCCTAATAAAATATATATATACTAACTCAAACATAAATATTCAAGTCGGTAACTCTATGAGAGCGCTAAAACCCGAAAAGGGAGTGAGGCAAGGGGACGTGCCCTCAGCGAAAATATTTACGGCAGTGCTAGAAGAAGTTTTCAGACAACTGAAGTGGAATAACTACGGTTTAAATATAAATGGTAAAAAACTTAATACCCTCAAATTTGCAGACGACATTGTCCTTATAGGCACAAGTGAGGAAGAAATCAATATAATGGCTAATGAGCTAACGTCAGAAGCAAGAAAAGTAGGGCTAAACATCAATAAAGAAAAAACAAAAATAGTTACCATTAATAAAAAAGAAGAAGAAACGAATATAGTAATTGATAGAGTAAAGATAGAAGAGGTAGATAAATTTATATACTTAGGACAGCAGATATCAAAAGATGGAACTATAGACAAGGAAATTAAGAGAAGGATAGGACTGAGTTGGATGGCCTACAACAGATTTAGGAAATTATTCAGATCGGACGTAGACATCGGTGCAAAGAAAAAGTTGTGGGAAAGTGTAGTGAGGCCGGTGTTAATCTACGGCTGTGAGACTTGGAGCCTGACCAAGAAGAATGTGGAAAGACTACGGGTGACTGTAAGGCAAATGGAAAGGAGCATGTTGAAAGTAGGGAGAAGAGAGAAGAAAAGAAATCAATGGGTGAGGAGTAGAACAGGTTTTGAGGATATAGGAAAAGTAGTGAGTGAGAGGAAATGGAAATGGGCAGGGCACCTAGTAAGATGTAAAGATGATAGATGGTCAAAAGAAGTAATAGAGTGGACTCCTTGGGAATATAAGAGAAAGAAAGGAAGACCGAGGACTAGATGGGACCAAGATATGAGGAAATGCTGCGGCGGTGTGGTTTGGAGAAGAGTAGCCCTAGACAGAGCAGAATGGAAAAGGATGACACACGTATATAGTGACGTCTGGCTTCACAATTAGAGCAAAATATACCACGAGAAAAAATTTTAATAAAGAATTAAATTCGATATTTAATGAATTAAAATATCAAAATAAATTAAAATTAATAATAATATGATAGTTTTATAAATAGTTATTTTTAAAGTTTATGTTATAATGGCATGTTTATAAATTGAGTTTATTTTATTTTTTTATCTTACAATATTTTATATGTTTATTTATGTTATCAAAATGTCAATGTTGAGTTATATATTATATAAGAAAAAAATGTACCTTAATATATAGGAATAAGTTAAATTGAACAATGTCTCGGTTACGTTCAATCGAGAAATAATGACCCATTGGTCATCCACGGCTATGGCCGATTTCTATGTTAGTATAACAAAAAAAGAAGAAAAAAAAAAAAAAACAAAAAAAAAACATTGTAAACCCTGTAAACAATACTAACATCGAATAAATGGTTTCTTTCTTTCTTTCTTTCTTTCTATACAATATTTTCTCTTTATATGAGAAAGTAAAAACAATATCGAAAAAATACAATTCTTAATGAACAAAAAAATTTGTATTGTGCTTTAAATGCATATATACTGGGTTTAAGAGAAGAATGTGTTTAGTCACTACTTTGTTAGCTACACTTTTTAGTATTATTTTTTGAAATTCATTTTATTGAGAGAAAATAGTCTCTGAATGTTAATTTATATTTTGTACAAAAAAGTAGAAAATAAAAAAGAAGTTAAATTCTAACAAAAATATGTTAAATTTAAACTGTGACAATACAAAAAAATGCAATATTCCGTGTAAAGATGGTATTTGCTCTTTAAAAATATGCAATTCAAACTTATTAAAGCAATAAATTAATTAAATAGCAAGAATTTTAAGGGAATTTAATACTGTTCTATAAATTAAACGGTAAAGATCTTCTCTTAAAACGACGTTAAATTAAATAAAACACATAAAAGAAGGATCAAATTTATTTGAAAATAAACTTTCACGAAGTACCTTATTTTTACTACCAGGATGCATAGTGGTAGAATACCTATTTATTTAAATTTTCAGTAGGATAAATACCTAACTAACGGAAATACAAGATAATATATAATATATTATTTTGTTTAACAGCAATAACTTCAACTCAACGGCACTTCTTTAGATTGTTACTCCCTTTATAAAAAAAAAAAATTTAAGGGGAGTAACTATCTAAGGAAGGTGTACGGAGTTTTCTTATTCAGATTGTTACTCCTCTTATAAAAACTGAAGATAATATTCAATAATAATATTTAACAGAGTATATATATATATTATAATATATGTAATATTCCTTTGCCCCAAAGTACATTGGTCTAAACATCCCTTTGTCTTAGTAGTTATTTAGTCAAAGTTATTTACATTCTAAAAAAAACATAAGGGAGTAACAATCTAAAGAAGGTGTACAGAATTTTGTTTCCTTTAGACTGTTACTCCCCTTATAAAACCGAAGTGTCATATTCCTTTGCCCCATAGTACTTGGACTAAACATCCCTTTGTCTTAATAGTTATTTAGTAAAAGTCATTTATATTCTAAGAAAACATAAGGGAGTAACAATCTAAAGAAGGTGTACAGAATTTTTTTTCCTTTAGACTGTTACTACCCTTATAAAAACCGAAATATGAAATTCCTTTGTCCTAAAGTGCATTGGACTAAACATCCCTTTGTCTTATTAGTTATTTAGTCAAATTCATTTATATTCTAAGAAAACATAGGGAGTAACAATGTACAGGAGTACCTATTCCACAATTAGAGATTTCAAATGTATTAAAATTAGAGTTCAGGTAAAAGTCACAACTAGAGGAACAGAATCTGGAATTTTAAAATCTTTGTTGGTAAAAGAAAATTGCATTGAGAATGAGGAGGAAACATTGCATTGTACCAGAAGTGAGTAGAAAAACTATTTAGGATAGAGCCTCGCGATGTCTAGTGGTTCTACTTTATAGTGCATCCTAACAACAATACAAGTACTATCCCAACAATCGTGTCATTAATATGCAAATAACATTAAAAAAAATGCAATCAAAATTAAACCCGCAATACACTAATGCTCTTCCCTCGTAGTATACCTAAGTTGATTTAAGTGCTTATTAAATCTACAATGGATGTAAGCTCTATATTTACACTTGTTTAAGGATATTACACTTAAAAACATTTAGAAGCTTAAGTGTTAGATTCTAACAAGATTGTAGAGTGGTTAGGGCTTGTGGTATCAACATTAGAGTCTAAAACCCTTTAACAACCCTATTACATTCCCATTCTTTGATCGTCTTGTGGAAATAAATTCCATTTTAACTATTTCAGGAATTTAAGTTTCACATTAACCCTAAATTAGTGATGTTTGTCATTTTAAATAAAATTAATAAAAAAAAAAGCTGTGAAGAATGAATCATTCTAATTTTTATTTTAAAAAAAGTTTAATAATTGTTCAATCAATTTATAAATGTGATCAATAACTTTATTTTCTTTTATTTTAAAAACAAAAAAAGTCCAGTCATGCACCATGACTTAATGAGCGAATTTTCAAAGAAATCTGCGTATTATTGGCTTATGATAATATAGGAAAATTTTGGTTTAGAATTTGCTCGGGTGAAAAAAAAAAAAAATTGGTACACAGGGGTACGGGGTACAAAAGTCAAAATAGTATTTACCCTTCAAGATGCATGTCGTTGGAAAGCTCTTTAAGAGTACAGTAATTGTTGTTATTTACACTTTTATCATATTTTCGAATAAAAGGGGGGTAAAATGGAAAAAACACGTTTTTTGACCCTATATGGTCAAAATTTGAACCCTAAATGGACTCCAAAAATTCTGGCCAACGAACTCATCCTTTCTTTTGATATTATTGACATTTTAAAATTTGTTTGAAATTTTTAAGTGCATCCTAAGGGGAGATATCGTCTGGAGTGACACATATATACATACATACATAAAAAAAAGTGTTAAATTTTAGGAATCGATTCAGAATGGTCTAAACCGGATTTCCATGGAAAATTTTTTCAAAAATTCGCATTACAAAATTTTTGAAGCCATTGCAATAGCGTAATTTTCTTTGAAAATTCGCTAAAACAAAGTTTTGCAGTTAAAGGGTGTAAAATGATCTTCTAGGGTATTTTTGGGCTACCAGGGCAGCTCTTACAGCAGAGCAGTTGGCTCTCCCATTAATAAAACAGTAACATATTTTATGAATTGTTATTTTGTCACAAAAAAAGTTGGAAGTTCAAATATGAATGAATGTTATACTGAAATTAAATGAAAATCTAATAAATTATATCAATACATGGTTTATAATAAAAACAGAAATAACACAATTACAATTTCTTTTTTGATTGATTTATTTTTTTAGGACTTTTGTTATTTTTAAGATATTTGTATTATTTAAGAACTTTTCTTTACAAAAACTAGACTTCACTATAGAAACGAAATAAATCAAAATAGAATTATAAGAACTATAGTAAATCTTGAACTTACTATTTCAGAATATTAATTTTAGATACTCACGAAGACAGTTTATGAAATGGATATATTTTTACATCCATTTCTATTAGAATTAAAAGAGAATTAAGAAAATATGTAGCTCTAGAAAAATAAAAATTTTCTTTTTTAAAAATAATTTAAAAAAAATAAATTATTTTTTAAATTATTAAAGCTGCAACAGCCATAAATAAGATATTAGCGACATGCCTCGTTCTCTTGGCGTCTTTTATGTGATAAGCCTAAGCTTATCTACGCTGAGAGGTTGCGATTTCGCGCTCCCGCTTGACATCCCTCTGTTTCTGCTTATCTGAGACAAGAGATTGACCAGGCAGAAGATCTATTTCGCCATTATTGCGGTCTGCTTGGAGATTTTTCAGCAGCAAATTTATTTATTTGTTATAGCGACGGCAGCAACGTTGACTTTCAATAAATTGGAATGTAAAATGAATGGTTCCACTACATTGGGCTTCGACTAGAAATTTCCAAGAGGTTAGTTCACGGGGTAAACAAATTACCGTGACAAACAGATATAATAAACTTACTAAAACTACACTTAATCCTACACTAATGGGGCTGCCATCCCGAGCTTCTACCAGAAAAGATCAGAACGCCCGTAACTGGGAAAACAAATGATCTTGACAGGCGAATATGGAATCGTGACTAGCAGAAATTATATACTTACTAAATCTAACCTAAAACTACACTAATGGCCCCGCAATTCCGAGCTTCTACCAGATGTGATCAGGATGTTCGTATCAGGGGAAACAAGTGATCTTGACAGACGAATATGGAACCGTGACTAGCAGATATTATAAACTTACTAAATTTAACCTAAAACTACACTAATGGCCCCGCAATTCCGAGCTTCTACCAGAAAAGACCAGGAAGCCCGTCACAGGGGAAACAAATTTAATTAAAAGTTATAATTTGAACTGTTATTTTAAAGTGCATTCTTAAACTTTGTAAAAAATAGAGTATTTTATAAATGCATTCCTGCAATATTCATTTATATTTTAAAGAAGGGGATACAATTCAAATAAATGGTTATAAAGGTATCGTGCTTAAATAAGAAGTAAAGGATCACGGAAATGCTTAATAATTATAAGACCTAATCAAATCGTGTTCTGCGATACCTAAAAACCGGAAAATCCGATCTAAAGTAAAAAAAAAAACCTTATGTTAACACTGTGCCTTCACTTTTAACGTTTGAAAAAGGCAACTGATATAATTATTATGTAGTTTAGTAGTCAAATAACAACAAATAAGAGAGATCCTTTAATTAAATATCCAAATTAACTTTAGTAGAATGTAAATGAAGATTAATTATTAATTGAATAACATTAAATGTGAATTTAACTGATAATTTATTGACATAGCGAAAGTAATTACCTCTCTGACTTAATATCCTTAATAAATAATTAATCTACACGGGAGTGTAGTAATTAATATAATAAATAGAACATGTTTAGTCATGACTAATATGTACTAAGTGTGTACTTTACAAGGATTAAGCCGCAATGCATATATGAATAGTTGGTTTAGTATAATCTGTAATATTAATGAATAATTGAAATGTGCAGTTGTGTTCAAAATATTAAAAGTAAAAGAATTTTTAATAATTATAATTAATCATGTTTATTAATAATTATTATTAAATTTAATATTAGGTTCAAAATGTAAAAATACAATTTCTAAAGAGTCATTTTTTTTTTTTTTTTTTTTTGTCGATCAAACGCTAAGAGTTAGACTGGGTTGAGTACAGTTTAATCATTTTAAAATTATTAATTTCGTAAAGCTGACTTATATTAAGAATCGTAATAGTTAATTTTATATAAATAATTGGGATCAAGCGCTAGGCATTGTATTGGAGAGTAAAAAAAAAAATATTGTTTCTCAAAAATAATTATTCGTAATATTTATGAAAATTGAGAATTTAGTTTATAAAATTTGTATAGTGATAGTTAATTTTAAGTACATAATTGGATTGGAGGCATATCATTGCAATTACTTGTTTCTCAACGATTATAATTCGTATTTTTTTGTTGAATTTAAGTAGTGTGATAGTAAATTTTAAGTACATAATTGATAAAAAATTATTACAACCGATGGAATTGCGGAGTCTAGAGTAATGTTTCTAAATTGCTGTCGAACGATTTTGTATTGCATGTACCCAGAAAAATATAATCTACATATTATCAAAGTATTATAAAATATTATAATGTACAACTATTAAAAATTATTTCAATTATTACAAAAAACTTTCCTTCTTCAGGGAAATACGAAGAATGTTTAAACTTTGTGGAATGAAATGTAAGTTTTAGAAAACAAACATATTTGGCAACAATAATGGGTATGAAGAAAAATATCAAAAAACAAATTTATTAAGTTTGAATTAAAATTTTAGGTAAACCTTTGTATTGATTAACATTTTTTTGCTATATTATACTAGAATGGAGATCCCCTAAAAATGAAAATTGATTTCCGACAGGATTCGGTCTTTCCTCAACCTAATATCATCAAAAACTGCCTGTGATTTTCTAAGCAGTTCTAAGCGCATGTCGATCGCTGAGTGTTTGCGCTAATCATTTCTGTCTAGACCAATTTTTTTTTAATCAATCAATCCCTGTCGTGCCATACTCAATCGAAATAGTGCTGATGAGAATGAAGCTAGTAATAGTAGTAATAGTTGCTTCGTGGTGCCATACTCCATCAAAATAGTGCTGATGAGAATAGCGAAGCTAGTAATTAGTAGTAATAGTTAGTAGTAGTCAGGGTGCATAGGCAAAAAAGTAACTTATACATACTCTTTCCAAACCTTTTTGTATGGCTTGCATAGGCAAAGTCTGACACCGTTTTCCTCTGTGACTTTTTTTAGTTTTGGGGCGTTTTTTTTTTTATTTGAACCCTAAAATTTTGACGCGTCAGACTTGAAAATCGGAAAAAGTTCTGCGTCAGACAATATTAAAATGTTGATTTATAGGGTTCAAATAATGTATCTTGAGAAAATCAGCTGGTTATTAATCATAAATAATATTAGTTCGTATTAATTAATATCCATTATTATTAATTAAAATTAATTAATATCATTAATTAATAACTGGCTGATTTTCTCAAGATACATTATTTGAACCCTATAAATCAACATTTTAATATTGTCTGACGCAAATCTTTTTCTGATTTTCTAGTCTGACGCGTCAAAATTTTAGGGTTCAAATAAAAACAAAAAAGGCCCCAAAAGTAAAAAAAGTCACAGAGGAAAACGGTGTCAGATTTGGCCTAAACAAGCCATACAAGAAGGTTTGGAAAGAGTATGTATAAGTTTCTTTTTTGCCTATGGGCACCCTGACTATAATAATAATTATTTAGTTAGTATTAATAGTTCCTTCGTAGCAATGAAGTAAATGGGTGAAACCATTGGGTTGTAAACATTCATTGGCAATGGTGACTCAACCATAAAAAGAGTAACATTTTTTTTGGAACATAAGTTATTCATAAGTAACTTGTTTAAAATAATAAATAACAGTTTTTGTTCTTTCTTCTTAGAAATGTAACATTTCCCGACCTTATAACATTGTAAAAACTACTTTGGACAGAGAAGAAACGAAAGAGAGAAAAAATCTATTTATCCAACTGGTATTTTTAACGAATACATCTAAAACTTTGTAGAGTATTTTAGCCTTTCCTATTCCCGCCTACAATAAAATTGTGTTTAAGATAAACATCCTAACACATGCGCAGATGTAAACAAGGCACCCAGCATGACCCCATTAACTGCAGATACGCAGATACCCCCCCCCCCCCCTCGACAAAAGTTTGTTTACACTAAGATGTGTATTTATCTGAAGAAGGAGTTGATTGTGGAAAGGACGGCTAGGGGGTTATAGGAGTATTGAAACCAGATGGTGGTCAGACCCCGGGATTCTGAAGCTATCTCGTTTTACAACTACCAAGAAAGTATCGAGCACAAAACATTCCACAGGTGGCTTGCTTCCCTTTCTCCTTTCCACCTGCCTTTTAAATCTAGAACCAAATATCGTACTTCAAACTTGGATTTGCTGTTACCTCAACACCAAGAAACCATTAAGATAGGAGTCTCTTTTTGACCTTTAACTTTGCTCAAATATAAACTAACAAGGAAAAATGGGAAATCTAAAATGGAAATGGAAGTTGCAGAAAAAGGCGAGATGTGGATTACACAAAGTACTATACCTGGTGAGTATAACTATAGCTTTTACATAAATGTCAAATTTTAGTCTGTCTTCTAGCATAACATCAAGATCACGGACACCATAAAATTTAGGAAGAGACTTGCCAAATATATTACACATAAGATGAGTGTATTGGACCTTCTGGAAAATGAAATGTATATTGTCTTAGCAACATTAATTTGCATAACTTACGTAAACTTATGCTAACGCAAACTGGTACTTTTTTACTTTAGCACCCTCCTATATCCCTTTGTGTTAATAGTTATTTAGACAAAGGAACATAATATACAGAGTAGCATAATATTCCTCAGTCTAAATTACTATTAAGAAGAAGGGATATTTATTCCAATGTACCTTGGGATATAGGAATATCACACTTGTGTATATAATTGTGATCATATCCCTTAGTCTAATCAACTATTAAGATAAAGGAATATTAAATATAAAACTGCCCCAGGAGTCTTAATGTCTAGGGGAGACAAACACACAAACCTTTGTGACTTTTGTAGGGCAGACTATTGTTTAGAACCAAGGGCGGTGCTAAAGTAAAAAAGTGCCCGCAAACTTTAAACTTATGCTAGAATTCTGAATTGGATAAAAAAAACTGCATTAATACGTACAAAATAGACCACCAATTGGCGTTGCACATAGCTTCATCGCATCCTATTACGTACTTTATAGATTTTATGCTTTTAGGCTAAAAGCAGGGCAGACAGCCCGCAGACAGTTTTGCCCCCAGTATGCGCCCAGCCTTACAAGCCATTATTGTCTAATTTGTTTGTTTACCCAGTTTTTTAATCTGTCAAAATAGTTTTGATTTTTTACATAAATTAAAGTATCAGTTAAGCAAAAGTTAAAGAGCGCAGACGGTTGAAATTAATCTGGGACTATCTGCAGGTTACTTTCGATACTAACTATAAAAGTTTTAAACAAATCCGATAAGTACTTATTTTGAAGCTATATGTGTAAATAAATGCATGTTTGTGCGCATGTGGAAGAGAAAAAAATGAGCCCAGAAGGTTGAAACAAACTTACATGGAACCAACAGTAAGCTAATTATGACCTACTATACACATTTCATTAAAATCGGAGTAGTAGTTTTTAAGATATGTTGGTTCGCAAAAATTGAGCTACAGACCGACAGACAGGCACGGAACCAAAAAATGTTCCCAGATCTGATATGGATTTCTGTCATGGAATTTTTGAAATCGGAGATATAAAAAATTTTCGTTCTTGAGAACGATCAAACAGCTTCCGTTACCAGCGGAAAAATTTTAAGGTAAATTTAGATATGAATTAATACTGTAAAGGCAAATTTAGTTATTTATGCTAATGAATTAGCTCACGTGATGGTAGAACCAAGAATTCTTAGTCTATAAAGAAGTCTAGAAAGAAGGATATTTTTTAGTGATTTCGATTTCAATAGGTAAAATAGTTAAAAGAATAAAATAGAAATTAATTTTTATTCAATTCCAATGATTAATTGAATAATAATATAAATTTACATTTTATGTAATCAATGAAATATAGGTTAAAAAAGAAGTTGGGATCTGTCTGGTGGTTAAAAGAGGTGCTTTGCTGATGTTATTGGAAACCCCTTATAAATCATGTATATTGGACACGGGCGGAGTACTTTAAAAGAAGAGGGAGGTCTGTTCAAAAAAACCTGACCTATTGGAAGAAGCTAAAGGATGGAATTGATTTTAGATTGTTTTTAAATTACAAGGCAGAGTTGACCGGCTCGTGGAGTTTGTTGAGACCTCCCCGTAATCACGCTAAAGGCTCCGGAGGCCCCCTTGACTGCATCTCGGGTTCTATACATCCAACACCCCCCAAGGCCTCTTTAAATTCTTTCAAGAGTTCAACGAAACCTACGAGCAACCAAACCTTCTATCCTTGCATCTTGGTCCTGACACCCCGTCTCAACAAGAATCAAAAATCGACTGCTAGCATGGCCAAGGTGTGTTTGTATGTTCTTTCTTTGGATTTAAATCTTTAATAAAACTAGTCTCTTATGTTGCATATGCTATCAAAACAGACTCTAATAATGGAAAAAGAAAGAATTATGACAAAAGTTTGAAAGAAGAAAGAATTACGACAAAATTATGGAAGAAGAATTACGACAAAATTATGGAAGAAGAAATAATGATGAAAGAAGAAACAAGTAAGGCGCGCTTCACGTAAGTACGTGAGGCGATAATCGCCGGTTTCTGTACGATTAAGTTCAAATTATTACGTGTAAAATTTTAATTATTGCATATTCTTTTTCCACACTTCAAGACCTTTTAATTAATGTACAACATGTTATGGTGACTAAATTTTTTTTATTACTGCCCGCCATTTTGGCCACCATCTTGGAAATACTAAGTATGAAAAACTCCAAAAAGTGTACAGTTGTCACAAATGCCGAGATGCACCTGTGTGCCGAATTTCATGATCGCAGATATAGTAGTTTACGATTGAAACATGCCAACGGACAGACAGACAGACAGGCAGGAACAGAGCCGTACAGAAACCAAAAAATGATGAATGAAGAAAAAATGAGGAAATAAAAAAAGAATGATAAAATAATGATGAAAGAAGAAAGAATAATGAAAGAAAAATGAACAATGAAAGAAGAAAGAATGATGACAGAAGAAATAATGATGAAAGAAGGAAGAATGATGAAAGAAAAAAGAACAATGAAAGAAGAAAGAATGATGACAGAAGAAATAATGACGAAATTTGTAAATAATAAAAATTTAGAGTTTAAAAAACACTAAAAATTTAACAGATCAGCCGATGAATTTAAAATTTACTGATGCATAACAATAATTTTGGTCCTGATGTTTACAGGATTCGAATAAATAGGTAAAAATTTATTTAACACTAGACTCATTTAGAATTACATTGTCATTAACAATGATAATCTTTTCTGCAGTACCTATTTGTCTCTTATATAATATGATTTAATTCTGCCTTCAAATGGCTTTAAAATAAAATTGTATGGAAAAGAATAAGGATTTCTTCTAATTGCAAACTTTTTAAATTTAAGCATTGCTAGTTTTCTTAGGTTAATTAAGATAGCTCTTTTAAAAAATAATTAGTTTTAAGTTTCCTCAACAGTTTAATGGTATACAAACTAGGTACTTAGAATCTGCATATGACCCAATTACAAAACAAGTGAAGAACATGTTAGCTACATTAAAATTAACCAGAAGTAATTAAGCTTTTAAAAGTAAAATATAAATTTAAACATGACACTTGAAATTATTTTAATTAAAGTAAAAATAATTGTTATGTGTAGATTTTGTTGTGTTTTTTTGTTTTTAAAATAACTAAAATATAAGTTGTATATAACATTATTTGTATGTAATATATTTAAAATACTATAATATTAAAATATTTTAAATATTTAATAGGTGATTAATAAAATAAAATGGGACTTATGTATTTGAGAATGAGATAAATTATAAATATTGTTAAAGAAATAAAACTATAAATGAAATAAAACTATAATACTTAATAAAAATTAATATCTCTTGTTTAAAATTAAGCTTTTCTAGAAACTGTTATTAATATTGGAGATAAAAAAAGAGAAAAAAATCATTTAGTTTCTCCTCAAATGTCTTGAAACATTTTTCCGTAGATTCAATTTTAAACCAACAGATGGCAGCAGCTTATTTAATGAAATCCTTACTCAATGTTAAAGGCGTCACCTGCTGTACTCTACAGTGATACAATTAAAGAATTTACGGTTTTTGATTTGGCGGAAGATATTGAACGTAAATATCACTCTGAGTTTAATATCAGCTGGACTTTTTTTAATTTTTAGGACAGCAGATGGAAATAATGCTTAATAAATATTACTTATGTTTATTATATCACCGGTCATTTTGAAGGTTTGACGTAAATAAACTTCAAATTAAACTTCATACCAGCAATTTGGCCAACCTATGGGGTGTCCAATGTCAGGTGAAGGGATAGGTTTAGCGAGTAAACATCACGTTCACCTAAAACCAACTGCCTAAAAACCAACATTTCTGGTTGAATTACCAATAAAGTGACACATCATAAAGTAGATCCCTCATCCTCGAGAAAATGCTGAGTGTTATTGGTTGAACAGCATGGTGATAATTTTTCTTATAACCATCTGATAATTACATTTTCTTATTTTACGTTGGACTGGACATCAAATTAGGGGAAAACATTCGCTAGCAATTTACAGAAGACTTGTCAGTTTAAGAATGCCAAATTAATACCTTCAATAAATATATATTCTCTGTCCTCCCTTGTACTTAGCCATGCTAGTACCTTTCTCGGCCGCTAGGTTGCATTGCTTTGGGGGCCGAACTGGAGCAGACAAGGTTAAAGTTCTTCGTTTTGCCGTTGCCGGCGCTCTCCGTAGCTGTCATTCATATCTTTATTTACTTTTTGTTGGTGGAGTCTGTTATGTGGTTTTTTCTGACTTTTTACATATTGTCCCCCCTTTCTGTATGCTTCATCTTTATATGTTTTATACTTTTGTGTTTTATTTCTTCATCTTCATGTAAGTTACTATTTTAGTTCCGTTCTTTATATATTTTTTTTTCATAGATTTTATTTTTAATTGTCGTTTGTGTTTTAATTTACACTACTCTATGGCCCTGGCCAGTGCTTCTTGTATTGATGCTCATATTTTGTGTGTGTTACAGTTGCCCTGATGATGACAAAATCATTAAATAGTTGTCGAAACGTCGGCGTTAAGCATAATATATATATATATATATATATATATATATATATATATATATATATATATATATATATATATACATATACAAATATAAAGAAAAGAGGTTAAACTAATAAAATAAAAATAAGAAGAAATCCTATTATAAAAATAATAATAAAGAAAAATACTATGATAAAAAAAAAATGTACAAAAATAATATCGTGTTTAAGATATTAATCCCTAAGCTAGTATATCAAGTGGGCTATATTAAAATAACTCAGGCGTTCTTTATAAAGAAGGGCTTAGTATATTCTTTCCATTTAATTTGTTCCAGTAATAAAAAATTGAATAGAAATGCCTACTTATTTTCATTCCCCCCCCCCCCCCTCCGGAATAATTGTATTATGAGCCATGGAAACATTGGGAGGATAAACTTTCTACTTGTGTTTTATTAGTTACTATGGTTCCCATGAGGCAATATAAAAGTATACATTATTCTATCATCTCCAAAAAAAATGTATATATATATATATACATATATATATACATATATATATACATATTTAGACTTATAATATATATATATATACCTTTGAGGTAGAAAGTGTTAAGATTTAATGTTTAAATGGCGAATATAAGATGAAAAAAAAAAAAAATAATAATAATAATAATGAAGATCGTGAACAAATAATTAAATATAATTTAAAATACGATACCCACACCCTCATATTATATGCGTATAAAAAATAAATTTTTGGAAAATATTTTAACAGTCAAAAATAAAGAACAGTAAAGGAAAGACAAAAAAAAAAAAAAAAAAAAAAAAAAAAAATGGCAAGCAAAAAATAAAAAAGAATAAATAGGAATACTTTTTTTCTTGGAATTAATTTTTGTTATTATACTAGTTTTCACCAATTGTTCTTAATTGTTTGCCTGATTATCAAATTATTTTATATTTTCAATTTATTATAATTTTATCTCATACCTACTGTTCTTAATTATTTTGCTACTACATCTTCCCCCTCTCTTTCGTCTTATGAGTTAGTTACCTACAGAAGAAGTGTTTGAATATGCAAATTAAATGGTTTAATTTAAAAATCTATTTAGCTATAATAATAAATTAATAAATTTAACTATTATAATTATTTTTGGATGTTTAATTTATAGTTTAACGAGCCGTTTAAAAGCCCGTAACTTGGGGCTTAATTTTATATTTAGGAAAACATAAAATTATGTAAATTAATTTAGATATCTATTTAGATAAGTTATTATATCTATTTGTAGACCAACAAATTAAAACAAACCTTAATTTTTATTGGAATAAATGTGGTTGCCTTAGCTTAGCAATAACAAATGATTTTGAGGTAAGTCATCGCCAACGGAACAAAACACACACTACTCGATTATTTAAATGATTTTGTGGGTAGAATTATTTTTTATATACATGGTACCGTTACGAGAATGTAGGTATGCTGACGAAGAATATGTCTCTAGGGATATGAACCCTGACTCTTATCTTATAAGGAAGCAATTTCATGGACGATGAACATCTTGACGTTAAATCGGACCAACAACAAACTGAAGTTTGTTCTGCCAATACTTTTTTTTGTAGCTACGGAATTATTATCACATGACTGAAAATTCCTTAAGAAGTTATGAAGTTAGTTTATATTATGTTTTCTTGAGTAAGAGAAAAATGTGACATCGCATACTTACATGTTTAAAATAAACATTTCATTATAAATCTAATTTTACTAGGCATCGCGTAGTTCTATCATTAAAGCGAGCGTATAGCAATAAATAATAAATATGTATTGAATATTGAAAAAATAGGTAATCATGAATCATGATGAGTTGATGAGCTAGTAGTAAGGGAACCACCCTGCATTCTTACTATTCCTTCTAACCACACATTTCCTTTTCAATTATTATAAAATGTATGACTTCACCAGGCAAAACTTCTACTTGCATCAAGTTGAAATTTTACATACCTGTTTCAATTGTACTTTAGACTATGTATATGAAGTTTTATTAAAATCGTTGCGTTAAAACGTAAGATATCGGTCAAAACGTTGTTTTCTCTACTTTAAACGTTTAGGGCCGTTTTAATAGTTTTAAAAATCTTTATTAATTCATAGCGGTGTCGCTGTTGGTTTTACTACAAAATGTTATTTGAAAAAATAACATAAAGATAAAGTTAGGATTTTTTGCCGTCCTAAAATTCAAATTTTAATTTTGAAGCGCACGTTTATGCGAGCGTTGCGCGCGAATGCTTGGGCAGACAACGTTGTCCAACAAACTCCTCCTGAGCATTGGTAAAAAATGAACATATGTACCAAATTTCATCAATTTCCATCTACTTTTACTCAAGTCATTGTCGTACGTTTCAGACACACAGTCAGACACGGAGCATATTTCGTTGAATGTAGGAAGCTCGCTACGCTCGCTTCAATTATGTGGGGGATGTCTATTACAATGACATAAAAATAATTGTAAGACTTCCAATTGTTTCAGAAGCATTTGTAGGTATTAAGCTATTCTTTTTTTTTTTAGCTGAAAATGCCCAATTTGATTTTAGGATTCAAGCTTGATAATTAATACCATCAAATTTTAAGATTTTCCTTGTTAACTTTGATAACGAACATTTTTATGATCCTATATTAAATTGTTTCTTGCACGAATTTCCAACAACTTTCACAATTCAGGTTCGATTAAAGCCTCGTCCAGACTGCCGAACCGAACAGAGGAAACGAGCCGAGTATTGGTGTCTGCGCATGCACAGTATGAGATGCGCAGGCGCACTTTAGACTGGGCATGCGCAGACACCAATGCTCGTTTCCTCTGTCGGTTCGGCAATCTGGACGAGGCTTTAGGCAGAAAAGAAGAACAAAATGTAAATTGAATTCTCAAAATTCTTTTCTGATATCAGTTAAAATAGCAAACTAGATGGTTGTTGGCTAAAGAGATTGTATATTTGTATATACTAAGACCATTGATGAGCATCTAGACCCATATAAGTTTAAAAATATTGGACACCAAAGCGTGGAATGGACCAAAGCATCTGATGCCGATGATCACTTTAACACAAATTATTGGTTGTTTTGACTGAGATTTTGTGGTAACACTTCATAATTATGACTAGAGAGATTAATTAGAAAGTAACATAACTATATTGTAACCACAATTTTATATTGGTTAATAAACAAACGCGTTTCTTTGGCTCCTTAATCCTTCCACAGCCTTAGTCTAACACTACCTTGTACTGTTATTTTAGTCATAAAAGCTTGAAACTATAAATAAAGCAGCCCCAACACGATCAAGCCGCTTGATCAAAACATCGCGTCAAGCAATGGTGTCAAGCATGATTGATAGTCTAGGAACCCGTTTGAGGCTTGAGTCAAGCCTTGACGGAGATTGATGGAAAGTTTGAATGAGTCAAGCGGCTTGACGGAGCGCTTGATAGTCTAGAGCAATTTTGATCAAGAATTCCGTCAATCACCTGCTCGACACCCCAAATCCTGATTCGAAACCATGGTATCTACACAATACTGATTTATTACAGTCCAGAAGGAGCAGTTCACTATTCGAAAACTCCGCTACAAATGAGTGTTGATGAAAAGATTGATGGGATGCTTGATGGGAAGCTTGATGCGCCCCAAGGCGGCTTGAAGGTCGTGTCAATCGGGTAAGTACCGATTGGGCGCGAGAGAGAAAAAAGGATTAAAGTGAGAGTCGACTGAGCGCAAGAATTTCAGTAGGTACAGTGTTGATTCGGCGCGAGATTTTTACTCATAAGAGGTAATTCAGCGCGCGGTGTCCGGTGTCCAGCATGCATAGAGTCGATTGAGCGCAAGAATTATAATATGTAATATGTATAATTATTAACTGGAATATGGTCATTCATATCATAAATGTTATGATTATATTTTCTACTTATTTCTATCTATTTTATTTAGTTAGTTGTTACTTAGAATGAACCCAACAATAAGCAGTGAACTTGGAAAAAATCTAAAAATTGTTAATGGTTGATTCCGTAAAGACTGTGAAGTGAAGATGGGGATGTCATGGCGTTGTCGTACAAAAGGATGTAAAGCACGAATCTACTTAACTGTAGATTGTAGATGAACAAAGTATTTCTAGTAACAAGGATAAGGTGAAACACAATCATTCACCACCAACAAATTGATTAAACAACAAATGAGGGACAGTATAAAAGTAAAAGCAAAACAAGACTTATTACAAAGGCCAATGAGTCTTATAAGAAATGAGGTGGCCAAAAGCATAAGTATTGAAGATAAGTGATGTTCAAAATATTCGCCACTGAACCACTGGACACATTAAGTCAAGTGTTAAAACTATTAATTTATAAATTGTGTTTTTGTTGTTGGTCTTGTGACTCATTTAACTACAAACTCACATCGCTTTAGACAAACTTACTTACAAAGTACTTGCGCTCAGTTGACACTCAACAGCCTGTAAAATCTGCGCTCAATCAACACTGACCTAAGTAACTAATAAAAAAGTAAATCTTAAGTACTTGCGCTCAGTTGACACTCAACAGTTTGTAAGGTCTGCGCTCAATCGACTCTCAGTTTGTTACTTTCGCTCTCAATCGGTTCACTCCCTGTCAATCAGCTTGATGCGATGTTTTGACCAAGCTGCTTGATCGTGTAGGGGCTGCTTAAGTAAAATATGTCACTATAGACGAGAATATGTAGAAGTTTGTGGAAATATATCGGACAAAGAAATTTTAGATCAAGTTCTGAACAGAATGAATACTAAAGCGTCCAACGTAGAGGAGGACCAAGATGGTGATGAGTTGCGTCCTACATCGTCGGAAGCTATATATTATTATCTATAAGAAATTATCGTGGGCAGTACTTTAAAATAAAATATTTATATTTAATATTATTAACGCTAGATATAAGAAGGTATAATAGGGTTCTTTACCCCAAGAGTAAAGATTTATGTTTATTATTTATTTCGCTACGGAGATTCCTCCTAATGTTGCGATCCTTGGCATACTAAAGCTAAACGAAACGAATTTTAGAAAATTATTTTGAATAAAAATCCCACCATTACTAAAACCCTCATAAGCATATTTTTTTGAAAAGGTATTTGCAAATTTATTTATATTTATAAAAATAAACCTGTTTTTTTAAATATTTATTTTTATTACTTAACTGTAAATGATGATAAAAATATATTGACCATATTTCGCTTTTAGCATAAAATTTTCTTTCCCATAAAGGTCAATTAATTTAAATAACTAAAACTTTAAAGACTTTTAATATCATATCTGTCGAGATTAACATAATTACTTGTTAATCATTGTTGATCTTCGTAATAATATGAAAAAAAAACCCTTTTATGTTACATTGTCGTTTTTAGTTAATGCCTATCAATTACAAATAACTTTATCTTAACATAATCCTAATCTTTGTTGTGACTAAATTTGTTATATTTAATGGTAATTGGCCAAGAAAAAAAACCTTTTACGTTTATTTTATGTTATTTTATTCTGTTTTTAAATTTAAATGAGCCCATTAGTTTTAAATACTTTTAACTTAACATAATCTTAATATTTGATGATTCTTATATTTGTTATACTTATTAATCTTAACGATAAATTTCAAGAAATAAAATCCTTTTACGGTGTTTCCTAGTTATTACTTAAATTACAGGATATTTGCACAAAATAATTTTCTTATAGAATCAATAAATATCATTAATATAGCAGCAGAATAAACATTTTGCAAATTCTTCCAAATCAAAGTATTGACCTAATAATATTTATTTTATTAACCAAGACTATGATATCCTGTACCCTGGAGTCTGTTTAATTAGTGATATATTATGGTTCTTCTTAATGGAAGTTTAATAAAAAAAATAAAAAATTATTCATTAACATAACAATTGGAACAAAAAAACGTATATTGTTCCGAGTCCGAGCTTACCAAAGTTAATAAAAGTGTGTGATTGTTCTAAAGAACGCTAATTTTTAATATCTCCGATTTCATAAACTCAAAGACAGAAATCCGTTTCAGACATCAGGGAATATTTTGATTCCGTGTATGTTTGTCGGTCTATATTGCTCAATTTTTGCGAACCAACATATCTGCCTACTCATCCATTTTATTGAAATTTGGACTGTAGGTCATAATAAGCCCATTGATGGCCCCATATAAGTTTAAACCTCACGCCTATTTGTTTCTCTTCCACATTCACAAAAACATAATTTTATTTACACCTATAGTGTCAAAAGTACTCATCTGATTTTTATGAAATTTGGATGGTTTGTCAAAAGTAGCCCGCAGATAGCCCTAGATTAATTTCAACCTTCTCCGCTCTATAAATTTTTGCTAAATTTATACTTTAATTCTTGTAAAAATTCAATTTTTCCAGATTTAAATAACGGGGGGGGGGATTAAATAAATTTGATAAAAATATGTTGTAAAAGCATGAATTCATAAATTTGCCACACTAATTGGCAGACTATTAATTTTATCTCCTTTAACCCAATAGCCACTTTATTCAAACATTTATTTTGCCAATCAAAAATGTCTTAGAAGAAAAAATAACTTACAACAATTTATTTCATTATAATTATATATATATATATATATATATATATATATATATATATATATATATATATATATATATATATATATATATATATATATATATATATATATATATATATATATATATATATATGTTGATTTTTTTTTTGTTATTTTTAAAAAAAAGCATTAATCCGGTCACGATTTTTGTGAAGAAATTTTTCACGTTGAGCACTTTTGAAATTGAAATAAAAACCAATTAAAATAAAAAGAAGAGGAGATATTTAAAGAGACCACACAACTATAAATAAAGTACTATCGATAAAGGAAGAAGATATGCTGTAACCTTTCTTTAAGAATAGCTTCAGGACCATAAAGACTTCTAGATCGTTTTTACCTCTTTTATTTCCCTTCCTTTTATTATCTCTGACTTCCAGATCTGATAACATATTTAAATTGGTATTTATATGTCTTATAGACTATTTAAAGTTTGGAATTCTATTAAGGTTTTTTTTTTTTCTTTTTAAGTCCTCAAAAAAGGCTTTTTGGCAGGATTTCGGTTCGTTTCCTCTGTAATTATAGCTGACTTGAGAATTCTTTAACTTCCTGTCTTACTAACAGTTTTTTTTTTTTTTTTGTTTTTTTCTTTAGATTAGAACTTAAAAAGAGCTTGAAATATTTTTGTTAACAAAAAAAAAGAAAAAAAAAAAAGGTGAATTTTTTTTCCAAATCGAATCTTTTACTAATGTAAAAATAAATATTGGAATTCAAGAAGAAAACAAACAAAACAAAACTTTTAACGTTTTAATAAATGTACATGATTCAGGCATGTTTAAACATGATTTGACTATTAATTGACGTAATGCATATCCGTGTTTTAATTAGATATGTTATTCTTATTTTTTTAACATTATGGTATTTTTAGGTGACTCAGTAAATAAATAATAACGCACATCTAAGGAATAATCAGTGTATTGTCTGATCACAAGAATAATTACAAATGTAAAAAAAAATAAAAAATAAAATAAAACGGTTTCGACTTAACGTCATCATCAGTTATTTCTATACTGTTTACGTTCACTATTCTGTTCTATACTGATTCTCTGTTTTCATTAGTTAGTTAATTATGTTATACTCTAACTGATGATATAGTTGATTAATCAACTAACTGATGATGATGTTAAGTCGAAACCGGTTTTTTTATTATTTTTATTTGTAATTATTCTTGTGGTCAGACAATACACTGATTATTCCTTAGATGTGCGTTATAATTTATTTAATCAGTTACCTAATAATACCATAATTTTATCTAAATACCACAAAATCTCCGTCAAAACTACTAATGACTAATTTTTGTAAAAAAAAATACATATGCTTCTTTTTTTTCAACGAATTTATAGCTATATGGGGTCATCATTTGAGATAACATAATGTTGACTATTTCCAATCAATTTATAAGCCAATTGTTACGTATAGTTCAAAAATAGAAAAGTCCTAGATTTTCCGGAAAATACCGCATCAGAGATTTTCTGAATTTCGACGTTTTAATTCCTTAGTAGGGATCATTCTGGTAGGAAGAAATAGTAGCACTCTTCCAGGAATTATTCACAAGATTTAAACTTATATGCTCTTGACTGTGTTATGAAGCGATATAGAATCTTGTAAACCTTATTTAGTTGTCTATCTGGGCCTTGACTTTTTCTGATCTACTTATATGCAAATTTTAAACTGTAGTTCTGGAACAATAAGACTAGGTTCAAGATCTTCTTTTGTCAGCGACAGTGATTTCCTTGACGTTTTAAACGTGACGTTTTAAACCCATTGAAGGGATTATGTGCTCATTAAAAATTTCGGGATCTACAAAATCGGAAGACAAACAGAAGAATTATTTATGGTTACAATATGGTTTATAGGTTTATAATTTTATTCATCCTTATTTAGTTATCTGCGCCACAACATATTAAGTTGACTATTACAGTCTACTTATAGTAAATTCTAAACTTTAGTTTAAAAACCTTCCTGAACTCAATAGGACAAGAAGTTCTGGATCTTCCGGAAGAGACCGTGTCAGTGAATTAGTGAATCCCGTCATTTCAAACCCGTTGTAGGGATTATTTTCGAAAGAATTTTAAATTCGGGATTTCCAAAATCTCTAATCTGCAAGATCTAGGAACTACTGAATAAATAATCGCAATTTGTTTACATTAATGATATTTTTTAAAATCTTATAAGATCTTCTTTTAGTTTGATAAAAACCACATTATTCTACAACAATGTAATATAACATATATATGTAATTACAAAATAATTTCTTTATAACAAAGCAAGAAAAAACAATCAGGGCAAGAAGTCACGAAAGCTAATAAAAAAACGACATAAAACAGAAATTAAAACAAAAACAAAAAAAGGCAGATGGGAAAACAAAAGAAGAACACAACTGAAACTAAAATTATACCACCAAAAAAAGAATCTATTAATTGATATAATTATTCTATAATTTTTATGATTTCATTTGTTTGTACTTATACATAAAGAAATAATGTTTAGCTAAATGATCTTCGGGAGGTCTAACTTTCAATTAAGAACACAAGGGAACTTTGAAAGTAAAAGAAAAAAATATAATCCAGGTACAAAAAAAAAAAAACTTAATTGGGAAGCGAACAACAAAATTATACCTGTTTTATGCGGGCCAGATTATGATAGTGCAGCAGACTTCGGATCTTAACAAGTGGGTTATAGAGAAAAAAATAAGCTGGATCTAGTATGAGAAAATATACTCGGATATAAATTTAGGCAAGCTCTGCATTTAGTACTTCGAGAAAAGCAAATTCATTATGCCTTTTAGTAGAGGAAGAAAAATACGAAATGGGAAGATAAACAACACGGGGTATGATATTAAAAAATTGATTTATTTTTTTCAGACATGAAAATCATCCTTCTAATAATGAGGTTACCTTTAAGAATATAAAGGTAAAGCTAAGGGAATAAAAAGGGATATTACGTGATTTCTTCCAATCGTTATCCTTATCCCAAATGCTACCGAGAAATCCAAAATAAGTCTTCAATTAAGGGCAAAACTTTATTATCCTTTAAGGTACTTCAGATGAAGAAGGTTGTCTTTTTCCTAATATGTTCCTACTGAAGGATCCAATTTCGGAGAAAAAAAAAAAATACCTAAATAAGGTTCCTTTTTAATCTAGTGGATAATAAAGAAGAAAATTGGGAGTATTTTATTGATTCAAAAATAAATTTGAAATCATAATAAGACTTTTTTAAGTACGGAATAAAGATATGATGGTTGTAAAAAGAATGTAACGAGTTGGAATAATTTGTATCTCAGGTAGAAGGAAAAATAAAACTAATAATAAATAAAATAAGGCATAATAAGGTACTTTTAAATATATTGTAGAGATGGTAACCTAGACTTAGAATTCTTTATACTTCTATCCTTAGAAGATTTACTATCTAATAAGACATGCAATATAATGGTAGACACAACTGAAGCAGGTAAGTGAGACTCAGCTAGATTTGAAAGAATACATCAAACAGTAGGTTCTAGATGAACTCTTTAATGAGAATGACAAAACTAACTAATAAGAACATAATTGAACCAAGGGAAAAATTTACTCAATAAGAACTAGATTGGTTCATACTATGACAGAGTTTGTTTGATCCTCTTGTATGTAATGGACTGTATGTAAGATGAAATGTTCATGTAAGGAAGGTTAAAATAAAGCAAGTAAAAGTTGAAAAGGGGAAGGTGGACATAAAAAGCCAAATGGCAATCACGGTTCACGGACGTAGGTTTTATAGATGTTTAGAACTCCAACCCTTACACTCCTACCAAACTATTGTCGGCGAAAGAAGGGTCGAAGTTAAAGTATACTTTGGATGGGGCATATGAAAAGGTTTCATGCCTTTTCTCAATAGATCGCGTCTACAACGTCGATTACGAAAGGAAAAGGTTTCAGAGGGGAATCAAGGATCACACAAGTAGATTGAGTCAAGTTTACAAGAGTAGATTAGCTCTAGGGTTGGGACATCGATGTCGATGTATCGGACTTAAAAATATCGATGTTTAACATCAATATTGATCTTTCGATGTATCGGACAACATCGATGTTTTCCTGAATCATTGAAAAGATCGATGTATCGGACCTCCAAGAAACGTTGATAACGAATATCGGGAACTAGGACAAGGGATTTTTCTGAAACCAGCGACCTTTTTTCTTTTCTTTTTTTTTGCTCGTAAGCTATCGACGTCCCAACCCTAATTAGCTCAAAGAAGCGTTAAAAAGCATAAAAAGCTAAAGAGGTAATGCAAAGAACGATGATAGCTGGATTGGGTAGAAAAACGTCCCATAACAGTTAAAAATAAGGCAGAGTTGTAAGTGTTTTATTGAAACTAGAGTTTATGATGCAGACTCTTTGTTCTTAATGCATTTGATCAGGTGGATTTAGTGAATATAAGTGTTACAAAGAAGAAACTATTTTACACTGGAAGGATAAAGTTAAAATAGATGCAGACAAACCAAATAAACGGATAGAGGTTACATTATTTGTCTGATTAACTAATAAATGTAAGAACTTGAATTATTTTAGACTCACTTGAAGCTGACTGGTCGAGTCCCTGTGGTTTCTTTGGGGTGAGAGGATTGTGAAGTCTCCTCCAGAGTGGTTGACGATGCTTTCTCAAGCTTGGTGTAGGACGTCCAAGGCTGTTAGAGCCGGTGCTCGAAGAGGAAAAACCCGAATCTAGGCTTGACGTAGCAGGCGAGGATAAAAGTTGATCACTGGTTGTTTCTGGAGCAGCATCAGTTGAAGGAGGTGATTCCTCATCTGGCATGATCATTGCTTCCATTGAAAGATTCAGTTCACTCAGCACCTGTAAAAATAATCAATCAGTAAGTTATCATTTGAAAAATAAATAGATTATGAGAAGAGACAATTACTACGTTTCCATGAGTTTTCAAAACCGTTTTGAAAACTGTTTAGGTATTCAAAACCCCATGGAAACAGTGATTTCAGAACGTTTTGAGTTCAAGGTCACAACAGCAAATCTTTGGTATTGTATTGAAACTGTTTTGATAAAATAGCAAGAAAACGGGTAATGAATTGAAAACAGAATTTAGACATGCGCAGTTGGTGTGATGAGCAGAGATATGATAACCAGAAGTTTATAGTTTTCAAAAATTGTCCTCCTCATGGAAACACTTTCGGTTTGAAACCAAAACAGTTTTGATAACTAATGGAAACTTAGTAAGCATTTGCGAAGATTTGTGGATAATTTTATACAATAATACATACTTAACATTATATTGAAACAGGTGAATGTCACACATAATATGAAATATGACTACCTAATATCTGTAACATTTATAAAGCCTCTGAAGGTTAGTTACACCACAATCAAAATTATACGATTACACGACTAGGGAAATTAAGAAGGTATCCTAATTTTGAAATTTGATCGAAAGCAAGAATACTTAAATCTTAAAAAAATTAACATCTTAAGAGATAAGTAAAAATATTCTTTCATCAAACAAATCTAATCATTATCAATTTTTAATGGTCTGTGTAGATGTGATTCAAATTGTTCTTTTAAATATAAAGTAATAGATTTCTCGATGTAATCTTATAAGGAGTTATAAAATGCAGAAAACAAATTTTATACTGCAAGATACATAATTTCTTTAAGCCGGAGATTAAAGCTATTTAAATTAACACCATTCATAGGAAGAAAATGATTTTATCAATTTAATTAAGTCGAGAAAAAAAAGAGAGAAGATTTTCCAGAATAAAATGCATATCTTGTGTTATCTCAAATAGCGAGAGAATTTATAAAAAAAGAAAGATGAAACTCGAAGTTAAGATAAAGAAGCAGTTTTATTAAACTATCTGATGTATTATTTTAATTTAATAATAGAGGAAATTAATATAAGAATAGTATTCATACAATTACCTACTCAATAATATCCGCTTATCTTATCCAGAATAATCTATTTAAAGCTTGTACAAATGATATATTATGAATGTATCATGTATCCATTATATAGGTCAAAGTATATTACAATATATGCATTATAATACTGGAATATTTATAAGTCGTATATATATTGCGTAATACAAATTACACAAAGGTGTTAATACAGGAATATAGAAATACATAAGGTATAAATTGTCAAGCGATATACAAACTGCCGTGTTGTAAGAAAAAAAATGGAGTGCATAATAAATACTACAGCAAGTGACAAAGTGATACATCGCTTGCTAAAGTAACAAAACATTCTAAGTAAAGGACAAATAACTTCTCTTTTTTTATTCCCCTCTTATTCATTCCGTTAACAACTTCAGCTTTGAACTTTTCCAAGACATACAAAGTATGTTTAAAGAAATAGCAATCACAGAAGTACGACAGCAAAAGAAAAATATTACGAGTCGTAAAAATAGCAAAACAAAACGTATGAATCGTAAATAAATCAAATAAGAGAAATATCAAAGTAAAATATTTCTACCTTGAATTTATATCGAGGAGGGTAAAGAAGATAAATTTGAGCGTTTATAGTTTATATGCAACTTGAATAAAAAATAATTTATTTCTTGTGAATAGCAAAGATATTTATTATTGTTAATTTTATGTCAAACAGGCCTTCACCCCGCCGGGGCTCATGCTAGGTATTAGTGACTATGTTTTCTATTATCATGTAGAAAATTAAATTAAATGCCTAAATAGTGTAGTTTCCAAAGCCTTTTAAGAATAGAATCAGGACTATATTATAAATTGTTCAATCCATTACTGAGCTCAATCGTAGATTAGAGTCTATTAATTATTATTTTATTGTGCGTACGAAAATATATGCTTAATCTACGTCTCCTTGAACTATATTAATAAAATAATACATACTTGATTTAAAGAGCGTTAGTGTAAGGTTTAAATCAGAAATTAAATCGGTCAACAATTGCGGACGCCATAAAAGCTCAAAGTCAAAAATTAAAAAAAAAAAAAAATCAAATTTAGCTCAATTTAAGCTAGAACCAATGGAGGTACAACAAAAAGTCATAGTACCTAATTTGCAGATCTTTTAAAATCAATTACCGCAGGTGCAATCTGCTTTTTATACGACTTACCGTTTAGCCGCAATAAGCCTTCACAAAGACTTTAAATTTGCGTCTTAAATTTTTAATCGGGAGTGGTAAAAAAAATTTCCCCAGTCGGTTTGGGCCAATTTTTGACCAAATTCAAGTCTTTAGGTGGTCTAGAAGTACCCAAACATTTTGATTAGTGAATCAGTGGGGTTTTCCACTTTATACATTTAGTCAACCTGATTTCTTCGATTTTTTAATTTATTTTATATCATTGTTAATAACTTCGGTTCTACTCAATATTTTTCGAATAAACCAAGCCTACAACATATGTAACATGTTTACGTTCACCTATAAGAAAAAATTAACGATTTCGTTTTGCCATTTTTGCGCCTATAAAGTCGGACTGGAGGCGACAGACGCACACACATTTATATATACATACAGACAAAACTTTAATTTTATAAATATGAAAGGCATTGCAAATCTGTAAAAGTTATAACCACATACAAATGCCATCGGAAGGAAAAGTTGTACATAATGCAGTTCTTTAGTATAAAAGTAACAGATTGACATTCATTTCGTTGAAGATTGATTCTTGCAATTAGAAATTCCTCAAACCATTATCCGCTCTTTCTAATCCTTTTTGTTCGACTATATTTGTCAAATATCCATTCCTTATTATCAGAAGGTAGTTCTACAAAAAATAACTAAGCATGTGACATATTATTGAAAATTACAGGATTACAGACCTTGAAAATCCTAAACAAACAGTAAGTAAAATAAATAACATAAAATGGGATCGGCTTAAACAAGTAGTTAGCACCCCCACTAGCCTGAAACCTCTGTCCTGATCAAACATATGTGGTTCCAATATGTTTGATCACATTAAAACACAAAAAATCACATGGTGGTGATACATATGTCACTAATCATTACATACATTAAAGAATCCTGTAGAAGATAAAGACATAGAAGGAACCAAAAATGTTCCCTGATGTCTGAAACGGATTTCTGTCTTGGATTTTTTGAAATCGGAGACAGAAAATATTTTCGTTCTTCACATAGCTTCCGTTACCTTCGGTAAGCTCGGAAGCAACATCTAAAAACTATAATTAAACTTCGGTCAAATTTCGCTGTCTTCACCACTCTCAAGGATAAATCAACTCCGTGTGGTCAAAAAAAAACGCCTAAAGCAGATCAACTATAACTAATCGCACCTAAGACCGTTCTTTAAAAATCTATTATTTTTTTTACAAATGTAGCTCAAGGTTTAGTTCATAAAATTAAAAAATATTTCTTGGTTTTTTATTTTATAATTAAAAGAAATTAATAATTACAAAAATATGAAGTAGTCTTCATAATTTTAAGACATTAGGGAAGATAAAAATCAAATAATGAGTGTAATATATATATATATATATATATATATATATATATATATATATATATATATATATATATATATATATATATATATATATGTATATATATATATATATATATATATATATATATATATATATATATATATATAAACAATTACCCTCTTAGAAGTATAAAAACAATTTGATAGCATCCAAAGATAATTTTGTAACACGGTTGTAAATAATAAAAATAAAAAAATAAAAAAAATCTTCCCAATTTTATTAGTCTGTTATTTTTCCCCAGTTGTTAAGAGTAGACACTGTCCGTGTTACTATCGGTAACATAACTTGTAATAACTTACAAGCCTAAGGCAATAAGTGATTAAATTTTATGTGAGGAACACTCAAATGTTTTTTTGGTTTATTTTTCGTAATTATTTTCATTCGAAACAAAAATTAATAACAGGAATCTTTTGAACGTTAAGTCGCGATTTATTTAATTATTTTTTTTAACAATTAAAAAACTAATTAATTTTTAACACATCTTTTATCGCAACAACTTTTAATTGTTTCCCATTTTTCATTGAATTTTATTGATTAAAATTAGTTTTTTTGATTTTTCAGAATGGAAAAATAGCAGGGGTTTAAGTTACATATAATATTGTGTTTATCTTTCTTCTTCTAGAGAAATTCTTATAAAAAAAAAAATAATAATTATACTTTTACAATTAAAAAGAAAGATTTTAAGATATAAAACGTTTTTGTTTTTTTCGTAAATGAGTAGTCACGAAATAAAATTAATTAGCACTTTTTTTTTGTGATACAAAAGGTAATATAAACTTTTTGATTGGATGAATCATCTTTAAAAGTTAGCTCTGATATTATCCTACGTCCCTAAAAGTAAACTATTATTAAAATTGTTAATTTTGAAACAATTAGTTTGTTAAGATAACTAAATTCTAATCACGTTTATTCAATATTAACATAATTTTAATTATCCAACTATTATAAAGTTCAACAAAGTGTAAGTTATATTTCAAAGTTGTTTGATCGTTCTCAATTTAAAACTGTATCAAATTATTTTATTATAGTTAATTATTAATTTTAGTTTGGAAAGATAATATGAGTTAGCAAAGAGAATACATCCAAAACAATAATTGTAGGAATTATTCCTAAAAACAAATATATATCAGATTGAAATATTCTTGAGTTTAAAATAATTTCAAGATAAAAAGAACTTTTTACATACTACGTTTTTAAATTTTCTGTTGAATCGTATGTAATGTTGATAATATAATTGTTATTGTAATATAATATATAATCTTAGTAGAAAAAAAAAAGTTCCGAATTTATTTACTTCACATATAAATGACAACCATCTAGAGAGCTGATCTTAAACCTATAAAAGGACAAATCTTTGTACAACGGATCTCACCAACACCGAATCTAAACCGTGCCATTGATATGCCCCTGTGTAGGGACAGTAAGAGAAGAAAAATGTGTACAAGTATAGAAGTACAGATGCAGAAAAATTAAACCGATACCTAGCACACAAGTGTAAACAAACTTGGGTGTCACACGTCAATTAATTTATTTCTTTGATTACTTTTCGCTGACATTCAAGCCGTGTCCAGACTGCCGAACCGAACAGAGGAAACGAGCCAAGCATTGGTCTCTGCGCATGCCCAGTGTGAAATGCGCAGGCGCACTTTAAACTGAGCATGCGCAGAGACCAATGTTCGGCACGTTTCCTCTGTTCGGTTCGGTAGTCTGGACACGGCTTCAATGTTAACCTCTTAATAAAAAATCGCAAATTTGAAACCCGTCAAAATGAAGATTGTAAATACTATGGGATATGTCAAAACAAATAAAATAACGCGGATTTTTTCCGAATTAACTTTCCATACAGCAAAATTTGCCGAAAACTAATTAAATTCTGCTGACATATGGCTAAAAGTATTAAAATAATGCATTGTCATCGTGTTCTGAGCTATTTTAAAAGTTTTAAATGTTTAGCTACTCGGGAAATTAGTTAAAAATCGATTTGTCCAACAGCAAGATTTGTACCGGACAAACAAACAAACAATAAAGTAAGCTAATAAAAACGTAGTAATAAAAATGAACAACCCCACCATGGTGCGCTCCTATCGACGAAATCTAGTACTAAAAAGTGAAAATGGAGCTACCTTCTGCATGATAGCAAAGAATTAATTTCATCGATTCAATTTCTTAGAACTAGACAGGTATGGTATCCAAGCATGATGTTGGGAAGGATAAAGTAAACTTGTGGCTTTTATCCAAAGTTAACTTGCTCATGTGAAAATCAAGCTTTAGTTTAGTGTTTCAATTGAAAATTTCTCTCCTCTCCTTTCGTCTTCTTCTTGGAATATCTTCGCGGGATATCAAGAGAATCTTCTTCCATATAGAATAACCAAGGTATACAGTATCTTCGCGTTCAATACAAAGAGGAATATAATTGGTTTAACCCTTACACAATTGCCACTAAAGGTAAAAGGGAAGGCTTGAATTTAGTAGATAAACTGGAAAGCCGAAAGGAAATCAACTATGGATCTTAGAAATCTCTTGAAAGGCAAAGTTTCATATTCCCTTATAACCTTTGACTTAAATGAAAGCCAAGGTAGAAACAGAGCAATCCTGAAATAAACAAGGAAATCTAAGCAATATAACGTTTTAACGCCTTTCATCTTCTGACATTCCTCTCAGTAACAGAAATTCGAATCATTTTCACGACATCTCAAAATATCGTTTGTTAAATATAAATTTCTTCATTTTTAGGTTTTCGAGGTCATCCTTAAAACCCTTATGCATTCAGACTACTGAATGCATAAGGGTACAAACGAACTATCGTTTGTGCGTCTGTCGCATCTTGGATCATATCTCCCTATCACTTTTTCTTGCCCAAAAACAGGAAAAATGTTGTGAAGTTCACAACTCAAAATTTCTTCGATCAGCGATCAATTTAGAAATGATCGCATGCAACATTTTTTATTTTTTGTAATTTTTAAGTGATGTATTATTTTAAGGGTATTGAAATGTAGATCACAAATATATATCGCGTTTCTAAATAATATCCCCAAAATTACTAAAACAAATAAAAATGTCCCTCCCCCGCTACCCAATGAGGACAGGTTCTAAATAGGAGGAAAAAAATACATAAATATACATCTCTGTAGGCCAATGATATTTCCGGGAGTTAATATAAAAAAGTCAAATTTTAGAAATTTCAGGTGGTCGTAACTATGATGACCTAAACTTATTATTTTTGACATTTTCATGTTTAGGCTGTGCTACATAACTCGAAAAGCGTTACTAAAAAACGTTACCCGGTGTATCAAGGAGTTAGAAAGGTATAGGAAGTGTGCACAGTCTGTTTCCAGCTGTTGGGCCTCCCTCCACCGCACGTCATAGGGCCGAAGAAAGTCGAAAAGATTTACACGTGTGACAGGGAGTTAGGAAAGTACAGGAGGTTGCCATCAACTCTCAGCCCTCTCGGCCTACCTAGTATGAAGGCATATTAACAATTCGTAGAAGACAGGCCGGCGCCTTTGAATTCAGTATTTTGTAATCAAGACGTGGCAGTGCCGGTGTGGAGATAAGAATAAAAATTATCTTCCATCAACTTTTATCAATTACTTGAATGAATTACCGATTTTATTTCCTTTTATGTTGATAGTTTACGCAGAGCGAAAACACGATAATGTCTCACTGTCTTGCGGACTCGTATGGAAGAAGTATTTTTTAATATTTTTAGAGGGGTATCCATTTAAAGGTATCACAAATATGTATCACGTTTCCAAAATGGTGGCCATTTTACCCTGAAAAGAACCAAATAAGTGCATACCTTAAATGCTAAAGGATAATAAGCACACCTTGCTCCCCCAAAGTGTAATTTTTATTTTATATGTATTTTAGTAAAAAAAAAGTAAAAATAATTTTCAATATATGAGTCTTTATGACCGATCTCTTGTTTTTAAGGCCACTCCAAAGAATATATTAAGGATTTTGCTATCACTAAATAAAATCTAAAAAAAGGTCACAAAATTTTCAATTACTTTTTAAGTTTGAGCTTATTTATTCCCCTTTGATGCAAATGCCTTTTAAAGCTATGTATTAACTAATTTAAAAAGTGCTGGAAATTACAAGCAACAGCTTTTTTTAACCTGCTTATTTTAGAAATTGCTAAGAAAAGAACACTTATAAGAAATCTCCGATTTATTTATTCAAATTATACAAAGTTTACATATAACCTTACCTTACAATGATATTATAACCTGTCATAACCTGTCAAATTCTACTCCGTAGAATCTTTTTTCTTACTAGGGTAACACTTAACACTGAAAACGAAATAAAATGTGGAAACGCGATTGATAATAATTAATATACAATTGAGGTATTGTTGTGTACTACCTATAAAATTACTATGAAAAAAATCACCAGGGTACTTCGCTTTTAGGTAATATATAAATGTAAATAATAGTTAAGTTTTAAATAAAAAAAAAATCTTATATCTACAAAAAAAAATAAAAATAAAAATAACTAAAGAAAAAAGTTATAAGATAAAAGTTTAAAGAAAAAAAAAATAGTAAAGTGAATAAAACAAGGGAAATTTCCAGAAAGCAGAATAAAAAGTAACAGAATCTAATTAAACGGGAAATCTGATTTTTAAAAAAAAGAAGAAAATACTTTACAGATTTAAAAGAAAGCAAATCCAAAGGTAGAGTTTAAAAAATAAACTTTTAATTGACAACTCAGGTAATTTGACTAAAACTTTTACAAACTCTTTCCATTTTCTTTATTTAGATTAATTTTTTTTCTTCCCTCCCTAACTATTTTACCCATTAGATGGAGAATTAAACAATAAGTTTTTTTTTTTTTTTTTTTTTTTTAAATTCAACACTTATAAAGGAACTAAATTTCTAAGAAAAAAACTTTTATATCTGACTTGATTTCAGAATTAAGAAATTAAACCTAAGCTTGTGCTCTAAAGTTTTGAATCCCGTCATCCAGCATGTCAAGCCCTAAACGAAGTAAGGGGACTGTAATAACCTTTGCTGAGCCTTAATTGTGATTATTGACAGGTACCAATGAACTACTGTAATGTTACTACTGATCTCAAAATGAGATTATTGGCAGCTATCAGGGGACCACTGCAACGACCTTCAACTGATCTCAAAATGTGATTATTGGCAGCTATCAGAGGAACACTGCAACGACCTTCAACTGATCCTAAAATGTGGTTATTGGCAGCTATAAGAGGACCACTGTAACGACATTTGCTGAGCCTTAATTGTGATTATTGACAGCTATCAATGGACCGCTGTAACAACCTTTTACTAACCCTTAATTGTGATTATTGACAGGTACCAATTACCAATGGATCACTGTAACAACCTTTTGCTGACCCTTAATTGTGATTATTGACAGGTACCACTTACCAATGGATCACTGTAACAACCTTTTGCTGGCCCTTAATTGTGATTGGTGGCTGCTAGAACCACTGTAACAACCTTTTGCTAACCCATAATTGTGATTCTTGGCAGCTATCAGAGTACCACTGTAACAACCTTTTGCTGGCCCTTAATTGTGATTATTGACAGGTACCAATTACCAATGGATCACTGTAACAACCTTTTGCTGACCCTTAATTGTGATTATTGACAGGTACCAATTACCAATGGATCACTGTAACAACCTTTTGCTGGCCCTTAATTGTGATTGGTGGCTGCTAGAACCACTGTAACAACCTTTTGCTAACCCATAATTGTGATTCTTGGCAGCTACCAGAGTACCACTGTAACAACCTTTTGCTAACTCTTAATTGTGATTATTGACAGCTATCAGAGGACCACTGTAATAACCTTTTACTAACCCTTAATTGTGATTATTGGCACACATATTTACATTACTTAGTTGAAGTTGCATATCATCAGTTAGAAAGTTATATTGTGAATAGATGAAGAATAATCACCTGTATATGTTTAGAGTGAACGTATCTAAGTTCCTCTTCTTGATCAGGATGAGGAGTGATCTCTTCGTAGAGGTTTTCTTGAGTGCCGTACCTAGATGTGTACGAGTGCCTGTGGTTACCGTGACCCTTACTAGTGCTTGGTTGGCTGAGATTCAAGCTTGCGCTAGTAGTTAACCCACCTGTACTAGTGCTAGGTCGCGGTTCATCCAAATAATAGGCGTAGTCGTACAGTGGCGGAGGAGGCGGGAACCTGAATCTCCGCCCCCCTACAACCACCTCCGAACCTTCCATGTAGCCTAAAACAGAACAAAAGAAGCAAATATTAGTTCTATTGACAAAACAAAATAACCAATCACACTAGAAAAAAAGAATTTAAAGACTGTAAATAAGTACTGAACTAATTTTATCATAAAGCTGAAAGGGATATCAAATTTATAAAGTAAATCAGCTGCAGATGATCCTCAAAGATCCATTCAGAATATTCTTGACTTTGTCACTAAATATTTTGATTTCCATTACTTGGAATTATACCTCCTTCAGTCTTAACATTAATCAGACAAAGGCATGTTACACTTAATCATAGATTTAAATTACACAAACATATTTTAACCCTGACACATTACGAGTATAACCTAATCCAACATAATTTTACAAAAGAGACCGTCTTCAAAATAAATGTTACTAAATAAGTTACAGAAATCTTGCTGTCACTAAAGCATTACCACATGCAGGAGGCAAAACCTTAAACCTTTTTTTTTTTTAAAAAAAACATGAAGAAATTCATGCCAGCAGTAGAGTAGGATTGGTTGTCTGCAGCTGATTTACTACTTGTTTTTGCCCAATAGATTAGGGTCTTTTAGGGTCTACAGAGCCTCTTAAAATAATAATTTCTAGACTAGTAGATTCTAGAATACGTCTGTTGATGTTAAACCTAAATAAACAATAACAAAATAAAATAAATAACGCATTGACAATGATGGAATTAAGAATATTTGGTAACAATTTACAATTACGTGTGGACTATGAGGATTGGTTGAAAGTTAATGGAGGCGTAACGTTATATCAAAATTGTTGTTTTTTTTTCTGTGGATGTTAAACTAAATAAACAAAATATAACAATATCAAGATAAAAAAAATAACGTATTGACAATGTTGGAATAAAGAATATTTAGTAATAATTTACAATTATGGATGGACTACGAAATTGGTTTAAAGTTAATTGAGATGTATGTTATAGACCAAATGTGTCTTTGAATTTTTTGTTTATATTTTTTATACATTAAATAAGCTATAAAGATGGTAGTTGCCTATATATTTTATATATGGGCCTTAAGAAAATATTACAGGAACGTAGTATGGTTTTTCTTCATCGAAAGTGTCAGAATAGAGAAGATTACCTACCCATTTTGGTACTTCCTTAGATTGTTACTCCCTACTTCCTTACTTGTTAAATTCAGTAAGTTATCATCGCAGAGATAGAAGCATATAATAGAAAATAATTGCGAAATGCATTTCAATGATAAACAATTATAAGATAATTATTAAATGAGTTTCGTTAGTAAATAATTATGAAGTTTGTAGTCAAAGGAGATTTAATAATTAACAATTATAAGCCACGGGACAACCGATTTGTACCTCTATAATTAGTAAATAATTAAGAGACCACATTAGTAATACATTGGTAAACAATTTTGAGTCTCAATGTTAACTATGTTAACTAATATCAAAGTAAATAATTACACGGTAAATGTAAATTATTCGAGGCTGTTAATTAATTAATACGATAAAACAATACAAAACTCTAAACATATCAGACTAACAAGTAAATGGTACTTCTTTAGATTGTTACTCCCCTATGATTTGTTTAGAATGTAAATGACTGACTAAATAATTATTAAGAAAAAGGCATGTTTAGTCCAATGTACTTTGTGACAAAGGAATATCACACTTCTATTTTTATTAGGGGAGTAACAGTATAAAGAAGAAGATTCCGTGTACCTTCTTTAGAGTGATACTACCCTCTGTTTTTTTTATAAGGGGAGTAACAATCTAAAGAAGTGCCAAGTAAATTATAAAAAAAAACAAACTTGTCAACATATTTTTTATGTAATAAATAAAAGTAAGTTCGTTATAAATATATAGGCTTTTATTAATTTCAGATGTTAGTACATTTAAAAGAACAGATAATGTTGACTAATCTATCATTTCAAGAACTAATTATTCTTTAGTGTTAACTAGAGAGAAGAAAAAAAAGAAGGAAAAAACAAAACAAAACAATTGTTAATAAACGCGTTGAGTGGAGGCATCAACGGGGTTGCATAGAGGAGAAATAACCTGATAATTTACGGTCTGAAAAGTTAATAGACCGTAACAGAGTCGCACCGTTTCTTTTTTTCTTTTTATTTGTCTCCTCTTGTCTTTCCATATTGCTTAGCGTAGACGTATTTTAAGAAAGAAAGAAAAAAATATCACATGTTAAAAGAAAAATCAGAAGAAAGGAAGTGACAAGAGGGTGAGAAAAGATCTTGGCTTGAAAACAAAAATCTTATTTAAGAGTTACGAATCATAAAAACAACAGAGATTCTTGTGTTTAATCTGTGAATCAAAGATATATTGTTTTGAAAACAATCATATCAGAGCAAGAATGCGAAAATAATTTGATATTTATCACATATGGGGTAAATAACAATGGTGTTAGAGTAGACAAACAAATCTTATTGAAATACAAACAAAAGATTCTATTTAAAAAAAACAAAAAAACAGACATTAAATACACACAATAATAATAGCTCAGCCAATATAGAATCTCACACAAACAATGTCAATAAATAAATATATCGTATTGTTAAAATGAAAAATACATGTCTGCTAATTTTTTTAAGTAAGACAATGAAACGTTTGTTAACTTCAAATTTTAACCACAATAACAAAGAGATTATAAAATCAATTATAACACTTGAAAGATTATTTGTTAAAGATATAAATGTATTCTTTCAATAGAGTAATGGAGTTCATCAATTCACAATGAATATTAAGTTTAAACATAAATCCCACAAATATTAAAATGAATAATTGTTTATGATGCTTAAGTTCTCCTCTAAGGAACTCCTTTAAGTCCACATACTAACAAATGTCCTATTTACAAAGGGGTTAAGTGCCAAATTAATGGATCGTCAATATATATTGAATGAAGTGGGCGATCTTTCTAATTATTAAATTTGAAAGATAAATTATTGGTTGTTTTGACTGAATTGTTGTGGTATCATTTCATTATGGCCAAAGAGGTTAATAGAAAATAACAACAATATTAGGTTTGATCCAACCAACAAACATTGTACCGTCCGCGGGATCATCATGGGCATGCGCAATAGATAAAAGCCGTTCCAACATTGCGCATGCTCGAGATGATCCCGCGGATCTGAGCATGCGCAATGTTGGAACGGCTTTTATCCATTGCGCATGCCTGTAACGATTCTGCGGTACACCGCTTGTTGGAGCAAACCTATAATAAACAATAACTACAGTCTTCGCACAACTAGAGTCGACGCGTTGACAGCGCGGGGGAGTGACACACGGGTTGGCCAACCTCTCTGGGGGAAAAAATAAAGCCACTACGAAGCCTTCTTATTCTGTTATCCTGAGGGCCTCTCCCCTCCACTAGAGACATTTATCTTTGCCTAGTTGGCCCGACCTTTTGTCCGGGAAAATCTCAAGCTCTCATTGGCTCGTCCACCCATTTGCTAGTTTTTCCCGCGCTGTCAACGCGACGACTCTAGTTGAGCGAAGACTGTAGTTGTTACTTTTCTTAACCTAAAGTATAAGTATTGTTTACACCCAAAACATTCTAAACCGACATTTTACGGAATTATCCAATTATTAAAGCTAGAGAGAAAAAAAATCGTACAAAAATCAGATCTTACAAGTAACTGTGCTGGCCAGAAAATCATAAATTCGTCATTAACCGTCCAAAAATTCAAATTAACCGTAAAAATAAAATTCATAGAAAATCAAAAATATTTCCGATTGCCCAGAAATTTCCTCTAATAAGGCTATATACGTATTTCCCATTCCCTTTAAAGGACAGACATTTTACTGAATTTCGTTTGGATACCTGCCACCATTTTGAAAAAGATCCGAGACGCGTTTTCTTTGCAGTTATTTCACATCCCCAATCAATACATCATTATACTCTAACAGGACGGGACTTCACTCATCTATTCGATGTGATCATGAATGTGAAAAATGTCTCTCCTCTCAGAGGTTTGAACTAGGCATGATCTAGTTTTCAAGCGAGAACGCTAACCACTCAGCTAAACACAGCCACCGATAACTATCATTGAAATTATATAAATAAATAATCCCCACAACAGACTATAAGCGGCTTCAGCATGACATTAAAATAATAACTTCACCAAATAAAAAAACAAAACAATAATGTCGATAAAAGAAACGCTAAAAATAAATGTTTGCGAATAGACGACGAAGTCTGAAAAAGATTTAGGAAGTCTATAAAGGTTTGTAGAAGATAAAAAACCCAAGAGCAATAATAAACTTTGTTTGGAACCAAAGCACTTCCATCCAGTAAGGAAGAAGGACTTCACTCTCGCGCTTTCCTCTTCTTCTTCTTTCTGCCTCCTCTGCACATCTTTCTATCCTTTTTATTCTTTATTTTTAGGTCTTTTTCTTCCTCCCCCTAAGTTTACCCAACAGGAAGCTCAGGATACCCCAAGCTAAAGTTTTTTTTATACTGTAAATATAAAAGTTTTTTCTCTTTTTCTTTCGGTGAGACAATTATTATTTATTGTGGATAAACTATTGTATAGTTTTTCTTCGTATTTTTATTTCGCATCCTTCTTTTTTTTAAACTATTAGATTGAAAAAAAAAAAAAAAAAAAAAACTTTTTTATATTTCTTTTTTAGTTTTTGAAATATAAAAAAAACTTATTTTTCCCCGGTAAAAACTTATTTATAAATATTTCCATTGCGGTTTCTTTTCTTAATGCAAATAAAATTAAATGGAATTAAAATATTATATAGTTGTAAAATAAGTTTTTAAAAACTGTTTTAAAAGTCTTTATTTAGTTTTAGAAGTATTTTATTTATAACTTTTGTTTTGTCAAAGAAACTTAATTGGGTTTATATATCTTTTTTTTTTTTTTTTAGTTTCTTTTATAAAAAGTTCTTGGTAATAAAAAGTATTAAAAAGTATTGCTCTAAATTCTTTTTTTCTTAGAATAAAAATACTTATATTAAAAGCTAGAAGTAACATAATACCATTGAAATTGAAAACAATTTTATTAAAATGGAGGTCATGTTAAGAGGTTTGATAATTCTAAAATGCAAATAAATCTAATTGAATGAATCCACATAAACTAAAATTATTCGTGTTGCTATAAAAATATTCATTAAGAAAGCTGAGATATTTGAATTTTACTAATAAGGGTTGGAGATCTAGAGGTGCTTAGAAGTAACTGATGCTTTCGGAAAGACCAACCTATACTCATGCCATTACACTTTGATATTCTGACAGCGCGGGAAAATAAAAAAAAAATAAAATAAAAAAACGGAAGGAGAGCCAATGAGATCTCGAGATTTTGGCGGGTAGTAGGTCGGGCCAACTAGACAAACTGAAATATCACTGGATAACCTTAAGATAACCGTCTAGTGGTTTTATTTTTTCCCTCAAATAGGTTGGCAAATCTGAGCTGTCAGATTTACAAAGTATAAGCAAAGAACCGCCTTCGCATGACATGACAAGGGATGACCAGGTGTGGTAATATCCACTTCCTATTGTAAACCACCAGGAGTACAACCGAGCCAAGCTCAATGTTAATTTGGTAAGTAATTACAATGTTACCGTCTGCAGTGCTTTAATTTAAAAGTTGCAAACCTTACTTTCTTTACCATGCTCCGTAATTTTGAACCATTACTGTCCTCATACCTCACATTTTATGAATTTTTATTTTATGTTAACTCAGAAACTTAAAAAGATAAAAATAATCAAGTTTGTAAGAGTAAGATCTCGCAATTGCTTCACACTTAAACTAAAGCAGAGTAAAATTATAACCTAGTCGACCGCTTTCCAAAAAGGACCCGTTCGGCAACAAGAATAGTTGAAGCCGTGACACTAACCACAAAAAACCGACGGTCGACCTGCTTAGTGATTCCGAACGCACCCTAGGTCCTAGTTCTTCCGGTGGCGACTGCTTCTCAGGTGTAGATCCCAATCTCAATGTCGATACTAAGGGCATCTTTAGTGGTGTACATTGTACATACATGTTCTTCTAAGGAAGTACATATCAACATTATTTTGTACAAACCTCCAAGTCATATAAAAGATTCTCTCACTGAAGTGGTAACTGTGTTGGGATTCCATATTCGAGAAAATAAATGCCGTTCTAAGGAAACAGAAACTAAACTTAACTGAATGCAAAAATAGTTTTGGAATTCAATTTTCAAATAACTGGATTAAAGGATAAAATTAATGATTCTTGTGGTCCAGGAGATAGCGTGGAAAAAAAAGTCTGGCTAACATGAAGCTAGAATTTTGTTTACAAGTTAATCTTTTAGTGCCTTTTAGGAATATGTAGTCGGACAAGTTCGTCTGCGTGACATAGCGTGGGAATTGGCATTTGAAAAATTGAAACTTGTGGAGAGCAGTCATGTCCCACTCTTTATGATGGACAATGTAATTTTCATGATCCTGAATACGAAATTAGTTAGTAGACCGATAATCAAGATGATATTAGTTTGTTGCTTGAGAGGTAGGTTATTCAAATATTGCTCCAAATCAAAGTGGTCACATATCATGTGAAAACTAACATCAGCATGATTTTCGGTCTACTAACTAATTTCGTACTCAGGATCATGAAAATCACATTGTCCACCATAATTGGCGGGACATGCCCGCTCTCCACCGGTTTGTTTCTTTCAAATGCCTATTGTCCCGCAGACGACCACATATCCTTAAAAGGCACCAAAAGATTAACTAGTATACAAAATTCTAGCTTGATGTTAGTGACACACTTTTTTGCACGCTATCTCCTGAACTATTAAAGGAATTAACCACGCCCATTGTAATTTTTTATTTTGTTAATAGATTATTGACGTTAATATAATATGAAGAACAAATATGGATAATATATAATAAGACTAGAGTAACTCACAACCTAGGGAGTTTAACACGAATATACGAGTAGAACACAGAAACACTGAATCTCCACAATGAAGCTCTCGAGGAATACCGGCGTTTTGTCAAAGTAGGGGAGGTGTCTACTACACCTATTGATAAAAAAGTGCGTTGATTGTCTTGCTTGTTCGCATTGTCCTCACACGACTACATTTCCAAATCAATACAACACGTTAAACACAAAAGAATATACTTGACAAGAGACGCCATACTGGATGATCAACCAATGGCAGTTCACTAAATTATGAATGGCGAATCACTTCCCATTCCTTGTTATTTCTCAGTATGGCGTCATGTACAAGTATTTTTGTTTCTTTTGTTTGGTCACTTTTAATAGTTTTATAAGTACAAGCTAAAAACTGGAGTATCGAAGAGCTCTTAAGTTCCTTTTTAAGATTTATCTCATCAAACTTTGAAGACTGCGTTTAGTGATTGTTGAAAATAAAAGATACACGAGAGTGTCAAAAACATGTGAGTTAGAGAGACATTTTAAGAAACTGTAATTCTGCATAACAGCTTACAAATGCTTTAGTCCAGGAGATAGCGTGCAAAAAAAATGTCTGACTAATATCAAGCTAGAATTTTGTTTATCAAATCTTTTGATGCCTTTTTAGAATATGTGGTCAACTAAGTTCGTCTGCGGGACATACCTGTAGCTGGGCAATGGGCATTTGAATAAAACTAACAGTTGGAGATTTTGGTGGACCCATTTTGGTGGACAGTGATATTTCTTTATCCTGACTTAGTACAAACTTAGTTAGCAGATCAAAATTCAAGTTGATGTTAGTTAGTCACTTAATAGCTGACCACTTTGATTTGGAGTAATATTTGAATAACTAGCTTATCAAGTGAAAAACTAACATTAACTTGAATTTTAGGCATTTAAAAAATCAAACCGGTGGAAAGTAGCCATTTTCCGCCAATATAAATCAAGTTGATGTTAGTTTCTCACTTAATAGGTGACCACTTGGATTTGGAGTATAGTATTGGAATAACTAACCTATTAAGCGAAAAACAAAAATCAAGTTGATTTTTGGTCTACTAACAAATTCTGTACTAAGGATCATTAAAATCACATTTTCCATTAAATTAGGCCGAACATAGCCGTTCTCCACCGGTTTTTTTTTGTTTTTTTTTTCAAATGTCTATTGTCAGCTACGTCTCGTAGACGAATTTCGCCGACAACATATTTCTAAAAAGGCACTAAATGATAAATTTGTACAAAATTCAACAATTTATCACGTCGGAGATTTGTGAATCCCAGCATTCACAAAATATCAATTCATCTCAATTCTTGTTCAATGTCAATTCTTACTTCTGAATGGCTGAACTGCAAGAGATGATACGGTCGAGAATCGCTTGGCGGAACAACTTTGCTTAATTAAAACACTTGCGAGATTATAATCCTTTGTCAAACAGTTCATTTGTTTGATTTAAACATTTGAGAAAGTATATACATATATGATTTGTTCATAGGGAAGTTGATATCATTTTTCAAAAAAAAAAAAATATTAGGAAAAAAAACCACCTCATATTCTTTAGTTTTACCAAATGCATTTCTGACGCAAAGTGAACATTTTAAGATTAATTGCATCGCATCAACGCTGAATGCTAAACGATTACGACGATATCCTGGTGTCAAAGAACAAATTTAATTTTAAAAAATGCGAGCAGATTCTATTTCTATTAAATCAATTACAGTATGTAGTAATGACTAATGTTCTTTTTGAATAACATACTCTTAAGTATGTTTAAATTAAAATGTCATATTTCTATTAAAACATCTTGACGTTATACGTAATTCTCGCTGTCAGTTAGTATAAAGCGGAAGAGAGACAGCTAGGCGCGATCATGTTTTAGAAACGAGACACAATCTCATGTCATGTTCTATTGAACCAATTAACTACGCTGACTGATATCTTCCCCTCCATTCTAACCCCTATCATTATAAGTTCAACAGTTGTACCAACTCAAGAAACATTTATAACTCATACACAATGTTCAATGTTTGTAAAAGACTAAAAAAACTCAAGTTATTTTCAAAACATTTCAATGAATTAATAGTTGCAATGAGGGTGAAATTAGTCGTTTTTTTTTGTAGAAAAAACTGAAAACGGCGTCATATTATCTATAGTAGCGGTATGTAATCATAAAAAGTGGCGTAAAAAGAACAAAACAACTGTGAGAATAAAACATGAGGTAATTGTCCATTCAAAATTAAGTGTTTTTGAACTCTGGAAAATTAGTTTCAGGGTAAAACTCTTAAGTTCATTTTAAGAGGCTTATTACAGAATAAAATTCTTAACATTTTATTGTTGCTTCTACAAATTTAAGATAAAAATAAAATCAGTGATCAACCCCATTAAATAGCGGTTGTCCGATATTCGAAATTTTAAAAATATGCAATATCCAAAATTAAAGAAATAAATAATTTTCACAAACTAAACTTTTCTTAAATAATGAAATAAAGCAAACCTTTTTTCAGTTGAATAAATTCGTATAAATAATACTCTGTTGCTACCCAACCAAAATTGGATGTCAGGAGTGTCGAAAATAGATAAAGGATGAAAAGGACAAATTAATTACCGACAATATCTTTACACTTTATCAAATAATGAGAAAACCTTAAGGTCCTCTTACGTAAGAAAAAACCTCGGAACCATCTTAAAAGTGATAAAAGGGAAGTAGGAATAGCTAGGATTTAGAATAGAGCATTGGGAGACTCTAAACTCAAAGGAAGTAAGATATAAGAAACAGTCTCTTGATAATTAAGAAAAGAGGAGCAGGAATAGCTAGCATTTAGGATAGAGCATTGGGAGACTCTCAAAGTAAGTAAGATATAAGAAACAGTCTCTTGATAATTAAGAAAAGAGGAGCAGGAATAGCTAGGATTTAGGATAGAGCATTGGGAGACTCTCAAAGTAAGTAAGATATAAGAAACAGTCTCTTGATAATTAAGAAAAGAGGAGCAGGAATAGCTAGGATTTAGAATAGAGCATTGGGAGACTCTCAAAGTATGTAAGATATTAGAAACAGTCTCTTGAAAATTAAGAAAGGAGGAGCAGGAATAGCTAGGATTTAGAATAGAGCATTGGGAGACTCTCAAAGTATGTAAGATATTAGAAACAGTCTCTTGAAAATTAAGAAAGGAGGAGCAGGAATAGCTAGGATTTAGGATAGAGCATTGGGAGACTCTCAAAGTAAGTAAGATATAAGAAACAGTCTCTTGAAAATTGAGAAAAGAGGAGCAGGAATAGCTAGGATTTAGAATAGAGCATTGGGAGACTCTCAAAGTATGTAAGATATTAGAAACAGTCTCTTGAAAATTAAGAAAGGAGGAGCAGGAATAGCTAGGATTTAGAATAGAGCATTGGGAGACTCTCAAAGTATGTAAGATATTAGAAACAGTCTCTTGAAAATTAAGAAAGGAGGAGCAGGAATAGCTAGGATTTAGAATAGAGCATTGGGAGACTCTCAAAGTAAGTAAGATATAAGAAACAGTCTCTTGATAATTAAGAAAAGAGGAGCAGGAATAGCTAGGATTTAGGATAGAGCATTGGGAGACTCTCAAAGTATGTAAGATATTAGAAACAGTCTCTTGAAAATTAAGAAAGGAGGAGCAGGAATAGCTAGGATTTAGGATAGAGCATTGGGAGACTCTCAAAGTAAGTAAGATATAAGAAACAGTCTCTTGATAATTGAGAAAAGAGGAGCAGGAATAGCTAGGATTTAGAATAGAGCATTGGGAGACTCTCAAAGTATGTAAGATATTAGAAACAGTCTCTTGAAAATTAAGAAAGGAGGAGCAGGAATAGCTAGGATTTAGAATAGAGCATTGGGAGACTCTCAAAGTATGTAAGATATTAGAAACAGTCTCTTGAAAATTAAGAAAGGAGGAGCAGGAATAGCTAGGATTTAGGATAGAGCATTGGGAGACTCTCAAAGTATGTAAGATATTAGAAACAGTCTCTTGATAATTAAGAAAAGAGGAGCAGGAATATCTAGGATTTAGGATAGAGCATTGAGAGACTCTCAAAGTATGTAAGATATTAGAAACAGTCTCTTGATAATTAAGAAAAGAGGAGCAGGAATAGCTAGGATTTAGGATAGAGCATTGGGAGACTCTCAAAGTAAGTAAGATATAAGAAACAGTCTCTTAAAAATTAAGAAAGGAGAAGAAGGAATAGCTAGGATTTAGGATAGAGCATTGGGAGACTCTCAAAGTATGTAAGATATTAGAAACAGTCTCTTGATAATTGAGAAAAGAGGAGCAGGAATAGCTAGGATTTAGAATAGAGCATTGGGAAACTCTCAAAGTAAGTAAGATATAAGAAACAGTCTCTTGAAAATTAAGAAAGGAGGAGCAGGAATAGCTAGGATTTAGGATAGAGCATTGGGAGACTCTCAAAGTAAGTAAGATATAAGAAACAGTCTCTTGATAATTGAGAAAAGAGGAGCAGGAATAGCTAGGATTTAGAATAGAGCATTGGGAGACTCTCAAAGTATGTAAGATATTAGAAACAGTCTCTTGAAAATTAAGAAAGGAGGAGCAGGAATAGCTAGGATTTAGAATAGAGCATTGGGAGACTCTCAAAGTATGTAAGATATAAGAAACAGTCTCTTGATAATTAAGAAAAGAGGAGCAGGAATAGCTAGGATTTAGGATAGAGCATTGGGAGACTCTCAAAGTATGTAAGATATTAGAAACAGTCTCTTGATAATTGAGAAAAGAGGAGCAGGAATAGCTAGGATTTAGAATAGAGCATTGGGAGACTCTCAAAGTAAGTAAGATATAAGAAACAGTCTCTTGATAATTAAGAAAAGAGGAGCAGGAATAGCTAGGATTTAGGATAGAGCATTGGGAGACTCTCAAAGTATGTAAGATATTAGAAACAGTCTCTTGAAAATTAAGAAAGGAGGAGCAGGAATAGCTAGGATTTAGAATAGAGCATTGGGAGACTCTCAAAGTAAGTAAGATATAAGAAACAGTCTCTTGATAATTAAGAAAAGAGGAGCAGGAATAGCTAGGATTTAGAATAGAGCATTGGGAGACTCTCAAAGTAAGTAAGATATAAGAAACAGTCTCTTGATAATTAAGAAAAGAGGAGCAGGAATAGCTAGGATTTAGGATAGAGCATTGGGAGACTCTCAAAGTAAGTAAGATATAAGAAACAGTCTCTTGAAAATTAAGAAAGGAGGAGAAGGAATAGCTAGGATTTAGGATAGAGCATTGGGAGACTCTCAAAGTATGTAAGATATTAGAAACAGTCTCTTGAAAATTAAGAAAGGAGGAGCAGGAATAGCTAGGATTTAGAATAGAGCATTGGGAGACTCTCAAAGTAAGTAAGATATAAGAAACAGTCTCTTGATAATTAAGAAAAGAGGAGCAGGAATAGCTAGGATTTAGAATAGAGCATTGGGAGACTCTCAAAGTAAGTAAGATATAAGAAACAGTCTCTTGATAATTAAGAAAAGAGGAGCAGGAATAGCTAGGATTTAGGATAGAGCATCGGGAGACTCTCAAAGTAAGTAAGATATAAGAAACAGTCTCTTGAAAATTAAGAAAGGAGGAGAAGGAATAGCTAGGATTTAGGATAGAGCATTGGGAGACTCTCAAAGTAAGTAAGATATAAGAAACAGTCTCTTGAAAATTGAGAAAAGAGGAGCAGGAATAGCTAGGATTTAGGATATAGCATTGGGAGACTCTCAAAGTAAGTAAGATATAAGAAACAGTCTCTTGAAAATTAAGAAAGGAGGAGCAGGAATAGCTAGGATTTAGGATAGAGCATTGGGAGACTCTCAAAGTAAGTAAGATATAATAAACAGTCTCTTGAAAATTAAGAAAGGAGGAGCAGGAATAGCTAGGATTTAGGATAGAGCATTGGGAGACTCTCAAAGTAAGTAAGATATAAGAAACAGTCTCTTGAAAATTAAGAAAGGAGGAGCAGGAATAGCTAGGATTTAGGATAGAGCATTGGGAGACTTTCAAAGTAAGTAAGATATAAGAAACAGACTCTTGATAATTGAGAAAAGAGGAGCAGGAATAGCTAGGATTTAGTATAGAGCATTGGGAGACTCTCAAAGTATGTAAGATATAAGAAACAGACTCTTGAAAATTAAGAAAGGAGGAGCAGGAATAGCTAGGATTTAGAATAGAGCATTGGGAGACTCTCAAAGTAAGTAAGATATAAGAAACAGTCTCTTGATAATTAAGAAAAGAGGAGCAGGAATAGCTAGGATTTAGGATAGAGCATTGGGAGACTCTCAAAGTATGTAAGATATTAGAAACAGTCTCTTGAAAATTAAGAAAGGAGGAGCAGGAATAGCTAGGATTTAGAATAGAGCATTGGGAGACTCTCAAAGTAAGTAAGATATAAGAAACAGTCTCTTGATAATTAAGAAAAGAGGAGCAGGAATAGCTAGGATTTAGGATAGAGCATTGGGAGACTCTCAAAGTAAGTAAGATATAAGAAACAGTCTCTTGAAAATTAAGAAAGGAGGAGAAGGAATAGCTAGGATTTAGGATAGAGCATTGGGAGACTCTCAAAGTAAGTAAGATATAAGAAACAGTCTCTTGAAAATTGAGAAAAGAGGAGCAGGAATAGCTAGGATTTAGGATATAGCATTGGGAGACTCTCAAAGTAAGTAAGATATAAGAAACAGTCTCTTGAAAATTAAGAAAGGAGGAGCAGGAATAGCTAGGATTTAGGATAGAGCATTGGGAGACTCTCAAAGTAAGTAAGATATAATAAACAGTCTCTTGAAAATTAAGAAAGGAGGAGCAGGAATAGCTAGGATTTAGGATAGAGCATTGGGAGACTCTCAAAGTAAGTAAGATATAAGAAACAGTCTCTTGAAAATTAAGAAAGGAGGAGCAGGAATAGCTAGGATTTAGGATAGAGCATTGGGAGACTCTCAAAGTAAGTAAGATATAAGAAACAGACTCTTGATAATTGAGAAAAGAGGAGCAGGAATAGCTAGGATTTAGTATAGAGCATTGGGAGACTCTCAAAGTATGTAAGATATAAGAAACAGACTCTTGATAATTGAGAAAAGAGGAGCAGGAATAGCTAGGATTTTGTATAGAGCATTGGGAGACTCTCAAAGTAAGTAAGATATAATAAACAGTCTCTTGATAATTGAGAAAAGAGGAGCAGGAATAGCTAGGATTTAGTATAGAGCATTGGGGGACTCTCAAAGTATGTAAGATATAAGAAACAGACTCTTGATAATTGAGAAAAGAGGAGCAGGAATAGCTAGGATTTTGTATAGAGCATTGGGAGACTCAAAGTATGTAAGATATAAGAAACAGACTCTTGATAATTGAGAAAAGAGGAGCAGGAATAGCTAGGATTTTGTATAGAGCATTGGGAGACTCTCAAAGTAAGTAAGATATATATTATGGGTACTTCCAAATGTGACACAAAGTAAAAGATTGAAAGACACATCTGTTCATATATAATAAAGGAAGAAAAGGCACGTGCTGCTTAAATTAGTTTAAGGATTATTTTGAAGAAAATCCGACACATCAAAAGATTTATACAGGGTATTTATGCAGGGTATAATAATACAAATTACTACTATAGAATAGAAGTATTAGATTTGATTATTTTTTGCTTCCGAGCTTACCGAAGGTAACGGAAGCTATGTGATCGTTCTGAAGAACGAAAAATTTTTTGGTCTCCGATTTCAAAATTTCCAAGACAGAAATCCGTTTCAGACATCAGAGAACATTTTTGGTTCCGTGTCGGTCTGTCTGTCGTTCAATTTTTGCGAACCAACATATCATAGAAACTACACGTTCAATTTTAATGAAATTTGGGTAGTTGGTCATAATTAGCCCATTGTTGGTCCCATATAAGTTTCAACCTTCTGCGCTTATTTTGTTCTTCTTCCACATGCGCACAAACATACATTTATTTACACCTATAGCTTCAGAATTACTTATCTGATTTGAATGAAACTTTTATAGTTTATCGAAAGTAACCCGCAGATAGCCCCAGATTAATTTGAACCGTCTACGCTCTTTAACTTTTGCTAAATTGATACTTTAATTCGTGTAAAAAATCTAAAAAATTTGACAGATTAAAAAAAAAACGGGGGAAACAATTAAACCAATTTGACAATAATGACTTGTAAAAGCATAAAATCAATAAATTACATGGATAGGATGCGAGGGAGCTAAGTGCCACACCAATTGGCAGTCTATTTTCTTATTTAATGATATTCAATATATTATGTGGTTATCTATAATCTTAATTATTAACGAAATTAGTTTCATTTTGTTTGTAATTATCAAATCAAAAAAACACAACTTTTGTTTTCATAATTTTAATTGTTAACTTGTTCAATATTATACATGAAAATTGTATTCAATATTTAAAAGAGTGAATAAGCAAATTAATTTATAGCTTTATTTATGATACTCTTGATAAAATAGTCCAACATCCTCTTGTGTGTTATAACTTTCAAAAGAAGAAGGAGAAGGGGAATTAATCCATTAATTAATTAACTCGAGTTTAGTTTTTGTAATACAGAGCCAGTAAGAGAAGTGTAGACTTCTTGTTAATAGCTAATAATCATCTGATGCAATCTATAGTATCCAAAGAGAGAAAATAAATCGTTAATTAAGATAAATGAAATGAGAAAACACAAAAACATAAAATAGACAAAAAGAAAGACTAAAAATAAGGTCATGTAAACAAGATCAAGAGAGGAAAACAAATGATAGAATTGACTTACAATTACTCTATAATTACACATTGTTAATTAAATTAGACTGAAAACTAATAAGATTCATTAAAAAATAGAGTTTATAATTAATTAATTATCCCTGTTTGTTATTCAAATTAATTGAGGATTCCAATAGAAAAGCTTTTTTAACAAAACTGGGTTGTTTTTTTCACAGTCGTTTATGTAAAACAAGTCCGGTAGTATTTCGGTCAAATGAAAGCTTGAATTATATTAAGAAAGCTATTGATTTTTGCTACCGAGCTTACCGAAGGTAATGGAAGCTATGTGATCCATCTGAAGAACAAAAATATTTGTTGTCTCCGATCGTGGAACATTTTTACTTTCTCATATAAAGAGAAAGTATTGTGATGGCGCGGAAATTCGATTTAAAGATTTTGATGGACTTACACGTTTTAAGGTCCCCTGAGTCCAAAAAAGTGGTTTTTAAAAAATGTCTGTTGGTCGTGTGTCTGTCTGTCTGTGCAGACGCCTGATGGAGGCTATACTATTCTGGGCCGATTTTGATAAAATTTGCTATACACGGTCAGAAAAATAATACCCCGAGGCGAAATCGAGAAATGAATTTTAGCCCCAAATTTGGGGGCGCTAACCCCCGAAAACTCTGAAAAAAGATGAAAAAAAAAATTATTTCTCGAAAACGTTCCGACGATTTTGATTACAAAATTCTAAAATGTAGTCCATTTAAATACAAATATAAGCCGTGGGAAAAATCTAGTTCTGGAAAAAATAGCTTAAAATGCGGAGAAGTTATTTTTATTGTAAATTTTTATATAATTTTCAATAATAATTAAACGTACTTACGAAAACTAATTAATGGAAAACATTGGCTAAGTAATTATGAACTCGTATATGAGAAAGTTTGTCTGAGTTGTCTCGGACCGACTTTTTCATGGAATATTCGTGTCGGTATAAAAATTTGTTAGCAAATAGGTTAAATTTTCAAAGGACTTCAAAAAAATGCTGTCATCGATAAAATTATACATTGAATCTGCATATCCATTAAAACTGTAGACTTATACCATAACTTCAGAATGCACAAAAGTAAATTTGCAATGAAATCTTCCTGTAGTTTGAATATAAGAACATTTTAGAAACAGCGGATATAATTATCATAAATGTTAAGTGTTTATTACTTCAGTAATAAAATGTAAAAAAAAAAAAAAAATACGTTGAAACATTTCTATAAGCCAAGAGTAACTTAAAATAGAATTTTCAATCTTTACATTCATTTTAATTTATTTTGAATACCATTTTTTCAAGAAGAAAAAGACAAAACAATGAGCTTTTGATAGCTCATAAAATAACAATGAAATAATGATAATAAAAGGTATTTCCGAACCATAAAGAATACCGATGACGAATGAAAAAAAAGACGCGCTTAAAAAAAGAAATATGAAAAAAAAAAAAAATTAAAAATGATTAAGAGTTGCCGACAGAGAACCGCTTATGAAAAGGGAGTAGATGTTATTGTTTGTTGAAAGTTGAATACAGTGCTCATCAAGTTGTTTATTCAGGTAGGACTTGAATGTTGAAGTACCTGAGTGAGGAGGAAACGCTGCTGAGAATACTAATGACGCTGAGTAGGCCTCTAGACGCTGTCTGACATCCTGATCGACGGAATGTCTTTCTTTAGAAAACAAGGACTCATCTGAATCCAAGGACATCAGTCAAGGGTAAAAATCTTAAGATGTAGAATAACTTAGAACTTATCAAGTGCTTTATGTGTCAACAGCAGAAATATTTGATCGTAATATTATGTTTAACAATATTCATATATATAGAGTAGTAGATTAAATGTTTTATAAGGAAAATATACGTTCAGTGTATCTTGAATAAGAATAGTCTGTTAAACTTTTTCTTATCTTTCAACTATATAAATTAGATTTAATATTTTAAGAAATTACAAAACTAAATAATAATGAACGAGTACTATTTATAACCTCAGTAAAAGGGGAAAGAATGTGTACAGAATTTAGCTGTAAATACATCTATTATTATAAATGATGAAAAAGTTTTTTAAACCTAATTAACTGAAAGAAGACATTTGCGAGAATTTAATAGGATAAAACTACAAGTGTAAAAATAACGCCGCGTTTACTCGGGTCAAGTAATTAGGCAAGTTAGTTCCTTTGGCACTTGCAAGGTTTTGTTCTACTTGGCTTGACTCAACTACAGTTTGAGCAAAGCGTTTACACTTCGTTTAAGTGAGGCGCAGGTAAGATGGACTCAACTACAGCTTGAGCAAAGCGTTTACACGTCGTTTAAGTGAGGCGCAGGTAAGATGGACTCAACTACACCTTGATCAAAGCGTTTACACGTCGTTTAAGTGAGGCGCAGGTAAGATGGACTCAACTACAGCTTGATCAAAGTGTTTACACGTGGTTTAAGTGAGGCGCAGGTAAGACGGACTCAACTACAGCTTGAGCAAAGCGTTTACACTTCGTTTAAGTGAGGCGCAGGTAAGATGGACTCAACTACAGCTTGAGCAAAGCGTTTACACGTCGTTTGAAAGAGGCGCAGGTAAGATGGACTCAACTACAGCTTGAGCAAAGCGTTTACACGTTGTTTGAGTGAGCCGCAGGTAAGATGGGACTCAACTACAGCTTGAGCAAAGAGTTTACACGTCGTTTGAAAAAAGCACAGGTAAGATGGACTCAACTACAGCTTGAGCAAAGCGTTTACACGTCGTTTGAAAGAGGCGCAGGTAAGATGGACTCAACTACAGCTTGAGCAAAGCGTTTACACGTTGTTTGAGTGAGCCGCAGGTAAGATGGGACTCAACTACAGCTTGAGCAAAGAGTTTACACGTCGTTTGAAAAAAGCACAGGTAAGATGGACTCAACTACAGCTTGAGCAAAGCGTTTACACGTCGTTTGAAAGAGGCGCAGGTAAGATGGACTCAACTACAGCTTGAGCAAAGCGTTTACACGTCGTTTGAAAGAGGCGCAGGTAAGATGGACTCAACTACAGCTTGAGCAAAGCGTTTACACGTTGTTTGAGTGAGGCGCAGGTAAGATGGACTCAACTACAGCTTTGTCACCCCAAAATATTTCTTTCCCATCCTTCGAACTATGTCTTCGCTAGATTTTTTCTTGATTTTATAGCCATAATTTACAGAAATAAAAGATGTAAAATGGTGGTAGAGGTAGAAGCTAAGTCAAGCTACTTGTACACCGTAAGGAACTACTTTCACTTTCCTCACTACATGAGTTGGTACCTGATTAAACCAGAACTGTTTACACGATTCAAGTAGAATGATATACTTTACTTGACCGTTCTACATGACCGCTTACTTGACCTGTGTAAATCCAGCTTTAGGAATAATTAATGCAATAGGCTACTATAATACTACAAAAGAAGAATCTGAACTTAAAATATTTAAGAATGAAAAACGATTCAATTTTCAAGATGCAGCTCGAGAAAAGCGTTTACACGTAGTTTGAAAGAGGCGCAGGTAAGATGGACTCAACTACAGCTTGAGCGAAGCGTTTACACGTTGTTTGAGTGAGCCGCAGTTCTTATCTCAAAAAGATCCAATAATAATTGGAACAAAAAAAAATCTGGGAACATAGAATGTAGATATAATATATAATGATCATAAGTGGAAACATGAAAAAAAATTGTACCAAATCGTATGATTGGAAATTCAGAACTAAGTTTCTGTATTCTTAAAAATATCAAAACTATGTCCATGATGGACTTCGTGATATTTTGTATTTTAATAATTCTTACCCTGGTTCAAACAAGCATTACTTTAAAATATTAAAACTCAACAATATGCACTGCATCCTCCTTTTATTATAAATACAAAAGTAAAAATAGATATAAAAAAAAGTTCTAAAAATAGAAACGCCGAAGAAAAAGGAATGAATAGAAGACTTATCAAAATCCGAAAAACAAAAAAAATAATAATCAACAAACAAAAGGAAAGATGTAGGAGTCTCTTTAAACTGTTCAAATGCAATTCTATTCCAAAAAAACACAACAACAATATGATGGCTAAAAGAAATAAAATAAAAAAAGATATAACAATAAATACGACTTTAAGAAATGAACAAGAAGAAAAGGTTCGCGTATTCTCGACTCTTACTCATTTGCCTTCCGATTTCCAAAAAAACAACTTCTAACCGAGAACAAAAGAATACAAAATCACCGACAGTTTGTTTAAAAAAAAAAAGCAAAAACAAAAAAACTTCTTTCCTTCCTCTTTAAGCGGTTGAATTTTGAACTGAAAAAAAACTATTAAGTCTAAATAGAAGACAAAATAAGTGTTGTGGGTGGAAACTAAATCAAGATGAGTTCTTTTTTGTTCTCTCTTGAAGCTAAATAAGATGGTTGAAAGGAGAAAAGTAGATTTCAAATTATTTAAATTTGGTAGTTTCCTTTTCGTTATCTTATTTAAGTTTTTTTTCTTTGAGTGAGTTTTTTTTATGTTTCAATTTAAAGTTTTTAAGAAACAAAAGAATAGATTATTGTGATTTGTCTTCATGACAAATCAAGGTGATGGGAGAGTTTTTTTGTTTCTCTTTCTTTCTGTAACAGAAGGATAATTTCTTAATGAGATTGTATTTGGTAGTTGACAGTGATTTGTACCTGCTGTCTTGATTTTTCGTTTATTCCTTTTTTATTTTACTGTTCTAACATCGAATGTTTCAAGATTGTTTAATTTACAAACGTTAAATTTGTTTTACAAAAGAAATAAAAAATAATTGTTAAGTCGCAAGGAAAAGAGAAATCTTTTTAGGATCTAGTCAATCAGTTTTAATTTGTTCCTTAAGCTTGTTTTTTTTTATTTTTAAAAAGAACAGAAAAAAATATTATTAAAATAAAATAAAATTGGTAAATTAAAAGAAAGGACTTGTTAAGAAAAAGTTTCTTGCAAAAAAATAAACAAGTGATAAAATCACCTAGTGAGTAAATAATTGTAAGATAAAAGCAGATTATAATTACATATTATATAATCAAAAGACTAAAATAACTTAAATTTATTTAACTCAATTAAATCAGCTTAAAAGAAAAGTTAAGGGATGTTGAGCATAAAAGTATATACGAAGTAAAGGAAAGCCCTAGGATACTGCCCTGAGGTACTCCAGCACTTACAGGGCAGATAAGGCTAAAGGAAGATTTAAGATTTACACTAAAAATCTGTCACTAAGATAGGACTGATTGAGGATAACGTAATATGTAAAACAACGGGAACTTTAAAAGACTGCATTTTTTTGAATAAATATCGGAGAATAAATAACCAAAAGGTATTTAATAAGTTTACTATAAGAAGAACAGAAGACCTGTGATTGAAATGTTTAATTTTTTTTTTTTTTTGAAAGAATTAAGTGTGGGATTAACCCACTCTGGTATGATTTAATTATTTCTAATGTGTCTTATTTATTAACTTCAGAAACAAAGACATAAACTTGCATTTCTTGAATAAATAGCGGAGTATTAATAACCAAAAAGTATTGAATAAGTTGACTACAAGAAAACAGAAGATCGGTGATTGAAATGCTTTATTAATTTTTTTTTAAGTGAAAAAATTAAGTGTGGGATTAACCAACTCTGTTATGACTAAATTATTTCAAGTGCATCGTATCTATTAACTTAAGAAAAAAGACAAGATTATAGATATTATCCATTTGTTAAACTTTCAATAAACTGTTGCATGTTTCATAGCAAAAAAAATAAAAACAAAACAAAACATTTCCTAACAATATCTTTGTCGTAATAATATTAAATAGTTAAAATATCATTTGATGTTAATTTTAGTTGAAAATGAAATGGCTTGTGACTAGGTAATCATTTTCGGGGTAATAAGTTGCTCTTGTGCCCCTGATCTGAGAATGGCGTGCTTTCAGGTCATCAGCTATTCTTTCACAGTCTTTTTACTTTTTCCGTTAGTGCCAAAAACTCATCATGGTAAGTGAGAGCTCTTTTTGAAGAGGTGTATTAGGAAGGGAGCTTTTTGTGTTGAATAGCGAAAAGAGTATCAAAATTGATTTACCCTATTTCCCCCCTCCCCCCGTTTGAGTAATCAGGATGGTGAGCATGAAGTAAAATGCTCTGCTAATTAGTGTCAATGTGTGCCAAAAAAAGTAAAATGCTCTCCCAATTAGTGTCAATGTGTGCCAAAAAAAGTAAAATGCTCTGCCAATTAGTGTCAATGTGTGCCAAAAAAAGTAAAATGCTCTGCCAATTAGTGTCAAGGTGTGCCAATTAGTGTGGCACATAGCTTCCTCACGTTCTATTTTGTATACTTTATAGATTTTATACAGTTAAAACCTATTATTGTAAAATTAATTTAATTTTTCCCCGTTTTTTAAAAATACCAAAATTGGTTTGATTTTTTACATTAATTAAAGTATCAATTTAGCAAAATTTAGAGATTGCAGAAAGTTGAAATTATTCTAGGGCAATCTGCAGACTACTTTCGACAAATTTTTATAAAAATCAAATAAGGACTTTTGATAATGTAGGTGAAAATAAATGTATGTTTGTGCGCATGTGAAAGAGAAACAAATAGGCACAAAAGGTTGAAACTTGTATGGGACTAACAATTAAGCTAATTATGACCTACCATACAAAGTTCGTTAAAATCGGACGAGTAGTTTTTAAGATATGTTGGTTCGCAAAAATTGAGCGACAGACCGACAGACCAATAGACCAACAGACTGACAGACAGACACGGAACCAAAAATGCTCCCTGATGTCTGAAACGGATTTCTGTGTTGAAATTTTTGAAATTGGAGACCTAAAAAAATTTCTTTCTTCGGAACGATCGCATAGCTTTTGTTACTTTCGGTAAGCACGGACGCAAAAAATGTTTTAAAGAATTTTAGGTAATTAAACATTATGTTTCTCTTGACGAGAAGTGGAGTAGTGGAGTCACTTTGTTAAGAATTAAGAAAGACGTATCTCCACTACAATTAATTCTATTAGGAATAAAGAGAAACGTATATCCACTAAAAGTAAGTTTATTAGGAATAACGAGAGACTCATCTCCACTAAAATTAACTTTATTAGGAATAAAGAGAAAAGTATCTCCACTAAAAGTAACTATATTAGGAATAAAGAGAAACGTAACTCCACTAAAAGTGAGTTTATTAGGAATAAAGAAAGGCGTATCTCCACTAAAATTAATTATATTAGGAATAAAGAGAAACGTAACTCCACTAAAAGTAAGTTTATTAGGAATAAAGAAAGACGTATCTCCATTAAAAGTAAGTTTATTGTATAAAGCCAGCTTTCAAGCACAAGTGTAATCTACAGTGCCGGTGAGATGAGTCACAATTCGTAAAAGAAAGAATCAGTGCGGGAGTTTAGACAGAAGTTTCTAAAGGATAAACCGCACTGATGCATGGGTAAAAGTCAATAAAATTTCGCCGAGAGCCGTCTTTCTGATCCCAAATTATCATTAGCAAAATTTATATGTAACAGTAATTTATTAAGATAATAATAGTAAGTTATACTAATGAGAAAATAGTTGAAGATTTTATTTTTTCAGAAAGACATCCTCTTTAAAAATATTTCAATAAAATTTAGAAAAAGATAGTTTGGAAGACTAAAATAAGATATAAAGAAAAAGAAAACAGTATAAGTTGTAAGAAAATAAATATTTGGTATAAATAGACCAGAATAGACTAGTTTGCTTTAAGTATTTGCTATTGCTAACAGATTGAGGTTAAAAAACTAGAATCGTAAAAACTAAAACCCAGAGTCGAAAGAAAATCAGTCTGATTTTAGACCATGTAACTCATATACGTGTTCTATTTAGCTTAAAAGGCATTCTGCATATTCCAAAAACGAATTATTTTTATAACAAAAGTATATGGGCTAAGATCTATGAATATCTATGGAGTTGTAATATATCTAGGTCTCTACTAGAGCATATGATAGATGAAGTTTACAGAGACTTTAAACAAAGAGTAACATACGATAAATACTCCTTAAAGAATGCCACTTAATATATGTAATCTATGTATGTAATTCAAATAATTAAAAAAAGACACAGCAATTGGAAATGGTCAGGATGGACACTTCTGAATTTTGTTGAAAAGAACAATGAAGATCCCAAATTTAGAAAGTATATAAAAAAGAAAACTTTAATGGATATGGTCAGGATGGAGACTTCTAAATGTTAATGAAAAGAAAAATGAAGATCCCAAATTTAGAAAGTATATAAAAAAGAAAACTCTAATGGATATGGTCAGGATGGAGACTTCTAAATGTTGATGAAATGAACAATGAAGATCCCAAATTTAGTAAGTATATAAAAAAGAAAACTCTAATGGAAATGGTCAGGATGGAGACTTCTAAATGTTGATGAAAAGAACAATGAAGATCCCAAATTTAGAAAGTATATTAAAAAGAAAACTCTAATGGAAATGGTCAGGATGGAGACTTCTAAATGTTGATGGAAAGAACAATGAAGATCCCAAATTTATTATCTACAAAACATAATATCTACAAAAAAATATTTGGTATCTACAAAACTCTAAAAATGGAATGAACAATGATCAGCCCAAATAGAATTGGCATATAATAAAGGAAATGCAAATGAAAATGGTCATAATAGAGGCCTAAATTATGTTCTTACTTAATGGAAGTAGTATAAGGAGATAATATCGAATGTCTAAAAAATTTTGAATTGAACACTGAAGATCTCAAATAAAGTAGGAATATACATAAAAAAATAAAAATAAAAATAAATGCTAATAGAAATTGCCAGGATGAAAACTTAAATTATCTTCTACTTTCATGAAAAAAGTATAAGGAGATCACATGGAATGTCTAAAAACTTTTGAATTGGACAATGAAGATATACAAAACAGGAAATGTCCCAAACGAATGTGTCCTTCCCTAATTTACAATTTTACCTTTAGTAAAAAGACTATTTTAAATATTCTAGTTTCTAGATTCACTAAATTACTAGCTGGGTACCCGTGCTTCGCTACGGAGTGTTATTATAATTAGATAAGTTTATAAAAAACCATAATGAAACATATAAATTATTTTACTATGCAAGAATATCTAGATTCTATCTCTCCCACCTATTTCTATACCCCCTCCTCTTTGATAAGCAAATTTTAAAATATCCTAAATTACAGTGACCTCCCCCTTGCTTGGAAGAGAAAGTGAGTAAATATTCATCAAATTGAGATAAAACTGTAGATTTATATAAAAAACATACCCTCATAGAGACACTTCTTTTTTTATAAGATATAGCTATATTTTTCCATTTTACCCCCCTCCTAAATGAAAATATGACAAATGTGTACATAACAACAATTACTGTACTCTTAAAGAGCTTTTCAACGATATGCGTCACGAAGGGTATTCATTACTTTGACCCCGTATTCATTACTTTGACCCCGTATTCATTACTTGTACCCCGTACCCCTGTGTACCAAAATTTAAATTTCGAAAATTCATGTAGACCTTGATTTTTTCCTTGCTTTGAAGATCAAGTGTGCAAATTTTCATTAAAATCGGGCTAAAACTGTAGATTTATATAAAGAACAAACAAACACACACACACACACACACATACGTTGACTTTTATATATATAGATTATTATAAATAAACTTTTGATCTATGATTTTCATTAATAAACATATTCGCATTTGATTAATTAAAATTAAATTAAACGTAACCCAAAAATAAAATTTTTATTTTATTTAAATACATAATGGTAATTTAAAAAAAAATAATATATATATTAGCAATTCAAATGAAACAAACAAGTAATTTTAAAGAAGAGCCCTATTAAAGATACAAAGTAATCTTACTTTATCTTCATATTTACATAGAATCATTAGAAATCTCTGAAAGAAAATTATTTTAAAACAGCATCATTTTTAATTAACATAGGAATCTACTAGAAGTTTTAATTGAAAAACAGCTGTTAAAACCAATTGTATTTGTTTTCCCAGAAAGCCAATTTCAAACCGCATGACATCGTTTGTGAGATTGGAAGTAAAGATAAGAATTTTCAAAGAGAAATTATACTTAGTAAAAACTTAAAACTGGCTAGAATATAAAGTAAGACAAAAGTTTTAAAACTAGTAAGTTTATTTTTTAAATGCATTTTAACTTTATCTAAAATAAATTTAAATATTAAAGACTAACTTAAAGGCAAGAAAATTAGAAAATAAGAATTTAAAAATATAAGTGAATTTTAAAGATTCAATAAAAAAAAACAATACCAGGTGGTATTGAAAATGAAATCATTAGATCTTTATGGTATTGGATTTTTTTTTCAGAACTTAATCTTAGTAGGTTGTAGTCAAGAAGTGCAAAAAAGTGTCTGACTAACATCCAGCTAGAATTTTGTGTATAAGTTAATATTTTGATGCCTTCATAAAATTAGGGACCGAAAATCAAGTTGATGTTAGTTTGTCACTTGATAGGTTAGTTAGTCAAATACTAAACCAAATCAAAGTGGTCCCCTATCAAGTGACAAACTAACATCAACTTGATTTTAAGTCTAATTACTAATTTTGTACTGAGGATTTTGAAAATCACATTGTGCACCATAATTGGCGGGACATGGCCGCTCTCCAAAGGTAGCTTTATTCAAATGCCTATTACCAAGCTATGTCCCGCAGACGAACTTAACCGACCACATATTTTTTAAAAGCACCAAAAGATTAACTTATACACAAAATTCTAGCTTGATGTTAGTCAGACACTTTATTGCACGTTCTGGACTATTATAGGAAGAGTAAATATTTTAGATAATAATATAAACAACTGTGTAATAAGGTAAAAATAAAATTTTACGTTATCTTAAGCTAACATTCCACAAAAAAGTGTGAAAATATGCATTTATTAAAACAGCTTTTTCAAGGGCCAATATTACATAAGTGGAACATATAAAAGAAGATAATGCTTGAGAGAAAGAAAAAGATAAAACGGATTCGTACGATATGAGAAGTTGGCAATAAGGTTATAAAAGGTCCTCTTTTGGAAAGCACGGTTGAAATAGCGGGCAAAATCTTCCCGCCTAAAAGTAATGAAGCGTGCGGCTGAAATGGCGGGAAGAAGTCTCAGGAACTCGCTGGCCCAGAATCACCTGATAACAGGACCACCCCCCTACGCTCAAATAACATTTACCTTACGGGCCAGCTTTTTTCATTTTCTTTTTTCCCTCCAAAAGAAATAACAGCTTAGTCTTGTATTTTCTTATTTTCTAAAAAATAACTTTTTTTTATCGAAATCATCATGTCCTCTTTAGATTGTATAAGTAGTTATCATACTTAAATAATATAGAATTAGCATGATGATGCTTCAAAAAAAAAATCCGCCAAATAAAATGTAATATAAACATATCAGTGTACGTAAAAATGAGTCTTGATAGAATTTAAACTTCATCTTACCGTGCAAAATCTTTAAATAAATCTATTAATTAAATAATTGAAAAAATAGACTGCCAATTAGTGAGGCACATAGCTTCCTCACATCCTATCACGTACTTTATTGATTTTATGCTTTTACAAGCTATTTTTGGGCACGGGGGCACGTGCCCCCCCCCCCCCCCCCCCCCAAAGCCAGACCTAAAATTTAAGTATGCAATTAAGCACCACGTGTTAAAGTAATAGTGTTGTGATAGTAAAAAAAAAATAAATAAGTAATTATATACCTAGTTTAGCCCTCATTTATTTTTTTGGGGGGTTAAAAAAGACGTGCCCCCCCCCCCCCCCCCAGAGCCAAAGATAAAAAATTTAAGTATGCAATTTCGCAGCACATGTTAAAGTAATAGTGAAATAAAGAAAATAAATAAGTAATTATATACCTAGTTTAGCCCGACATTTTTTTTTGGCGTTTAAAAAGACGTGGCGTTTAAATTTAATTAAAATAGTTAGTAGCAGTCCCATTAGAATATTTTTTAATTATCGAATAATTAATATTAATGAATTTGGAAACGGGTTCAATTGTAGAAATAAGATTTTAAAAATTGCAGATACCCGACCTTTCGCAAGGAAGACTATTTTTTGTACTTATTGACTGGACTATTAGATACCCTACTATGTTTATTTTTAACCTAATACTATCAGCTAATTTCTGTTAAACTCAAAACATTTGGCATACGTATTTTTTTTTTTTTTTTTTAATGCACATAGGTAACTAAAATATTTTTAAAATGTACCAATTTATTTTTCTGGCTACTAAAATAAAACATTAATCTATTATATAATGTACAACTTTTAATAAAATATTATTAGTATGTATATAATTTTGTTTAAATAAAATACCCCGGTCTTCATGTCCCGTTCATAAAAAACTTAAATTTATTTGTATATAATAACATTTTAGATGCTCTTAGAATAGGCTAAAAAGACGTTTTCAAGTAACGTAAACTATAAAAATTTTCCCGGGGGAGGACCCCCGGACCCCCCTAAAAGAGAGCCCAGCCCCCCTTTAATATTGGCTGGATCCGCCCCCGATATGAAGTAATTTAAGAACAAAGAAAACCAGACTAGTTAATTGTCTGTGATTATACTAAGCCCACATTACATCCCCTCCCCCCACCCCCTTATTTTTTTTTCTGTGCCCCTCCCAAAAATAAATCCTGGGTGCGCCAATGCTCATAGTGTTTGTAGGGCCGTTTGATCGCAGTTATCGTTATACGCGAATTATAAACTCATGTTATATCTCTGGGGTGAGATTTCACCCGACCTTGTTTCCCCTACATTTATTCAAAAGTCTTTTTCAAGGAATATTACATGCACAAGGTTTTTTTAAGACCAATATAATGATTCTGCTGACATCTTTACGTATTATTCTTACATGCGGTATATGAGACTGGCTGCCCCCACTCTGTACCTCCTAACTGTACACTTATCCTGATAAATAAAATCATTCACAACCTTACCTTTAAGAAGGAAATATATTTTCCGAAACGTCGTTAAACTAAAATATTGTGTTTTTATTTTACTTTTGACTGATCCTAGCTATCCTAAAACAATTATTTAATTATTTCACAGTCAATACTTTCAATGGGTGATATTCCGCACCCGACCTTGTGGTATACATTCGAGCAACTCACCTTGTGGGCAGAGGGTTAAAAAAGGTCTGTCTGTCGTCTGCAGACGAGTAGAGCCTAAACAACTGGGCCAATTTTTTGGCGAAATTTGGCTTAAATATTCAGAAAAATCATATCCCGAGGTGAAATCGAGAAATGAATTTTAGCTCCAAATTTGAAAACCGTGACAGAAATTTGTTTTTGATACAAGGGAACATTTTTGGTTTCACGTCTCTCTGTCGGTCTGTACAACTTTTTCTATTTAATAAACTACTCGTTACATTATAAAGAAATTTAGATGGTTTGAAGAAAAATTCTAAAGAACTGAATGCGCAAATTTAATATTAAATTAAAATAAGTACGATCCTACTTGGGAAACAAAAACTTAATTTTATAACACCCACATTTCAATTAGTATCCATTCGATTTTTTGTTTGTTAAAAATAGATGGTTTATTAAAATTAGTCCTCAACATTCCCACATAAATTTCAACAGTATGCGAAGATTTAATATTCCTTAAAAATAAATGACCCTTCTGGGAATCGAATAGGGTTGGTACATCGGTAGCTAATCATCGATGTTTTCGATAAATCGACATCGAACAGACAAACATCGATGATAGTCAAAACATCGATATAACTCTGTCTCAAAACATAAACTCTAGATAAAATATACAAATCTAATCTGTAAAACAAATAATATTTATAAATCCAAATCATGATAACAAAAACCCTAATCATACCATTAGAAGATATATTTCCTTTTAATTGTTAATTTCTTTTTTATTATCTTTGTTATTTTTTTATTTTTTTGTTGCATAAGAATTTCTAGTTCATTCATGTATATATATTAAAAGCTTGAAGAAAATTATCAGTTAAAATCCTTTAAATATATATATATATATATATATATATATATATATATATATATATATATATATATATATATATATATATATATATATATATATATTTATATATATATATATATATATATATATATATATATATATATATATATATATATATATATATATATGTGTATATAGATATATATTTTACTAGAAGATTTATAACCAGGTAAAACATTTAATAAAAAAGAGATATATGTTCAAGTTAGTGTTTAAGATTGAGATATAACTCAAATGGAAAATTGTTATAAAACTTATGAGTTAGAGAACAATAAATTATATTCTATTCTAAAATTCGATAAGCTATAACACAGAAAAACAATAAGTTTTATGTCATTTTAATATTTGAATATTTTTATTCAAAAGATATTTTTAACAACATAACGAATTTAAAAAAGTTAGCTATAAAAGTTTATCAGAAAAGTAGGAGAATACAAAAACTTAATTTGTTAAAATATTATCTTAGTTAGAGACGAGCAACGGAGAGAAAATGAAGAGATTCAAAGTTCAACTATTTTGTTTTCTAATTCTTGAAATCTTGTGGAGACATATTGGAAATGCTATTAGTGTAAGTAAAACAATGAACTGGGTAAATAAAATGAACTAGGTAAAAAGTATTACTCGCAGACATAAACCTGGGTTATATAACAGGACGTTGTCAAAATTTCAACTGCTTACATTGATGTATACATTTAGCAACCGTTAAATTATGAATTATCCTTAAAATTAGTGAGGAACGGTTTAAATAAAAAAACTACATAGTTTGACCAACTAGTTTCGTGTAATTTGTACACATCGTCAGGGTATAACTACAGATAATAAACAAAATATACAGAATTTAAAGTATATACATGTTGTATATTCCTAACGTATTCGTAACTATTCCTAACGTCAACATGTATATACTTTAAATTCTGTATATTTTGTTTATTATCTGTAGTTATACCCTGACGATGTGTACAAATTACACGAAACTAGTTGGTCAAACTATGTAGTTTTTCTATTTAAACCGTTCCTCACTAATTTTAAGGATAATGCTTACATTGAACTACATCAGACGGATATATTAGATAATAAATAGGTTATAATAGATAAATAAATGAATAACTCCTATAAGACTAAATTTAAAAAAGAAATCTAAAAAGTTGCCTTTGTTCCACAAATAAATATGTAACTTTAATTGAATAAATAAACATTTATATATTCAATACAACATACACGCTTTTATATATATATATATATATATATATATATATATATATATATATATATATATAATCTTTTAAACTGGTACATTGAACTAGTTCAGATGGCTATATTTGGTACTTTTACCTATTTTAATACATAGCCTCAACAACTATACCTTAACCCTCCAGCTATACGATTATAGCTATCATTCATTAATTTAAAAAAAAAAAAAAGTTAATTAATTTTTTAATTTCTTTTGTTTTCAGAATCCAACAATGGGTGATATATTGTCAATAGTCCAGCTTTTTCATGCAATTTAAAAAAAAAAAAAAAAACAGCATTAATTCGAATTAACTTGTTTGTAGTGGTATAAAATTTAAAGTAAATCAAATATACTCCAACAGAAATTAGTTGATTTGCAAAATGTCTCTTTAGAGTAGTAAAGAAAAAATCGGTCAGAAACAACTCAGACAAACTGTCTCATACACGAGGTCATAATTATTTGGCCCAGTGTTTTCCATTTATTACTTTTCGTATGTACATTTAACATTTCATCAAAATGTATCATAAAAATAACATCTCCTGGGCGGGGAATCGAAAACGCGGCCGGAGAGAGCCCCTCCGGCCGCGTTTTAAGGATATTTCTTAGGAACTAGATTTTTCCCGGAAAAACGGCTTATATCGTTAGATTCGTATTTAAATGGGCTACATTATAGCATTTTTTAATCAAAATCGTCGAAACCGTTTTTGAGAAATAATTTTTTTCATGTTTTATCAGAGTTTTTGGGGGTCAGCGCCCCCAATTTTGGGACTAAAATTCATTTCTCGCTTTCGCCTCGGGATATGATTTTTCTGACCGTATATACCAAATTTCATCAAAATCGGCCCAGTAGAGCCTCCAGTAGGCGTCTGCACAGATAGACATTTTTTAAAAACCACTTTTTTGGACTCAGGGGACCTTAAAACGTGTAAATCCATCAAAATCTGAAAATCGAATTTTCGGGTCATCACAATACTTTCTCTTTATATGAGAAAGTAAAAAGCAGTTTACATTTATCTAGAGCTATCTAAAGGCTACTTTCGACAAACAAACCAAACTCATACAAGACTTTTAATTTTTATTCAAAAAAATAAACGATTTCTTCAACGTACATGTATATATGTATTTTTATTTCTACATTTTTTTTTTTTTTTTTTTTGATAGATGCAGATGGCTTTTTTTTGTATTTTCCCCTATTTTAATGCATGGCCTACACAACGATACCTTGACCCTCCAGCTATACGAGTATAAGCTTGTCAAAATGTATAAATAAAAAAAAATAAAAATAAATAAATAAATATTAAATGATAAATAAAAAAAAAGTTAATTAATTTTTTAATTTCTTTTTCTTTTTCAGTTTCCGCCTTTGCTAGAGACGGATGTACTCTCCAAAACATTCCTTGCCACATTGGGCGGGATGCCACAAGTAAACTCCTTATAATAATATTGCCTTTATTTTTTTAAGGATATATTAAACATATAATAAGAATATACAAAATATTTACTATTACTTCTTATATATGTATTTTAACCTATTGACTATTTTTTTTTTTAACAATATTAAATTTCTATTTTACTTTTCCTGTATAGAATTTTATATATTTATGTTTTTACTAAACGATTTTAAGTTTAATCTTGAATTTTGAATTGGAACTAGGCTCATCTGTGTGCATAGACTTCCATCTTAGATTTTCAGAATTCTCTAGCCTGTGCTATTCTCATCCATGTTATTTTAACTTCTTTAACTAGGTCGTTTCTCCATCTTATAAGCGGTCTTCCTCAGCTCCTTTTCTTTAACTAGGTCGTTTCTCCATCTTATAGGCAGTCTTCCTCAGCTCCTTTTCTTTAACTAGGTCGTTCCTCCATCTTATAAGAGGTCTTCCTCTGCTCCTTTCCTTTAACTAGGCCCTCCCCCAACTTATAAGCGGTCTTCCTCTGCTCCTTTTCTTTAACTAGATCGTTTCTCAATCTTATAAGCAGTCTTCCTCAGCTCCTTTGCTTTAACTAGGTCGTTTCTCCATCTTATAAGCAGTCTTCCTCAGCTCCTTTTCTTTAACTAGGTCGTTTCTCCATCTTATAAGCGGTCTTCCTCAGCTCCTTTGCTTTAACTAGGTCGTTTCTCCATCTTATAAGCAGTCTTCCTCTGCTCCTTTTCTTTAACTAGATCGTTTCTCCATTTTATAAGCAGTCTTCCTCAGCTCCTTTTCTTTAACTAGGTCGTTTCTCCATCTTATAAGCAGTCTTCCTCAGCTCCTTTAACTAGGTCGTTTCTCCATCTTATAAGCAGTCTTCCTCAGCTCCTTTGCTTTAACTAGGTCGTTTCTCCATCTTATAAGCAGTCTTCCTCAGCTCCTTTGTTTAACTAGGTCGTTTCTCCATCTTATAAGCGGTCTTCCTCAGCTCCTTTGCTTTAACTAGGTCGTTTCTCCATCTTATAAGCAGTCTTCCTCAGCTCCTTTAACTAGGTCGTTTCTCCATCTTATAAGCAGTCTTCCTCAGCTCCTTTGCTTTAACTAGGTCGTTTCTCCATCTTATAAGCAGTCTTCCTCAGCTCCTTTGTTTAACTAGGTCGTTTCTCCATCTTATAAGCAGTCTTCCTCAGCTCCTTTAACTAGGTCGTTTCTCCATCTTATAAGCAGTCTTCCTCAGCTCCTTTAACTAGGTCGTTTCTCCATCTTATAAGCAGTCTTCCTCAGCTCCTTTGCTTTAACTAGGTCGTTTCTCCATCTTATAAGCAGTCTTCCTCAGCTCCTTTGTTTAACTAGGTCGTTTCTCCATCTTATAAGCAGTCTTCCTCAGCTCCTTTGCTTTAACTAGGTCGTTTCTCCATCTTATAAGCAGTCTTCCTCAGCTCCTTTGTTTAACTAGGTCGTTTCTCCATCTTATAAGCAGTCTTCCTCAGCTCCTTTGCTTTAACTAGGTCGTTTCTCCATCTTATAAGCGGTCTTCCTCAGCTCCTTTGCTTTAACTAGGTCGTTTCTCCATCTTATAAGCAGTCTTCCTCAGCTCCTTTAACTAGGTCGTTTCTCCATCTTATAAGCAGTCTTCCTCAGCTCCTTTGCTTTAACTAGGTCGTTTCTCCATCTTATAAGCAGTCTTCCTCAGCTCCTTTGTTTAACTAGGTCGTTTCTCCATCTTATAAGCAGTCTTCCTCAGCTCCTTTAACTAGGTCGTTTCTCCATCTTATAAGCAGTCTTCCTCAGCTCCTTTAACTAGGTCGTTTCTCCATCTTATAAGCAGTCTTCCTCAGCTCCTTTGCTTTAACTAGGTCGTTTCTCCATCTTATAAGCAGTCTTCCTCAGCTCCTTTGTTTAACTAGGTCGTTTCTCCATCTTATAAGCGGTCTTCCTCAGCTCCTTTAACTAGGTCGTTTCTCCATCTTATAAGCAGTCTTCCTCAGCTCCTTTGCTTTAACTAGGTCGTTTCTCCATCTTATAAGCAGTCTTCCTCAGCTCCTTTGTTTAACTAGGTCGTTTCTCCATCTTATAAGCAGTCTTCCTCAGCTCCTTTGTTTAACTAGGTCGTTTCTCCATCTTATAAGCAGTCTTCCTCAGCTCCTTTGTATACCTCGCGGGTACCACTCGGTCTCTTTTTTTGTCTAACGATCATCACTTAGCCTAGTTATATCCACTGCTCATTTTCAATTTTGTGATCTAGCCTCCTCTACGATGTCTCTTATTCCTGTTCTTTTTCTTATCTCTTCATTCCTAATTCTATCTCCCTCCTTAACCCAAAGCGTACTCCTCTCCATTACACGTTGTGATGTTTTTAACCTTTCACAATTTTTTTTTCTTTAAAAACTATGTTTGTGCTCCGTAGTTATACATGGTATTATGTAAGCGTCAAATGGTCGGCATTTTAGCTTCGGTTCCATATTGCTTTTAAATAAAAATTTGTTGGCCCAATATTTCTTCCAAGCTAAGGATATTCTGCTGTCTATTTCCTTTTTAGCAGCGTTCTTAAAGGAGATTATGTAACCGAGGTAAACTCTTTGATGTACCCACTCAAGCTTTCTTCCCTCTACAATGATAAGTACATACATCTACATCCCTGTTTTTCATTAACTTTTTTCTTCTGGGTTAATTTCAAATCCTGCTACTTTTCTAGCATCGTTGTGCTGTTTTAACATATTTGCTAATTCTTGTGGAGATGGGGCAAAGCGAACAACATCATCGACAAATCTAAGATGTGTTTTGCTCCATTTATTCTTATCCCCCTTAATTTTTTTCATTCTACCTTGCTAAAAACATGTTCACTTGCCATTATGTATGATCGGAAGAATTTCGCCTCATTTTACATCTTTTTCAATTCGGTATCTGGTTCCATTACTTTCAAGCATAATCCTTGCTTCACTTTGACGATATACTTCATTATTTGTTTGTTTAATAAACATGTATATTCAATACATACAGAGTGGTCCAAAAGTGGTCCCCCTGACGTTGGACCACTTGGGGAATGAAATCCCAATGAAACTTGGGGGATCCGTAACATATAAAGGGAAGTTTGTTTTCATCCAATCGCGCACTAGGGGCAACCACCAATTTTGCCCCCAGGCCCCCAACTTTACAATATTTTTTATTTAACTATATATAAAATTATATTACCCTTTAAATTTATTTGGTACGGATCCCCTAAGTTTCATTACTTTATCTCATACAGTTTTTAAATTTTACAATGATATACGTGTTATTTTGTTACTGTATTCAGAAGGGGTATTTTATATCTTTGCCCACTCCCCCCCCCCCCTCCTCTGTTGAGGCAAAATATTGGCGATAGAAAAACTTTTAGGAGAAATAATCTTATTTTTCACCGTAGAATCAAAATCTGCTATCAAAAATATAATTTACAATTTGATTTCAAAGCATTCAAAATTTAAGAGGGGGTGGGGGGACTTTTGGCCCACTCTGTTATACACACCTATATACATACTCCTATACATATATATATATATATATATATATATATATATATATATATATATATATATATATATATATATATATATATATATATATATGTATATGTATAATCTTACATATTATACATGTATTTTTATTTTTATTTTTTAAATCAGAATTATTTCTATTTTATTTTTCCTGTATAGCATTTTATAAATTTTAAACTGGTAAATTGAACTACTTCAGATGGCTATATTTGGTACTTTTCCCTATTTTAATGCATAGCCTCAACAACTATACCTTGACCTATTAAAAAAAAAAAAAAAAATAAAAGTTAATTAATTTTTTAATTTCTTTTGTTTTCAGAATCCAACAATTGGTGATATATTGAATGAATACCTTTACGCTGAATACATTTACGGGCCATTTTTATTCCAAACACAAAGTGGGGACAAGGGTGGGGACAAGGATTCGCCAGAAGTAAACTCCTTATAATAATATTGCCTTTATTTTTTCCAGGATAAATTAAACATATAATAAGAATATACATGTGTGTGTATGTGTAAGTATACATATATATATATATAAATATATATATATATATATATATATATATATATATATATATATATATATATATATATATATATATATATATTTATATTTTTAGTTAAATTAATTGTCATCTTACACAAAGTTTCTTTGCATGTCAATTTTATCTATAAAGATGATAATTATTTACAAACTTAAGTTGATATATTGTATTGTACAGTTATAGTACACGAGAACATAAAAAGATTTATATTATTATCTCAATTGATTTAGTTGTCATTACGTTCTTAGATTATATTTTATTTAATTACATATATTTATTAATTCTTGTGGAGATGGGGCAAAACGAACAACGTCATCGACAAATCTACAAGATGGGATAGAGATTCTCTATTTATCCTTATCCCCCTTAAATTTTTCCATTCTACCTTGCCAGTGACTTATTATCTTACTGCGATTACAACACTCAATGTGATGCTGTAGTAGGTCCTCATAAATATCTGCAAAGTTATGATGGTACGAGATTTCTTTACATGTGGAAAACAGCTAAATGATGCTATATTTGATCTCATGATCAATTAATCAACAGTACTATGAGAATGTATAAAAAAAGAAAATGTTTAACTATATACCCAAAAAATGCGTAAAATGTTATCGAGATGTTACGTTACACAAACTTCAGTTATAGTCCAGTGCAATTAGACAAAAAAAAGGCTCAACTTCGGAAAAATTAGGGGAAAGCTGAATTTTGGCATGAACCTTCATATTGCGGTTCTAAACAAAATTTAAAAAGTCCCTATTGATCCGAGTGCCGCTAAAAGAACTACGCGGGGTCAAAGTGTACCAGCCCCAACTTAGGGTTTCGGACAACTCCGCACTCACCCTAGCTAAACCCAGAGGAGACGGGGTGGTTCTCTTAATTAAAATCCTCTTAATGCAGCGAACCCTCTCAAGTACCATTCCTTCACTCCTTCCAGATAGGCGCCACGTTATTTTACGGCCGAAATAACGAAACCAGGTCTAAACCTTCAGCAGAGATAGGGAGACACACACATTAAGCCACAAACAACGCCTTCACGTATCACCAAAGATAACAGTTTATTCCAAAATGAATTTTGCTAACGCAATAATTGAACAATTGCCTACAAGTATATTTAACATAACAGTTCATAATCATAACCTTCAAGACTCGCACATACTCGACCAACTTACGTTAAACGTTAACGTTAAAACCCTCACCCAGAACTCTCTCACCTGGCCCCAGCTACGACTACTTCCCCCGAACGCCCTCCAAAAACGACCCCTTCCCTCTCCCAGCCATTCCTAGACCAATCCTAGCACCGAACGTCCTCTCGTAGAACAACGTGGATTCTCGTGATCTTCGAGATCCATTCATCTTGAAGACCCGGAGAATCCTACATGTAGAGGTCTAAAACCTGACCGCTACAAAAGGTAATCAAAATTAGTGTTTTGTGAATATCTCATTAATGGTCACGTTTACTGAAAAAATACAAGTAATTAAATTTGTAGCTCAGAATATTTTCTACAAAAAAGATCTCATGACTTTTATTCGTAGGTGTAACGGTTTTGGAGATAACTTCAATTTACCTTCTTATTCATCATGAAACGTGCACTCCTGTCCACACCACCTTAGAGGTAAAGTATGCCGAGGGTGATGTGAAATTTGAAAAACTGGCGCAACTTTTTGAACCAAGAACAGAAAAAAAATATGCACAAGTTAAAAATTAAATATGTGCATGCGCAATTCGCAAAAATGTAAACTAAAAAATTTTATATTTTTTTTAATTTTCGAGTGGGGTATCAAATGAAAGCTGCTGAAGAGTAGGATACAAATATATATATGCTTTTTTGAATTTTGCATTCTTTATTGGTTAAATAAGTTAAAATATACCCAAAAAATCCCCTCCCCCCAACCACTATGTAACGGCTGGTCCTAACATTTTGAAATAATTCATAAAATCCACCAAGAACAAATTTGAACTCAACTCTGAAATTTGAAACATTTTTGATCAAATTTAAAACAATTCTGTAAATCGAATTATCTCCAAAAACCGTTACACCTACGAATAGAAGTCATGAGATCTTTTTTGTAGGAAATGTTCTAAGCTACAAATTTAATTACTTGTAGTTTTCCTGTAAACGTGACTGTTAATGAGATATTCACAAAAACCCGATTTTGAAGACCTTTCACCCCGCGTAGTTCTTTTAGCGGCACTCGGATCAATGGGGACTTTTGACATTTTGTTTAGAACCCCAATATGAAGGTTCATGCCAAAATTTAGCATTCCCCTAATTTTTCCGAAGTGCAATGTCTAATTGCACTGGACTATTAGACTGTTTTATATTTTTATAATTTGCATTATTGTTTTAAATTTAGCATCAGAAGTGATTTGCTCGATATATTTTATAGTAAAAAGATCAAAAATTTAATTTATAATTGCAAAAAAATGGGAAAAGTATATAATATATTTTTATCTATCCCACCACTGCTCTCTAGTAGAGAGAATATAAACTAGTTTTCAGGCCCGGTAAAACCTCTCTATTCTACCATCTTCCTCGGCGCGAGAGTTTGGGCATAGCCCAAGACCCCTTCATATTTCCGCGATTCTAGCCGCGCGTAGGGGATGTTCCGCGCTTAACATGCCCTACCCCTTGGCCCACCGCTCGGGCATAATCTTAGGTATTAACATTTTGCCCGGCTTGCCGCGCTAATAACCTTGGCCTCCTACCTCCTACCCCCGCGAGATTTCTCGCCGTATGCTATGCTTTTCTACTGCTTATTTTAAACGATCTGGATCTACATACTACCTACGATTGTACTCTATGAAAACTAAAACTATATAATATATCTAATGTATGTATTTATTTGTGTTGACAACTAAATAGTTTTTCTTTTCTAAATAAATAAAATAAAATAAATATATATATTTTTTTTTTTTTCTCAATAAGTTCGTGGGGCTTATCCCCACCTACATAATCTAATTAATAATTTTGTACCAAAAAATTTATTTATTTAAGGTATTTCAAGACATTTAAACATGAACTCATGAGTAAGAGAATCAAAAGCTTTCTCATAATAAATGAAAGCGAGGTACACAATAATATTTTTACCTATTTTAATTCATGGTCTCAACAATGATATAATTTATTATAATATTTATAACAAAAAATTAAATAATGTATGAATTTCTTTTGTTTTCAGGATCCAATTGAAGAAAGAATGAATGCTCATAACAGTTTCGAACCATATCCACCGCATCCAAATGATGAGAACAACATGCCCAGTCTAAATCAGCAGCCAAACGTAAACTCCTTTTATAATGAGAACAACATGCCCAGTTTAAATCAGCAGCCAAACGTAAACTCATTTTATAATGAGAACAACTTGCCCAGTCTAAATGTTCAGCAGCCAAACGTAAAGTCCTTTAATAATGAGAACAACTTGCCCAGTCTAAATGTTCAGCAGCCAAACGTAAACTCCTTTTATAATGAGAACAACTTGCCCAATCTAAATGTTCAGCAGCCAAACGTAAACTCCTTTTATAATGAGAACACCTTGCCCAGTCTAAATGTTCAGCAGCCAAACGTAAAGTCCTTTAATAATGAGAACAACTTGCCCAGTCTAAATGTTCAGCAGCCAAACGTAAACTCCTTGTAATAAATATAGCCTTTATTTGTTACAGGAGACCCGTGGTTCAAATCCCGGCGCTGGAGTGTATTTTTCTCTGTCTGTTTCCCGTAGTTAATAATAATTATTATAATTTGATTTAAATTAAAATTTAAACATTCCGTAGTATGAAAACTACCAAAAACTTAAAAAAATAAATTGAACTTTAAATTTATTTGGTACGGATCGGACGGATCCCTAAGTTTCTTTAATTTATCTCAAACCGTTTAGATTTATTTAGGCTCGACAATATTTATAACAAAATGTTAAAATAATGTATGAATTTCTTTTGTTTTCAGGATCCAACAATTGGTCAAAAAATGGATGTTCATAAGGGGTTCGGACCAAATCCACCGCATCCAAATAATGAGAACAAGATGCCCAGTTTAAAACAGCAGCCAAACGTAAACTCCTTTTATAATGAGAACAACATGCCCAGTCTAAATCAGCAGCCAAACGTAAACTCCTTTAATAATGAGAACAACTTGCCCAGTCTAAATCAGCAGCCAAACGTAAACTCCTTTTATAATGAGAACAACTTGCCCAGTCTAAATGTTCAGCAGCCAAACGTAAACTCCTTTTATAATGAGAACAACTTGCCCAGTCTATATGTTCAGCACCCAAACGTAAACTCCTTGTAATAAATATAGCCTTCATTTGTTACAGGAGACCCGTGGTTCAAATCCCGGCGCTGGAGTGTATTTTTCTCTGTCTGTTTCCCGTAGTTAATAATAATTATAATTTGATTTAAATTAAAATTTAAACATTCCGTAGTATGAAAACTACCAAAAACTTAAAAAAATAAAAAATAAATAAATTGAACTTTAAATTTATTTGGTACGGATCGGACGGATCCCTAAGTTTCATTAATTTATCTCAAACCGTTTAGATTTATTTAGGCTCGACAATATTTATAACAAAATGTTAAAATAATGTATGAATTTCTTTTGTTTTCAGGATCCAACAATTGGTCAAAAAATGGATGGTCATAAGGGGTTCGGACCAAATCCACCGCATCCAAATAATGAGAACAAGATGCCCAGTTTAAAACAGCAGCCAAACGTAAACTCCTTTTAATAAATATAGCCTTTATTTGTTACAGGATAAATTAAACATATATAAAAAGAATACACATAATTTATTTACAACAAAATAGATAAATGAATGTATAAATCGTATAAGACTTTTAACCCCTTATTCTCACATAAAAAACTTTAATTGAAATAATGAACATATATATTCAATCCATACAAAGTGGTCCAAAAGTCCCCCCTCCCCCCTCTCTCTCTCTTAACTTTTGAACGGTTTGAGATAAATTAATGAAACTGGGGAGATCCATACTTCCATGTAAAGGGAAGTTTCTTTTCATGCAATCTCGACGTACCAATTTACCCCTAGGCCCCCCAACTTCAAAATTTTATAGTAAATTTGGATTCTACGGTGAAAAATAAGAATATTTTACTTAAAACATTTTTTTTTAATTTCCAATATTTTTTAACTTTCCGTAGTATGAAAACTACCAAAGACTAAAAAAAAAAAAAATGATAAAATAAATTTAGCGATCTTTATCACTTCACAGCAGAGTCGGTGTTCGTTTTAATAAAAAATATTATTTATATCGTTGTTTTGTGAATAAATAGCGAGTTTGACAGCAAGAAGGAGTAAGAGAGAGAGAGATGGAAATATAGAAGAGTTGGGATTGCGCACAAAAGGATACCATACGAAGTATAGTAGAGGGGGAATCATTCTACATTCTTAATATTCCACCTATATTAACTACAAACCCCACACTTCACACATCAACTTTTAAAAATTGTAAAATATATCACGTCAGTATAAAAAAACTGCTGCTTGTATCAGGTTGAAATTTTACATGCCTTTTTCAATTGTACTTTAGACGATGTCTGTGAAGTTTTATTAAAATCGTTTTTTCGGATTCACTCCCGAGCTCCAGAACGTGCCATAAGAAACTTCGTTACAAAAAAAAATTGAATTCCGAATTGATTGTACAAGGTACAGGTACTAATTGAGTACTTTACTTTAGCTGGTAAGAGCATCTGTACTGGAAATACAGGAGCCCCGTGGTTCAAATCCCGGCGCTGGAGTGTATTTTTCTCTGTCTGTTTCCCGTAGTTAATAATAATTATAATTTGATTTAAATTAAAATTTAAACATTCCGTAGTATGAAAACTACCAAAAAATTAAAAAAAAAAAAAAAAAAAAAAAATGAACTTTAAATTTATTTGGTACGGATCGGACGGATCCCTAAGTTTCGTTAATTTATCTCAAACCGTTTAGATTTATTTAGGCTCGACAATATTTATAACAAAATGTTAAAATAATGTATGAATTTCTTTTGTTTTCAGGATCCAACAATTGGTCAAAAAATGGATGGTCATAAGGGGTTCGGACCATATCCACCGCATCCAAATAATGAGAACAAGATGCCCAGTTTAAAACAGCAGCCAAACGTACGTAAACTCCTTTTAATAAATATAGTTTTTATTTGTTACAGGATAAATTAAACGTATAAAAAGAATACGCATAATTTATATACAACAAAATAGATAAATGAATGTATAAACCGTATAAGACTTTTAACTTTTAACCCTTTATTCTCACCTTTGTTTTAGATTTTACAAGGATATACGTATTACTTTTTTACTATTTATGGAAGGGTTTTATTCTATCTTTGCCCCCTTGTAGAGGGCAAAATGTTGAATATAGAAAAAAGTGTAAAGTGAAATATGTATATTTTTTACCGTAGAATCCAAATCTGGTATCAAAAATATACACTCAAATTTGATCTCAAACCGTTCAAACGGAGGGGAGGGGGAGGGAGACTTTTGGCCCACACTGTTATACAAACCTATATACACTACTCGTATATATATATATATATATATATATATATATATATATATATATATATATATATATATATATATATATATATGTATGTTATCAAATGAGGATATCCCTACCGTCGATACTTGCTTGATCTGGAGATCACTGGACCGGTTTCGGCTAAACGCCATCATCAGCAGAGTCGAAGTCTCTCGTAGCACTCAACACACTTATCGAGTCTACATGAGAGAATGAAGTTGGAAAGGTGGAGGTAGTTGAAGATATACAAAAGAAGTAGGATATGGAAAAACCTGTGAGACGGATGTGTCAGGTGCACAGACGAAGGTGCGAAAAACCAAAGGGAAGAGTGAGCGAAGAAGATGATGCAATGAAGGGAAGGTTGCGTAAAGGGATGATGCAATAGACGAAAGGGTTGAATAGAGACAACAAGGCGATGTAATAGAGTGAAGGGTGGGCGACGGACAGAGATGATGTAAAGAACCATAAGAGTTGGCATAGAGAAAAAGAAAAGGATGATTTTAGGAGGGAAAGAATATTTGAAGAATAATAGGAGAAAAAGTTGAGAAATTGATGAAGAAAAAAGAGATGGGTGTTCGAAAAGTTCAGTCTTGTCTAGGTCTTTTACTTATTGTATGAGTTAATGATGTGTCGTCTCGTTTACGTTTGTTGGTTGGTAGTTTAAGTGCTGAAAATGTTACGTCAGAGTTAATGAGTAATTGTTCGTTGATTAAGGTCTTGTTGGTCATCCTATGTTTGTAAATTTCAAGTTTTTCAAGTATGTCGAGTCTTGGTCCTTTCTGTTCTTTGTGTAATAATGTCATTGAATGGTCAATTGTCGTCGGTTCATGTCCGTGTTTCCGTAGGTGGTTAGCGAAGTTAGAGTCTGTTCTATTGTATATGTAAGATCGTATGTGTTCTTTATACCTAGTTTGTAAGTTGCGTCCTGTCCTTCCTATGTATACTTGGTCACAGTCGTTGCAAGTTAGTTTATAAATTCCACTATTGTCATATATGTTGTTGTTAACCTGTCGTTTCATTAGTCTGTTCCCTATGTTGTTTGTTGTTTTGAAAGCTGTCTTAATGTCGTATTTGCTGAAAAAGTTTGTGAGTCGATAAGTCTCTTTGACGAAAGACTTCGACTCTGCTGATGATGGCGTTTAGCCGAAACCGGTCCAGTGATCTCCAGATCAAGCAAGTATCGACGGTAGGGATTTCCTCATTTGATAACATACGAACTTGCGGCAACAACTCACAATTTGATTTATATATATATATATATATATATATATATATATATATATATATATATATATATATATATATATATATATACACATACATATTTTTACTTGTAATCATAATTATTTCTAATTAAATTTTTCTGTATAGCGTTTTATAAATTTTAAAGTGAGTTCAAATGGCTATATTTGGTATTTTTCCCTATTTTAATAAATTAATGGTCTCAATAACGATACCTTGACCCTCCAACTATATAGGTTTGTCAATATTTATAAAAAAATTTTAACAAATTTATTCATTTCTGTTCTTTTCAGGATCCAACAATTGAACATGGAATGAATGCTGGTAACAATTTCAGACCACATTCACCCTATCAAAACAACGAGCAAACAATGCCTAGTTTCAATCATTGGCAAAAAGAAAACTCCTTACAATTAAATGATGATAGATATCAAAATGATAAAAACACGAGATGGAAAAGATTTTTAATGGGGGACAATGTTTTGAAAGAATTTATTCCACCAGTCTTGAATCCTGTAATAAATGTTTTAAACAGTGTAAATCCCATAAAGATTGAAAAAAAACCATTAAAGCATAATAAATCTCAGAATGATAAAGACACAAGATCGTTAAATCCCTCAAAGAATAAAGAGCAATTAAAGCATAATAAATCTCAGAATAGTAAAGACAGAAGATTGAAAAGATTTTTAATGGGGGACAATGTTTTGAAAGAATTTATTCCACCAGTCTTTGATCCTGTAGTAAATGTTATAAACAGTGTAAATCCCACAAAGAATAAAGAACAATTTATTCCACCAGTCTTGGATCCTGTAGTAAATGTTATAAACAGTGTAAATCCCACAAAGAATAAAGAACAATTTATTCCACCAGTCTTGGATCCTGTAGTAAATGTTTTAAACAGTGTAAATCCCACAAAGAATAAAGAACAATTTATTCCACCAGTCTTGGATCCTGTAGTAAATGTTTTAAACAGTGTACATCCCACAAAGAATAAAGAACAATTTATTCCACCAGTCTTGGATCCTGTAGTAAATGTTTTAAACAGTGTAAATCCCATAAAGAATAAAAAACAACTAACGCATAATAAATCTCAGATTGATAAAAACACAAGATGGAAAAGATTTTTAATGGGGAACAATGTTTTGCAAGGATTTATTCCACCAGTCTTTGATCCTCTAGTAAATGTTATAAACAGTGTAAATCCCACAAAGAATAAAGAACAATTTATTCCACCAGTCTTGGATCCTGTAGTAAATGTTATAAACAGTGTAAATCCCACAAACAATAAAGAACAATTTATTCCACCAGTCTTGGATCCTGTAGTAAATGTTTTAAACAGTGTAAATCCCACAAATAATAAAGAACAATTTATTCCACCAGTCTTGGATCCAGTAGTAAATGTTTTAAACAGTGTAAATCCCACAAAGAAAAAAGAACAATTTATTCCACCAGTCTTGGATGCTGAAGTAAATGTTCTAAACAGTGTAAATCCCACAAAGAATAAAGAACAATTTATTCCACCAGTCTTGGATCATGTAGTAAATGTTTTAAACAGTGTAAATCCCACAAAGAATAAAAAACAATTAACGCATAATAAATCTCAGATTGATAAAAACACAAGATGGAAAAGATTTTTAATGGGGAACAATGTTTTGCAAGGATTTATTCCACCAGTCTTTGATCCTGTAGTAAATGTTATAAACAGTGTAAATCCCACAAAGAATAAAGAAAAATTTATTCCACCAGTCTTGGATCCTGTAGTAAATGTTATAAACAGTGTAAATCCCACAAAGAATAAAGAACAATTTATTCCACCAGTCTTGGATCCTGTAGTAAATGTTTTAAACAGTGTAAATCCCACAAAGAATAAAGAACAATTTATTCCACCAGTCTTGGATCCTGTAGTAAATGTTATAAACAGTGTAAATCCCACAAAGAATAAAGAACAATTTATTCCACCAGTCTTGGATCCTGTAGTAAATGTTTTAAACAGTGTAAATCCCACAAAGAATAAAGAACAATTTATTCCACCAGTCTTGGATCCTGTAGTAAATGTTTTAAACAGTGTAAATCCCACAAAGAATAAAGAACAATTTATTCCACCAGTCTTGGATCCTGTAGTAAATGTTATAAACAGTGTAAATCCCACAAAGAATAAAGAACAATTTATTCCACCAGTCTTGGATCCTGTAGTAAATGTTTTAAACAGTGTAAATCCCACAAAGAATAAAGAACAATTTATTCCACCAGTCTTGGATCCTGTAGTAAATGTTTTAAACAATGTAAATCCCACAAAGAATAAAGAACAATTTATTCCACCAGTCTTGGATCCTGTAGTAAATGTTATAAACAGTGTAAATCCCACAAAGAATAAAGAACAATTTATTCCACCAGTCTTGGATCCTGTAGTAAATGTTTTAAACAGTGTAAATCCCACAAAGAATAAAGAACAATTTATTCCACCAGTCTTGGATCCTGAAGTAAATGTTTTAAAAAGTGTAAATCCCACAAAGAATAAAGAACAATTATAGCATAATAAATCTCAGAATAATAAAAACACAAGATTAAAAAGATTGTTAATGGGGCACAATGTTTTGCAATAATTTATTCCACCATTCTTGGATCCTCTTAAAATGTTTTAAACGGTTTAAATCCCACAAAGAATAAAGAACAATTATTAAAGTATGATAAATCTCAACATAAAAAAAACACAAGATTGAAAAGATGTGCAAAAAAAAAAAAAAATCCTTTGCAAGTTTTTTTTCTAATTAGACATTCCCTTATATCTTTAAACAGTATAAATCCCTCATAGAATAAAGAACTATTAAAATGATGATGAAACTTCGGAGATAAGATCAATATAGCAGATAATTATTCAGGAGCTAGGAGAATTATCATCCAAGAGCTAGGAGGGTCATCATCCAGGATGAGGAGGATCATCATCCTAGAGCTAGGAGGATCATCATCCTAGAGCTAGGAGGATCATCATCTAAGAGCTAGGAGGATCATCATCCAAGAGCTAGGAGAATCATCATCCAGGAACTAGGAGGATCATCATCCAGGAGCTAGGAGGGTCATCATCCAGAATGAGGAGGATCATCATCCTAGAGCTAGGAGGATCATCATCTAAGAGCTAGGAGGATCATCATCCAAGAGCTAGGAGAATCATCATCCAGGAACTAGGAGGATCATCATCCAGGAGCTAGGAGGGTCATCATCCAGAATGAGGAGGATCATCATCCTAGAGCTAGGAGGATCATTATCCAAGAGCTAGGAGAATTATCATTCAAGAGCTAGGAGGATCATCATCCAGAATGAGGAGGATCATCATCCTAGAGCTAGGAGGATCATTATCCAAGAGCTAGGAGAATTATCATTCAAGAGCTAAGAGGATCATCATCTTATTCTAGTGATTTAATTCCATCACACACTTTCTGTTACAACCTCTAATTTCATTCTTAAATACGCCTTTTTTCTAAAAAATATTCACGTGAGATTCTATACATTGGTTATATTTAATTAATATATTCTATTTCATACGTTTCTCAAGATTTATAAATATTTCTTAATAACTTATGTATAATAATCAATATTTTATTTAATTGAAAACTGACTTAATTAAGTTATTTTTATTTGTTACAAAATAAGTAAGTAATGTAATACAAGTAATAAATGTATCAAAACTTATGTTTGACAAATTAATAAAAAAGTTTAAAAAAAATGAAAATTTCCTTGATAAAAGAACCCTAATAAGCCTCCTGCTGAATGCAAGGAGTTAGCATTCAGCACTTAATAAGTTAATTCGATTTTTTAAAAACTTGTACATGACCCTGAATCAGGTTACTAAAGTGATTTATAACTTATAGTATAAAAAATCAATAAATCAATTAATACGAACTAGTACCATGAAATCAATTAAGTTCTAAACATCTTTCGTCTTCGCTGTAAACTTACACCGATTTACCCAACCTTTTAGATGCTTTATATTAAAAAATCTTACAAAATATGAATTCCTAACTAAAGATTACTATTTAAAAACAAAAAGGAAAATGATGAAATCACAGGGAAGTACTTGCGTCCAAGTACTATTTAGGGTTTTGTAGATGATTAAGCATGCCCGATATGTAATTATAATTTTTTGCTTCGATCTCAAGGGTCCCGGGTTCGATGCCCCGGGGAGTCACAATGTTTTTCATCAGTAATAACGACTAGATAAATTAATTTTTTCAGAACATTTCCATCGCTCCACTATAAGGTATAACCATGAATTATTTCGAAAATTTAGAACCACCCGTTATATAGTGGTTGGGTGGGGGGATATTTTTGACTTATAAAACCAATAAAGAATGAAAAATTTAAAAAAAGCAAATATATTTTTGAATCCTAGTTTTCAGCAGCTTTAATTTGATACCCAACTCATAATTTTTAAAAAATAATTTTTTTGGCGCACTTCAAATTTTCGCGCCCAAAATTGGCAATTTTTTAAAATTTGAGATGAACTCCCGGAATTTTCATCGCCCCACAATAAGGCATTAGCATGAATTATTTCGAAATTTTAGGACCAGCCGTTATATAGTGGTTGGGGGGGGGGGGATTTTTTTTTTTTTGGTATATTTTTATTTTTTTACCCAATAAGGAATGCAAAATTTAAAAAAGCTTATATATATATTTACGTCCTACTCTTCAGCAGCTTTCATGTGATACCCCACTCAAAAATTAAAAAATATATAAATTTTTGAGTTTACAACATTTTTGCGAATTGCGCATGCGCATATTTAATTTTGAACTTCTGTATATTTTTCCTATGGTTGGGTCAAAAAGTTGCACCAGTATTTCAAATTTCAGCTCTTTAGCTTAGTGGTTAGGGCCCTATGAACCAAAGAGCGACGGACAGACGGACACATCACCCTCGGCATAAGGGTTTTGAGAAGAATCTACAAAACCCTAATAATAAACCTTTTATGGTTTTTGTACTCACTTTTAAATTGTAATTTAAGTGTGAGTATTTAACATTTTTGTAAACATGATCTTATAAATAGCTTTTTTGCAACTCTGTTTTTTTTTTAAAAAAAGAAAAAAGTGGGACTTACGCAATATAAGTGAAACTTAAGTTCTAGAAACAGTTGATCTTATCCATTTCTCTCTTTGCATTTGTTGATTAAGAAATGGTTATGTGGAATTTAATTGAAAAATAAAAGTATTTTCATATTTTAGCGAATAATGAAGAACAACATGAAAACTACATTTACGCTTATATAGCAATTCTGTGTATTGAAAAATCATCTACCTCCGTGGTACAATGGTTAGCACTTATGCCTGCTAAATCAGAGGTCGGTGTATCGAGACTTGTCCAAATTAAAGATTTTTTTTACAGGTAAATATATTACTTAGATGAGTCTCGAAACACAAAATTCGTTACATGCAATTTTGTTTCACCCAAGTCAATTTTCTCCTCAGCGCCTAAAGAAGTATCAGTTCAAAAGAATGCATTTGAACAAACTATTGTGTATGGCGTGTCCGGCCAAGGAATTGCGCCAACAATACAGATACGACCGTCTTATGGTACGCTAAGGTAACACATTCACACTGATGACCGACTATGGTCAAATATATACAGCGACTACATTCAAATATGTTAGCGCTGACTGTATTTTATGTCTCTTAAAAATAAAGAAAACAAAGGAAAGATCTGATAATAATTTTGATTTATTTAATCCTTAAATAATTTCAAGATAAAAAGAACTTTTTATATACTACGTTTTTAAATTTTCTGTTGAATCGTATGTAATGTTGATAATATAATTGTTATTGTTGTATAATATATAATGTTAGTTCACATAAATGACAACTATCTAGAGAGCTGATCTTTAACATATAAAAAGGACAAATCTTTGTACAACGGATCTCCCCAACACCAAATCTAAAGCGTGCCATCGATATATTTGAATAATATAAATAATGTAATCGATAAACAATATATTTTCCTGTTTTGCTGTCATTCAATGTTTATCTCTTATTTATAAAAATCACAAATTTGAAACCCGTCAAAATGAAGATAGCGTAAATATGGGACATGGCAAAACAAATAAAATAACTTGCGGATTTTTCCTAACTAACTTTACATACAACAAAATTCTGCTGAAAGATGGCTAAAAGCAGGGCTCGATTTGAGGAGGAACGCGGCGGAACGGCGCGGCGCGGCGTTCCGGGAACTCTCTCTCTCAGATAAAGAAAGAAAAAAATATTCGCTGTAAGAGTGTGGGTTTATGTCTATAACTGCTTAAAATTCTGTTTTTGAACGTTTATTTTTCAAATTATTCCCGGGGAAGGACCCCCGGACCCCCATTCTATAGGGGGGAGGGGGGGGAGGGTGGTTTGTAGTTCCGGCACCTCAATTTCTAGAAATCAAGTACTGGCTAAAAGTATTAAATGTCTCGCTATTCGGGAAGTTAGTTACAAATCGTTTACCAGATTTGTACCGGACAAACAAACAAACAAACAAGAAAGCAAGCTAATAAAAACGTAGTAAAATATAAAATAACAAAGTTCTCAAGCACAAAGGGCTTTCACACTCAGTTTAATAAAATATAAAAACAGAATTTTTATGCTTTACATTTTAAATTTTGAAATATAAAGTTATATTGGTAGATGATACTAGCTGATGTTTCATACTTTTTCCTATTCTTTTTTATATGCTCTAAAGAAGGAAATGCATCATTATGAAACGTCACAGTAAATTCAATAGTTTTAATTTTTAGGGTCCGTTGCCAAAAAACGACCCTAATACATTCCTGCGCATGTCTGTCCGTCTGTAAAGCACCTGGTGTCCGAAAGTACCCATCATACAAATTTGAATCATTGCAGCTATGTAAGGCGTAATAACCCAAACACAAGAAAATTATAGGAAAGTCCCGAAAATATCATCCCTAAAAACTAGGGTTTAAGTTTAATGGGTGGAAATTTTGCTTCCGTGCTACCCGAAGGTAACGGAAGCTATGAGATCGTTCTGAATATCAACATTTTTCATTCAAAAATTGCAAGACGGAAATCCGTTTAAGACATCGGGGAACATTTTTGGTTCCGTCTCGGTGTTGCTCATTTTTTGTGATATAAGTTATTCTTATTTTTTTAAAAAAAGAAAAAAATATGAGTTAATCTTTGTCGGTTTTTAAGGATTTTAAGGAGTAGTATCATTGCGTTTGGCCAATAAAAAAATGCACACAAAGGCGTTTCTTTCAGCAAAATAACAAATAGTTCAAAAGTTTTAGCTGATGCAATTTTTTTAAATGGCCGCCATCTTGATACAGCTGGGCCAATTATACTGGTTAACAAACTCATCCTATTTGTTAAATTTTGCCTACGGAACCTTTGTCTGAGCTGAAAGCACATACTTGGCAACTTTATTTACTTTTGCTTTCTTCGATTTTTATAACCATATCTTAAACTAGGCATCGCGTGGCTCTATCATTGAAGCGAGCGTATAGTAATAAGTAATAAATATCTATTGAATATTGAAAATATAGATAATCATGAATCATAATGAGTTGATAGATAAAGGGTATGATACTAGTACAGAGGCAAATAGTAGGAGAGCCACCTAGTAAAGAGGCTAATAGTAGGAGAGCCACCCTGCATTCTTACTATTCCTCTAACCACACATCTCCTTTTCAACTAATATAAAACTATAATTTCACTACTCAAAGTTTATTATCAACCAGTTATTAAAATGAAAAATAATAATAATGCTTAGATCAAAAGATATTACGTGATAGCACTATTATAATTTTATAAAAGAATGATAAAAAAAAGGGGAGAAAATATTAAGGGAAGAAAAAGAAAAGGAAGGGAGAAAATAAACTAAATAAATTATACAGAAGACGACTGGTTTTTTTTGTTTTTTTAAAAAAAAAAATTAAGATTTTGCTCTCGATTTACCGAGTGAAATAAACTCTCGCTGACGTGAAGATGTGAAAAAATCCAACAGTTGTTTCCTTCGGAGTTCATCCTTAGAAACCCTAATGGGTAAAAAATTACCATAGGACTTCTTTACCATTTAACTACAAGAATTACTCTTAAATTATTCCCCGTTCCCATTATCAACAAGTTAAGGGTAAAAAAAAACAAGGTAAAAGAAAGCACCCACATTATTCACCCAGATTCCACAACGAATTAGTTACTTTGAAAGAGGAAAATGTGAGGAAATAGGACACCTTAAATATAAAGTATCCAATAAAAAGTAGTTAGGATGAGAGAGGGAAGTTATAAATTATTGTTAAGATACAATCTTACCAATGAAATTTAGGTATCCTTTGAAATAAATCTTTAGAAAGAAACGAAAAAAGCTCGCAGTCAATTCCAAGTTTTATTATTATTACACTTCTAAAAGCCTATATCCTACTTTTACGTCGTTTTCATAAATTATTAGTCCAATGTACAAATTATGAGAAAGAAATAGTTGATACATTATTTAAGTGGTGTTAAAAAAAGGTTTGACTTGTTTAATCTATTTAGAATACCAAGATAACCTCTTGATTAGTTGGGTATTTTAAAGAAATTTCAAACGCCTCACATTTGCAATATTTCGATCCCTCTTTGGATCATTTTGACATTTTTATGTTTTGGCTATGGAACATACCTCAAAAAGCGTTATGTTACCTAAAAACTCAGAAAAGTGTGACAGGGATTCAGAAACCTATAGGAAGTTTGCAATCCAGTCTACAGCTGTAGGACCTTCCCCTACCGCGGACTCGAATGTAACCGAGGACGGGACGTGTAGGTTCGGCTGCCTTCGGTTCTCCCCCACTCTATAGCCTGTAGCCCAGCGCTCTTCTACTCTACTACACTTAGTAAAGTCTAGTCTAGAGCAGCAGATCTCAACCCACGTACCCCTTTTTGTATAATTAACTGTGGGCATCCTGTAAAAACAACCCCTTATTTTTACAAATACTATTTACATTAGATGAAGCCTTGTTACACTACTGCTAATATTGCAACATCGTAGAAACAGATGTAAATAGGTCATTTACTTTACTTACGCACATAAACTCGAAAAACGACTCCAAAAAACACGTTTTTATGCTATTTTTGACCATTAATTGTAAAAATTTGACCCCTAAATGAACTCAAAATGAAACAAAAATTTAGGCCAACGAACTCATCCATTCTTTTGATATTATTGACATTTTAAAATTTGTTTGAAATTTTTAAGTGTATCCTAAGGGGAGCTATCGTCTGGAGTGACACATATATACATACATATATACATACATATATACATACATATATACATACATATATACATACATATATCATATATACATACACAATTTGTGTTAGTGAGAGACACCAAGGGATGTGCCACGCAAGCGTGACACATAGGAACTGTTCCAACATTAGACTATACGTCACAAAGCTGTTGGCTCGGCATTACGCCATGTCCTGCATCGTTTCGTCGCGTCCGACTCATCAGGGGCCCGACGATGCCCACCCAACTCTGGACCTATACCAAATCAAGAAGATCAGATATAGGGCTTTACCAGAGACGAGCGTGCTCTCACACCGCCATTCTTGCTTGGCTGGCAATACATACATAAAACACATATATACATACATACATAAAAAGTGTTAAATTTTAGGAATCGATTCAGAATGGTCTAAAACGGATTTCCATGGAAAATGTTTTCAAAAACTCGCATTACAAACATTTTGAAGCCATTGCAATAGCGTAATTTTCTTTGAAAATTCGCTAAAAGAACAAATATTTAAATTTTCTGTATAATCATATGTAGTGTTGATAATATAATTTGTACAAAGGATCTCGCCAACATCGAATCTAAACCGTGCCATCGATATGCCCCCGTGTAGGGACGGTAAGAAAATAAAAATGAGTACTGGTAAAGAAGTACAGATGCAGACAAATTAAACCGATACCTAGGACACAAGTGTAAACAAACCTGGTTGCCACACGTCAATTAATTTATTGCTTTGTTTACTTTTTTTGTTTTCTGTCATTCAATGTTCATCTCCTAAAAATACAATTAGTTTTTACATAACAAAAAGGCCTGATATAATCATTCATGAACATTTTAACAATTTTATCAGCCTTACCAGGTACTAAAATAAAAAATCATAAATTTAAAACCCATTAAAATGTAGATCGTAAATATGGGTTATGAAAAAACAAATATAGTAACTTGCGGATTTTTTCCGAACTAACATTCCATATAGCAAAATTTGCTGAAAAGGGATTAAATTCTGCTAAAAGATAGCTAAAAGTGTTAAAATAATGTATTGTCATCGTGTTCTGAGCTATTCTAAAAGTTTCAAATGTCTAGCTACTTGGGAAGTTAGTTAAAAATCGATTGAAAGATTTGTACTCGACAAACAAACAAACAAGAAAGCAAGCTATTAAAAACGTAGTAAAAAAACAAGGTAAAATAGACTGCCAATTGGTGTGGCGCATAGCTTCCTCACATCCTATCACGAACATTATTGATTTTTATGCATTTACAAGCCATAAGTGTCTAATTTGTTCAATTGTTTTTCCAGATGTTTTAATCTGTCAAAATTGTATTCATTTTCTACAAGAATTCAAGTATCAATTCAGCAAAAGTAAAAGAGCTCAGAAGGTTCAAATTAATCTGGGGCTATCTGCGTGTTACTTTCAATAAACTATGTGTAACTTTCGAAGGTAACTGATGCAGCGTGATCGATCCATCGCAAGAATGAAATTTGCTATGAATCCTCTTTAAAAAATAAAAACCAATACAGAAAATCGATCTAAACACAAGGGAAAATTTAATTTTAAGGATTTACACGTTTTGAGTCCAAAAAAGTGGTTTTTAAAAAATGTCTGTCTGCCGTCTGTGCTAAAATAGCTTAAAACGCGGATGGAGAGAGCGCGGGTTCAATTCCCCGCACAGGAAAAGTTATTTTTATGATAAATTTTGATGAAATATTCAATAATAATTAAATGTACATCCGAAAACTAATAAAGTGACAATACTGGGCAAAGAAATTATGAACTCGTATACTAGAAAGTTTGTCTGAGTTGTCTCGGACCGATTTTTTTATTTTAAAAACTACATGTTTAATTATTAAGAAATTAGGATGGTTTTGTTGAAAACATTCTCAAGAACGGTATGCGTTGCGCAAATTTAATATTAAATAAAAATATACTACTTGTAACAGAAACAATAACTTAGTTTTATTAACACCCCTAGTATTCATCTGAATTTTTTGTTTGTGTAACTTTATTTTTAGATTGTTTATTAAAATTAGGTACACATACAAATAGGTATACAACAGTATGCGTAAATTTAATATCACTTAAAAAAATAAGTGACCCAACTGGGAATCGAATAGATCACAATTCTACTCGAGTTCTAAATGACGAGCCACATCACTAGTTTCTCAACTAAATTTAATATTTTTGTTTTGTTAAGAGAATTGAAAATTGTCCACGTGTTTATTAAAAAAGATTTTATTTTATTTCTTTAAGTAATAAATTACACAGACTGATAATTCGTATCTCATAAAAGAACTAATAATACAAAAGATCATCAATTTATGACATAATATGTATAAGACTTAATTCAAAAAGAGATTACTATATATATATATATATATATATATATATATATATATATATATATATATATATATATATATATATATATATATATTATCACTATCTGACAAAAAACCTAACTAATGATCATGTTCTGAAAGATAATAAAAAAAGGCATAATCGTCTTTAAAATTTATAATTATAGTAAATCGATAAGCTATAACACAATAGGACAATAAGTTTTATCTCATTTTCATATATTAAATGTATTTTTATATTTTTATTCAAAAGATATTTTTTTAACAAATAATGAATATAAAAAAATAGCTATAAAGGTTTATCAGAAAAGTAGGAGAATACAAATACAAGAATTTGTGGAAATATTATCTTAGTTAGAGACGAGCAACGGAGTGAAAATGAAGATATTCAAAGTTCAACTTTTAAGTTTTCTAATTCTTGGAATCTTATGGATCCAAGTTGGAAATGCTGTAAGTAAAGCTTGGTAAAATATACATTAATTCATGACAAACAAACTATGTCACTATGACTTTATATCAGCACAAAATATGTATAAACATTTGTTAGCCTTGGTCAGTGGACCGTCAAGCGTGTGCATATATATATACAGGGTGATCCAAAAGTTCGGCAACGACTTAATATCTTCGGTTATAATTGAGATATTAAGTTCCCGTTACAGGGTATCTTAATCATTTGTAAAAAACTACTTTTTTGGTGGGTAATCATTTTTTCCGCCATATTGGTTGTCACCATATTGGATTCAACTTTGAAATTTTAAATTGGACCGCCCATAGAGTGATACTTTTTTGGAAAGCCCTTAAAAAAGGAATACATTTGCCGTAAACCCGAGCTTTCTATCTACTCCCGTTCCAAAATGGCGGACACTCAAAGTTTAAAAAATGATTTTTTATTTTTATTTTTAATAGTTTAGTTAGATATAAAAAAATCGGTCCGAGACAACTCAGACAAACTTTCTCATATAATCTCGGCCCCAGATCCCAGGAAACAAGAATATAAAATTAAATATTTATTGCATTAAGCTCGCTTCAATGATAAACCTACGTGATGCTTAGTTAATTTATATTATTATTTAAAATGTGTTCAACAGGTGGTTGTTTACTATTTGTTTTCGTTTTTCAACCAAATAAGATTTATTTTCATCAATATCTCGGAAACTATGACTTGATAACGAACTAGGTTTTCTGGGATCTGGGACAGATTATATGAGAAAGTTTTTGAGATATGTTTCAAATCCAGTACTTTCCCTGATGTCTAAAACGGATTTCTGTTAGAAATATTTTTAATTGGGGGATATAAACACAAATTATTCTTAAAAAAGAGAATATTATAGCTTCCTTTATCTTTAGTAATGTCCTTATACATCGTACTTTACCAAATACAAACCTGCACAAAAGCCATGCATTGCGGGTTCAGTTAACAGCTTAAAATGAACTGAGTAAAAGTATGACTCGCATACATAAACCTGGGTTATTTAATGGGACTATTAAAATTTAAACTGCTTACATTGAACTACTTCAGATGGCTAGAATGATAATAAATGTAATAAATAGGTTAAATAGATAAATAAATATAAAAGACATTTAATTTTTTTTTTTAAGTAAACTTTTTCTTCTACTTACATATTATATAATATTGTATATTCATTTCTTATTTATTTGGAAGTAGTTCGGATGGCTATTTTTTGTATTTTCACCTACTTTAATGCATGGCCTCAACAACGATTCCTTGACCCTCCAACTATACGAGTATAGGCTTATCAATATTTAAAAAAATAAAAAAATAAAAATATATATAAATAAATAAAAAAAAGTTAGTTAATATTTAAATTTATTTTTATTTTGTTTTCAGAATCCAAGAATGGGTGGATCAATTCATGAGCACCAATCAAGTCGTGACTACCTGATCGGTCGTCCTAGGCCACAAGTAAAGAACTTATAATAATCTTGCCTTTATTTTTTCCAGGATATATTACACATATAATTAGAATATGCATAATATATAATGCAACAAAATAGATAATTAAGTATATAAATATGTGTGTGTGCGTGTGTAGGAATATATATATATATATTATATATATATATATATATATATATATATATATATATATATATATATATATATATATATATATATAATATATATAATATATATATAATATATATATTTGTGTGTGAGTGTGATCATACATATTATACATGTATTATTACAAATATACTCTTTTTTTTCATCATAGTCATTTCTATTTTACTTTTCCTGTAAAGCATTTTATATATTTATTTTTTATCATATACAACATGATTTTAAGTTAATTTTGAATTCGAACTAGGCTCATCAGTAGGCATAGACCTCCATCTTGGATTATTAGAATTCTCTATCCTGTGCCTGTGCTATTCTCAACCATGTTATTTCACTTAGCTTAGTTATATACACTGTCCATTTCCATTTTTGTGATCTAGCCTCCTCTACGACGTCTCTTACTCCTGTTCTTTTTCTTATCTCTTCATTCCTAATTCTATCTCCCTCCTTAACCCAAAGCGTACACCTTTCCATTACACGATGTGATGTTTTTAACCTTTCACAATTTTGTTTTTCTTTAAAGACCGTCAAATGGACGGCATTTTATCTTCGTGAAGGTTGATAAGAAAAGAAAACACTTTTACTTGTTCAATAATTTTATTGTCAAACCATAAATATATTTTGACTTACATACCGGTTTCGACTTATTCAGTCATCGTCAGTGTAATGACGATGACTGAATAAGTCGAAACCGGTATGTATAGTGTGTATAGCGTTATATAAATTTTAAAGTGCTACATTAAACAGTTCAGATGGCTATATTTGGTATTTCCCCTATTTTAACGGACGATTTGAACAACGATAACCTTGGCCTCTAACTATATAGGCTGGTATACATCTAATTATATTAACAAATTTATTTGTATCTTTTCTTTTCAGAATGTATCACTCTATACTTTTCAGCATATACCACACCATTATACTCATTTATACCTACCTAACAGTTCCATACTATCAGCAACACATGATTGAAAATATGTGCAATGTGGAAAAATACTTTGCATGTTTTTTTTCTAATTAGACATTCCCTTAGATATTTAAACATTATAAATCCCATATAGAATGAAGAACTATTAAATTGATGATGAAAATTCGGAGATTAATTCAATAATGAAAATCATCATTCGGGAGCAAGGAGGATCATCATCCAAGAGCAAGGAGGATCATCATCCAAGAGCTAGGAGGATCATCATCCAAGAGCTAGGAGGGTCATCATCCAAGAGCTAGGAGGATCATCATCCAAGAGCTAGGAGGATCATCATCCAAGAGCTAGGAGGGTCATCATCCAAGAGCTAGGAGGATCATCATCCAAGAGCTAGGAGGATCATCATCCAAGAGCTAGGAGGATCATCATCCAAGAGCTAGGAGAATCATCATCCAAGAGCTAAGAGGATCATCATCTTATTCTAATGATTTAATTCCATCACACACTTTCTGTTACAACCTCTAATTTCATTCTTAAATACGCCTTTTTTCATTACACTGACGATGACTGAATAAGTCGAAACCGGTATGTATGTCAAAATATATTTATGGTTTGACAATAAAATTATTGAACAAGTAAAAGTGTTTTCTTTTCTTATCAACCTTCACTATGAGTAAATACCATAAAATCTCAATCAATACTACTAACTTCATTTTAGCTTCGGTTCCATATTGCTTTTAAATAAAATTTGGTGGCCCAGTAATTCTACCAAGCTAAGGATATACTGCTGTCTATTTCCTTTTTAGCAGCGTTCTTAAAGGAGATTATGTAACCGAGGTAAACTCTTTGATGTACCCACTCAAGCTTTCTTCCCTCTACAATGATAGGTTCTACATCCCTGTTTGTCATTAACTTTGTTTCTTCTGGGTTAATTTCAAATCCTGCTACTTTTCTAGCATCGTAGTGCTGTTTTAACATATTTGCTAATTCTTGTGGAGATTGGGGCGAAGCGAACAACGTTATCGACAAATCTAAGATGGGTTTTGCTCCATTTATTCTTATCCCCCTTAATTTTTTCCATTCTACCTTGCTAAAAACATGTTCACTTGCCATTATGTATGATCGGAAGAATTTCGCCTCATTTTACATCTTTTTCTATTCGGTATCTGGGTCCATTACTTTCAAGCATAATCCTTGCTTCGCTTTGACGATATACTTCATTATTTGTTTGTTTAATAAACATGTATATTCAATACATACAGAGTGGTCCAAAAGTCTCCCCCTGACGTTGGATCACTTGGGGAATGAAATCCCAATGAAACTTGGGGGATCCGTAACATATAAAGGGAAGTTTGTTTTCATCCAATCGCGCACTAGGGGCAACCACCAATATTGCCCCCAGGCCCCCAACTTAACAATATTTTTTATTTTAATCAAATTATAATTATTATTTACTACGGGAAACAGACAGTGAAAAATACACTCCAGCGCCGGGATATTTTTCACTGTCTGTTTCCCGTAGTAAATAATAATATTTGATTTAAATTAAAATTTAAACTTTCCGTAGTATGAAAACTACCAAAAACTTAAAAATTGAATATTTTTTATTTAACTATATAAAATAATATTGAACTTTAAATATATTTGGTACGAATCCCCCTAGTTTTATTACTTTATCTCATACAGTTTTTAGATTTTACAAAGATATCCGTGTCATTTTTTTTTAATGTATTCAGAAGGGTTATTTACTATCTTTGCCCCCCCCCCCTTTGTTGGGGGAAAATATTGGCGATAGAAAAACGTTTTAGGAGAAATAATCTTATTTTTTACCGTAGAATCCAAATCTGCTATCAAAAATATAACAATATGATTTCAAACCGTTAAAAATATAAGAAGGGGGAGACTTTGGGCCCACTCTGTTATGCACACCTATATACATACTCCTATATATATACATATATATATATATATATATATATATATATATATATATATATATATATATATATATATATATATATAAATTTATGTATACACCAGGCGACTCAACTCGACCGAAGATATAGATTAGAGAGAACTCTTACGACTCAACTCGGGAGAAAGGTCCGGTTAAGGTGCTAAGAAAATCTTCACAATTCCATCAGCCAACGTTTCGGCAACTTTATGATGTTGCCATCATCATTTAATTAATATATTCTATTTCATACGTTTCACAACATTTATAAATATTTCTTAATAACTTATGTATAATAATCAATATTTTATTTAATAGAAAACTGACTTAATTAAGTTTTTTTATTTGTTACAAAATAAGTAAGTAATGAAATACAAGTGATAAATGTATCAAAACTTATGTTTGACAAATTAATAAAAAAGTTTTAAATAAATGAAAATTTCTTTGATAAAAGAACCCTAATAAGCCTCCTGCTGAATGCAAGAGTTAGCATTCAGCAAAAAAAAAAAAATTCACTGTAAGAGTGTGGGTTTATGTCTAAAACTGCTTAAAATTCTGTTTTTGAACGTTTATTTTACAAATTATTCCCGGGGAAGGACCCCCGGACCCCATTCTTTAGGGGGGAGGGGGGGGGGGGAGGGTAGGTTGTAGTTCCGGCACCTCAATTTCTAGAAATCAAGTACTGGCCAAAAGTATTAAAATAATGCATTGTCATCATGTTCTGAGCTATGCTAAAAGTTTTAAATGTCTAGCTATTCGGAAAGTTAGTTAGAAATCGTTTACCAGATTTGTACCGGACAAACAAACAAGAAAGCAAGCTAATAAAAACGTAGTAAAATATAAAATAACAAAGATCTGCAGCACAAAGGGCTTTCACACTCAGTTTAATAAAATATAAAAACAGAATTTTTATGCTTCACATTTTAAATTTTGAAATATAAAGTTATATTGGTAGATACTAGCTGATGTTTCATACTTTATACTATTCTTCTTTATACGCTCTAAAAAAGGAAATGCATCATTATGAAACGTCAGTAAATTCAATAGTTTTAATTTTTAGGGTCCGTTGCCAAAAAACGACCCTAATACATTCCTGCGCATGTCTGTCCGTCTGTAAAGCACCTGGTGTCCGAAAGTACCCATCATACAAATTTGAATCATTGCAGCTATGTAAGGCGTAATAACCCAAACACAAGAAAATTATAGGAAAGTTCCGAAAATATCATCCCTAAAAACTAGGGTTTAAGTTTAATGGGTGGAAATTTTGCTTCCGTGCTACCCGAAGGTAACGGAAGCTATGAGATCGTTCTGAAGATCAACATTTTTTATGTCTCCGATTTAAAAAATTGCAAGACGGAAATCCGTTTAAGACATCGGGGAACATTTTTACTGGTCTTATATTACTTTGCTTTGTAAGTTTCATCGCACGTTTCCGTTACCCCGATTTTGAACCATTTCCCGTATTTCAATCTTCTCCAAATTTTGCACATAGATACAACTAAGGGGAAGAATTCAGAAACCAAAAAAAAAAAAAAAAAAAAAAAAATGGCGACAAATTTATTTGCTTTTTAAGTTTCATCGCACACCTATTACCCCGATTTTGAACCTTTTCCCGTCATTTAATCTTCCCCAAATTTTGCACATAGATACAACTAAGGTGAAGAATACAGAAACCAAAAAAAAAAAAAAAAAAAAAAATTGCGTCAAATTTATTAGCTTTTTAAGTTTCATCGCACACCTATTACCCCAATTTTGAACCACTTACCCTCATTTAATCTTCCCCAAATTTTGCACATAGATACAACTAAGGTGAAGAATACAGAAACCAAAAAAAAAAAAAAAAAAAAAAAAAAAAAAAATGGCGTCAAATTTATTTCCTTTTTAAGTTTCATCGCACACCTATTACCCCCATTTTGAGCCACTTACCGTCATTTAATCTTCCCCAAATTTTGCACATAGATACAACTAAGGTGAAGAATACAGAAACCTAAAAAAAAAAAAAAGTTGAAAATAAGACCAGTTTCGAAAAATGGCATTTTTATATTAATTATTTTATATTAATTATTGGTTCCGTCTCGGTGTTGCTCATTTTTTGTGATATAAGTTATTCCTATTTTTTTTTTAAAAAAGATAAAAATATGAGTTAATCTTTGTCGGTTTTTAAGGATTTTGTTTCTTCGTACATAGCATATTTTGAGAGAAATTACTGTCCCCCCCCCCTAAAAAAAAAATAATAAATTGTATTATCTAAAATCTAAGGAACTGATTGGGCTAAGTAGTATCATTGCGTTTGGCCAATAAAAAAATGCACACAAAGGCGTTTCTTTCAGCAAAATAACAAATAGTTCAAAAGTTTTAGCTGATGCAATTTTTTTAAATGGCCGCCATCTTGATACAGCTGGGCCAATTATACTGGTTAACAAACTCGTCCTATTTGTTAAATTTTGCCTACGGAACCTTTGTCTGAGCTGAAAGCACATACTTGGCAACTTTATTTACTTTTGCTTTCTTCGATTTTTATAACCATATCTTAAACTAGGCATCGCGTGGCTCTATCATTGAAGCGAGCGTATAGTAATAAGTAATAAATATCTATTGAATATTGAAAATATAGATAATCATGAATCATAATGAGTTGATAGATAAAGGGTATGATACTAGTACAGAGGCAAATAGTAGGAGAGCCACCTAGTACAGAGGCTAATAGTAGGAGAGCCACCCTGCATTCTTACTATTCCTCTAACCACACATCTCCTTTCAACTAATATAAAACTATAATTTCACTACTCAAAGTTTATGACTGTTTATTATCAACCAGTTATTAAAATAAAAAATAATAATAATGCTTAGATCAAAAGATATTACGTGATAACGCTATTATAATTTTATGAAAGAATGATAAAAAAAGGGGAGAAAAAATTAATTTGAGAATCTAGACTAAGAAAAAGAAAAGGAAGGGAGAAAATAAACAAAATAAATTATACAGAAGACGACTGGTTTTTTTTTTTTTTTTTTTTAAAAAATTAAGATTTTGCTTACATATAATTATATTAACAAATTTATTTGTATCTTTTCTTTTCAGAATGTATCACTCTATACTTTTCAGTATATACCACACCATCATGCTCATTTTTTCCTACCTAACAGTTCCATACTATCATCAACACATGATTGAAAAGATGTGCAATGTGAAAAAATCCTTTGCATGTTTTTTTTTTTCTAATTAGACATTCCCTTAGATATTTAAACATTATAAATCCCATATAGAATGAAGAACTATTAAAATTATGATGAAAATTGGGAGATTAAATCAATGATGAAAATCATCATTCGGGAGCAAGGAGGATCACCATCCAAGAGCAAGGAGGATCATCATCCAAGAGCTAGGAGAATCATCATCCAAGAGCTAGGAGGATCATCATCCAAGAGCTAGGAGAATCATCATCCAAGAGCTAGGAGGATCATCATCCAAGAGCTAGGAGGATCATCATCCAAGAGCTAGGAGAATCATCATCCAAGAACTAGGAGGATCATCATCCAAGAGCTAGGAGGATCATCATCCAAGAGCTAGGAGGATCATCATCCAAGAGCTAGGAGGATCATCATCCAAGAGCTAGGAGCATCATCATTCAAGAGCTAGGAGGATCATCATCCAAGAGCTAGGAGGATCATCATCCAAGAGCTAGGAGGATCATCATTCAAGAGCTAGGAGGATCATCATCCAAGAGCTAGGAGGATCATCATCCAAGAGCTAGGAGGATCATCATCTTATTCTAGTGATTTAATTCCATCACACACTTTCTGTTACAACCTCTAATTTCATTCTTAAATACGCCTTTTTTCTAAAAAATATTCACGTGAGATTCTATACATTGGTTACATTTAATTAATATATTCTATTTCATACGTTTCTCAAGATTCATAAATATTTCTTAATAACTTATGTATAATAATCAATATTTAATTTAATTGAAAACTGACTCAATTAAGTTAGTTTTATTTGTTACAAAATAAGTAAGTAATGTAATACAAGTAATAAATATATCAAAACTTATGTTTGGCAAATTAATAAAAATAAGTTTCAAAGCAATGAAAATTTCTTTCATAAAAGAACCCTAATAAGCCTCCTTCACTCTTGTATTCAGCGCTTAATAAGTCTTATTTGTTATTTTGAAAGTTATTCAAGACCCTGTATCAGGTTACCAAAGTGATATATTACTTTAAGTAAAAAAAAAGTAATTAATCAAGTGATACGAACTAGTACCATGAAATCAATCAAGTTCTAAACATCTGTCTTCGATGTAAACAGACACCGATTTACCCAACCTTTTAGATGCTTCTATTTATACACAAACATCTTACAGCGTAACTAAAATATTAATTTCTAACTAAAGATTACTATTTAAAATAAAAAGAAAATAATGTAATATATTATTTACCGGTTTTGTACTCTCTTTTAAATTTTAATTTAAGTGTGAGTATTTAAAACTTTTTATAAACATGATCCTATAAATAGCTTTTTTGCAACTAAGGTACGCTAAGGTAACATTTTCACACTAATGACCGAATTTTGGTCATATATAAATATATAGCGATTATATTAAAATATATTAGTGGGGGGCTGTATTTTATACCTCGTAAATAAAAACAAAAAACAAAGAAAGGATAAATTCTGAAGATAATTTTGATAAATTTAATCCTTAAAAATTGAAATCTTTCTTCCGAGCTAATCGAAAGGGAAGACCAAAAAGGAAGTACAAATATAATCATTTGTTTTGTAATGCTTCCGAACTTACCGAAGGTAACGGAAGCTACGTGATCGTTCTGAAGAACGAAATATATTTAGGTCTACGATTTCAAAAAATCCAAGACAGAAATCCGTTTCAGACATCAGGGAACATTTTTGGTTCCGTGTCTGTCTGTCGGTCTATCGCTTAATTTTTGCGAAACAACATATCTTAAAAACTACTCGTCCGATTTTATTCAAATTTGGATGGTAGGTCATAATTAGCCCATTGATGGTGGTCCCATATAAGTTTCAACTTATATGTGAACTTATAACTCTTCTACATTCACACAAACATACATTTATTTACACCTACAGCTTCATAAGTATACTTATCTGATTTGTATGAAACTTTTATAGTTTATCAAAAGTAACCTGCAGATAGCTCTAGATTAATTTGAACCGTCTGCGCTCTTTAACTTTTTATACATTAATTTATGTATAAAAACTATACAATTTTGACAGATTAAACAAATGGGGGAAACAAACAAATTAGACAATAATGGCTAGAAAAAAGCTTAAAATCAATAAAGTACGTGATAGGAAGCGAGGAAGCTATGTGCCGCACCAATTGGCAGTCTATTTTTATTTTTTTTTCGTAGAAATCAATTCAAATTTTTAAGTTTTAGGTAGTATTGATACTACGGAAAGATTAAATTCTCGGTGCGGGGGTTAATTTTTCTCTGTATGTCTCCCGTAGTTAATGATAATTATAATTTGATTTAATCATAGAAATTAAATAAACAAGAAAGCAGTCCAATAAATCAAAATAAACTTTCTCATTTAATTGATTTATTGCTACCGAACTTACTGAAGGTATCGGAAACTATGATCGTTCTAAAGGAAGGCAATTGTTTTTACGTCTCTGATTTCCAAAATTCCAAGACGGAAATCTGTTTGACATCAGGGAATAACTTTCGTTCCGAGTCTGTCTGTCGCTCATTTCTTAGCGATCATTGTTATTCTTTTTTACTTTCTCATATAAGGAGAAAGTATTGTGATGGCGCGAAAATTCGATTTTAACGGATTTACACGTTTTGAGGTCCCCTGAGTCAAAAAAAGGTTTTAAAAAAAGTCTGTCTGTCTGCCGTCTGTCGTCTAAGCAGACGCCTGGAGCCTAAACTACTGGACCGGTTTTGACGAAATTTGGCATACATGTTTGAAAAAATCATACCCCGAGGCTAAATCGAGAAAATATTTTTAGCTCTAAATTTGGGGGCACTGCCTCCCAAAAACTCTGACAAAAAAAATTCTCAAAAACGGTTCCGACGATTTTGATTAAAACATTCTAAAATGTAGTCCACTTAAATACGAATCTAAAGATATAAGCCGTTCTCCCGGGAAAAATCTAGTTCCTGAGAAAATAGCTTAAAACGCGGATGGAGAGAGCCCGGGTTCGATACCCCACCCAGGAGAAGTTATTTTTAAGATAAATTTTGATGAAATGTTTAATAATGATTAAATGTACATACGAAAACTAATAAATGGAAATCACTGGGCTAAGTAATTATGAACTCGTATATGAGAAAGTTTGTCTGAGTTGTCTCGGACCGATTTTGTTTAATAAAATCTTACAAAATGTATTATCATAGGAACGGATTGGGCTATGCAGTATAGTATCATAAAATTTGCACACAAAGGCGTTTATTTTACATCATCATAACAAATGATTCAACAGTTATTGCTGATGCAATCTTTTAAATTGCCACCATCTTAATTCGGCTGGGCCGATTATGCTGGTTAACTAACTCGTCCTGTTTGTTAAATTTAGTCTAAGGACCCTTTGTGTGTGCTGAAAGCACGGATTTGGCAAATTTATTCACTTTTGCTCTTCTGTATTTTCACCATATCTTAAATAAGGCAAATTTGTGTATGAAAAACGCAATAAAATATCAATTTTTTAACTCAGTTTTTTAATATTTTTAAGGTTAGGCAACTATTACAGTAGGTGCCTAAAATGAGAGATGCTTTATCTAATTTTTTGTTGGTTAATGTTAAGGGCACTTCTTTGGATAGTTACTCCCCTTATAAAAAATTAGAGGGGAGTAACAATCTAAAGAAGGTGTACGGAATGTTCTTCTTTAGACTGTTACTCCCCTTATAAAAACTGAAGTGTAATATTTCTTTGTCCCAAAGTACATTGGAATAAACATCCCTTTGTTATAATAGTTATTTAGTCTGTCATTTATATCCAAAAAAAAGCATAGGGGAGTAACAACTAAAGAAGTACTATAGTATGATACAATTACCTTAAATGCATGTATGCTACTGATAATACTAGAATTTACAGTTAAAGTTTATGATAGCTTATTATCAAACAGTTATTAAAATGAAAAAAAAAAAAAACTTAGATCGAATGATATAAAATTATAACACTTTTATAATTTTATGAAAGAATTATAAAAAAAAGGGGAGACAAATTAATTTGAGAATCTAGACTAAGAAAAAGAAAAGGAAGGGAGAAAGAAAAAACATTCTGTGTAAATAAATTCCACTGAAGACGACTGGTTTTTTTTTTTTTTTTAAAAAATTAAGAATTCGCTCTCGATTTACCGAGTGAAATAAACTCTCGCTGACAAGATGGGAAAAAATCCAACAGTTGTTTCCTTCGGAGTTCATCCTTAGAAACCCTAATGGGTAAAAAATTACCATAGGACTTCTTTAACATTTAACTACAAGAATTACTCTTAAATTATTCCCCAGTTCCCATTATCAACAAGTTAAGGGTAAAAAAAACAAGGTAAAGGAAAGCACCCACATTATTCACCCAGATTCCTCGACGAATTAGTTATACTTTGAAAGAGGAAAATGTGAGGAAATTGGACACCTTAAATATAAAGTATCCAATAAAAAGTAGTTAGGATGAGAGAGGGAAGGTATAAATTATTGTTAAGATACAATCTTACCAATGAAATTTAGGTATCCTTTGAAATAAACCTTTAGAAAGAAACGAAAAAAGTTCGCAGTCTATTCCAAGTTTTATTATTATTGCACTTCTAAAAGCCTATATCTTACTTTTACGTCGTTTTCATAAATTATAAGTCCAATGTACAAATTATGAGAAAGAAATAGTTGATACATTATTTAAGAGGGGTAAACAAATCGATTGAATTGTTTAAAGCATCTAGAATATATAAAGATAACGTTGAAAAATTACATTTTTAGAGGGAAATGAAAGGTTTGGGTTATATAAAACAACAATTTAAATATTTAAATATCTAATTAAATATTTAGCAACACTGAAGAAGGAAATTTTGACGCATTCATTATTCAGAAGTAATAAAACACGTTGGTAAAACTGCAGTTACCCAGCCACCTAGGAAAACAAGTAAGAATATTACTCGAATGTACCTGTTTTGTTTAAACAAATGGACATCGATCCAAAATGTATTAATCATAAAGATATAATATTTCAAATGTATAAATCTTAAAAATAAAATGTTTTGACATAAGGATGTAATCACTTAAATAAATCAGGCGAAATTGTGCCTCCAAACGATTCTCGACTGTAACAACAACGACTCACCTCAAACTGATTTGTTATTGCTACGCTAAGGCAACCACATTTATTCCAAAAAAATAAAAGTTTGTTTTGATTTGTTGGTCTTCAAATAGGTATAATAACTTATCTAAATAGATATCAAAATTCATTGATTTTATCGGAATGAAAATGGTTGCCTCAGCTTAGCAATAACACATCATTTCGAGTTGGGTCGTCGAGACGCTATTCGATTATATATTATGTAGTTTTGGCGAACTAGAATGAATACTAAAGGTCGACCAAGAAGTCATGGAAATTTGAGGAGTGCGCTAGGTGTCGTTGTTTTGGTGTCATGTATAGTTAGTTTTTAATAAAATAGACCACTGTCAAAAAACAGTGTTGTTCTTTTGTTATTAATAATTTTATTTTTGATAACTTTTTTTAATATTTTTTTCAACAAGCAACACTGTACCTGATAAGGATAAGAAATCACTAATAATATACGATAATATCTTTATATTATTATTTATTGATTATTCATCTGAGTTTGATTTGGATTTAGGACAGTTGTGACTATAATTCGTACTGTATAAAAACAAACAAAACAGGAAACCTAACAGATTGGAAACCTTCCTGTTGTTATTCGTGAGATTTGACATAACTGTCATAGAAACTAGAAATGGGTATTGTCTTAGCACCCGACTGTACTGACTTCGGCAATACTCGGAAGTTCCGACTTTCAGTTTCTCCCGTATTTATGACTTCTTGGTCGACCTTTAGAATTAAACTTATTTTCAAAACTATAAACTGATTTAATTAGATTAAATGAAATTGTTGCACAAGGTAGAAAAAGTATCCTGGACGAATTTAAGACAAAAAAATAAACATTAATAAATAATAAAAAAAAGGACAAGCCTTTTACTTTTCCTATTGCTCTAGCTAGATATTGAAAGATAATAACCGTCGTAATCTATTTCTGGTAAGGCAACTAAGATGATGCTTAACGAAAAGTGAGCGCAGACATTGGCAAAGTAAAAGTAAAACTTCTTACGTAACATTCTTATAAACTGACGCAAACTCTGACCTAAACCGTAAAGAAACGAAGACCACCCACCTTGTACAATACTTTAAATCCACTCTTTTCCTCTAAAACCCAATTTAAATTAACAGGTCAAGTGTGCGCTAGGCAGCACACAGCGAGGGTCCGTAGGTAACCCTGTATAGTTTAAGTAGTACCCTATTGATGGTGTTTTTTAAAATGCTAAAAAGCTTACTTTGAACTATGCTATGGGTCTGATATTCTCAAAACACATTTTAAATTTATAACCAAAGAATTATATATTTTTGTAATCAGCTCGACGTTTTCATATGATACCCCTCACGGTGTCGAAATAAAATTAAACAAATTTAACCCTTAAGTTTTTTTACCCTAATTTTTTGAAAAATACTTTTTTTAAGTCACAATATTTTTAAAATATGTGGGTAGGTACAAGACACATACATACCAAATTTCAAAGTGATCGGACGAAAGGTGTAGCCATGAGAGCAGGCAACCGGATGGACGGACAGACACACGCAGAAAAATATAAGGGTCCTTGGTTTTGCCTACGGACCCTAAAAAAAGTCACCCCCCCCCCCCCCCCCCCCCCTTTCGACCGTGATGTATTTAGTGACTGTTTGAATTTGATTCAGTTATTAAAAAACACCAATCATGCTTAAAGCAGTTTTACTAAAAGATAACTTGTCACAACAGTTTTTGTCTCTTCTTTAGATTGTTACTCCACTTTTATAAAAGAAAAACAGAGGGGAGTAACAATCTAAAGAAGGCGGAAGGAATTTTCTTCTTTAGACTGTTACTCCCCTTATAAAAACAGAAGTGTGATATTCCTTTGTACCAAAGTGCATTGGACTACACATCCCTTTGTCTTAATAGTTATTTAGTCAAAGTCATTTTTATTCTAAAACAAATTAGGGGATTAACAATCTAAAGAAGTACCAAATTTTTTGTCTCTACTGGGATTTTGAAGAACTTATTCATTAGTCAATAAAATTTAAAAGAAGAAGGGAAAACTTGATCAGTTATTTGTGAATAAATTCAATTTTGCTCTCTGAATTTTATTATTTATGAGTAAAGTTCTACAAAATCTCAAAGCATTATTTTAAGAGAGATGCCTATTTCACCACGTTCCAAAATATTCTTGAAAATCATTTATTAATAATCGGAAATCAACTTTAAAAATTATTTAATTCATTAAAGAGTCCTCTATAGATTCTACATTAATTAAACCTTAAAAAAACAGGTTTCTAAAAGACACTTAAATATAAGTAAACGAACAACTTCTTAGAGGTTTTAGGTTTTTAAAAATCATTAAAATTAAAGGTAAACACTCCACAAAGTAAGTAAAGAACTTTTGAATTAAAAGCCTTATAATCCGGATAGAGAATTTTCAGTTTTAGCGCATTTCCTTTTTGGTTTGAGCGGGGTATATAGGCCATGAAAAAAAAAGGTCTCCCGAAGGAAAATTCAATAGAATCAATTAGGATTCAGAATAAAGCCTTTCTAAAGTTTTCGTGAGGCCTTACGAACTACTGAAAAACAAAATTTTCTTCCTACCAAAAATAATCCAATTTTGTACGTATTATTCCAGTTGCTTTTGTAAAAGGCCAAAGGGGAAGTCAAAATAAAAAGAAAAGTATACTTTTTTTTGTATTTTTCCTCCCCATAGGAATATACATATAACATAAGAAGTCAATTCAAAACTTTCTTATTTGATTACTTTATTCCTTTTATTACCGAAGATAACGGAAGCTATCATTCTGAAGGAAGAAAAGGTTCAATGTGTCCGATTTCTGAGTTCTAATGTGTTACGAAACATTTTTGGTCACGTCTCTGTCTGTTGGTTGTCGACAATTTTTGCGCACAACAAATCTTAAAAACTACTCGTCCGATTTTAATGAAATTCGGACATAAAGTCATAATTAGCTCATCGTTGGTCCCATATAAGATTTAAAACTTTACACCTAATGGTTTTTTGTTGTTTTTTTTATTCAGACCTATATCTTTAAAAACACCCATCTAATTTTTAGGAAATTTGGATGTTTTGTCGAGTTCTCGAAAGGAAGAGCAAAAATCTTAACAAACCCCCTCCATCTTGGTCTCATTTTTCTTCTCTTACCATCTTCTACACAGGGCCATTGATATGCCCCTACACAGGGCCATTGATATGCCCCTACACAGGACCATTGATATGCCCCTACACAGGACCATTGATATGCCCCTACACACAGGCCCGTCGAGAGCCGTAGCGGGCCCCACGGCTAGACCTATATGGGCCCCCTCTTTTTACTCGTTTTTATTCTTCATTTTGGGACTTTACACTAATAACTTTTGTATTGGATTTTTCAACTCTTATAATAAGTTCTATTTTATATATTTATTGTAAGTACTACTAATAAACTCCTATTACTGATAACTACAGACATACTACTGATAAACCAAAGTAAAACAAACTCATTTTGAAGAATACAACTATTTTACCCCAGTAATGTTAAAAACCCAATTATGACTTAAATTAATATGGGTATATGAGTCATAATTATGACCTAAAATTAGACAGAATTGTTTGAAAACATTTATAATTTCTTAGTCCACAACTAAAACACAGTCTGGACTAAAAAAAAGTCCTATAACTGTAAAATGTTGTTTACGTTCATTTACGTTTTATACAATTGTATTTAATATATTACAGGGGGGTTCAGCTCCCTACTCGATTCACTCGACAAACCCCCGAAAAGCGGCCGCAGCGCGGCCTAGAATAGAGTACGGTAGAATCCCTTGTTTTTTTTAGGAGGGGGCTAAATTTAGGATATTTGCAAATTATCATATCAAAGAAGAGGGGGTATAGAAATCAGTGGAAGTGGTAAAATCTAGATATTCTCTCATAGTAAAATAATTTAAATGTTTCTTGATGGTAGTTTACAAGCTTATCAAATTAAAATAACACTTCGTAGCAAAGAACGGGTATCCAGCTAGTAAAACATAAAATAATAATTTCGAATAAAAAGTAAAACAAACAAAGAATGTAACAGAAAATAAGCGAGAAGGAAGATTAAGGGGATGAGAATGTTACGTAGTCTATAAGATAATTCCCTCCTATATTAAAAAAAAAATTTTTTTTTTTTTTTTTTTTAAATTTATTAGAAAATTGCAACTACATAATTTTACATGTTATAAGCAATATTGATATGTGTTTTTACAATGACTTGAGTGACTTGAAGTGAGGAACTATCCATTAACAGTACTCACAGATACTAGCTTGAATTAATACAATTGATACAATTCTAAGAAAATAACTATAAAAAAAACAACAATAGTTTGGATTAAGAATTTAAATAAAATTATCTCTTACCATAATCGTTGTGTAATAAGATTGTTTATTATAACAAAACATAAATTATTCAATTTAACTTAATAGGTAAATAGAAAGAATCAATCTACCTTTATAGCTTCGCTTCGTTTTTTTCAATCCATCCTATGTTCATATTCCATTGTATTCTCTAAATGCTGTTATAAATATACGTAGAATTAACTTTGAAAGATATTACCGTCGATATTACACTGAATAACAAATCTATCTATCTCCAAAAACAAGATTTCAACAAAGAACAACGAACAATGAATAAAATATAAACTACACACACGAAAGATGTACTTTTCGAAAGAAAAACGTATAGAAATCAAAAAGAAACATTTGAATTATAACACACATTACAAATATAAAGACCCGCTACCCGATTTAAAATACTTTTCCTCGATTAAGAAGTGAATTTAAAGTAAGATTCGACTAAAATTACTGTTGACCTAATTAGAGAAGTAAAAACAATATGGCCGACGCACTAAAACTATGGGACACCGACGCGTCCCAGTGACTCGCCTCTTTCAGGGCTACCACACTACCATCGTATCAAAATTAAATAATCTAAAGTTTATTATAAAAAATTATTTAAAATAAAAATATTATAAATAATAATTATTCATCATGGTAATATTATATTTTAAATTTGTTTTTAGTTTAACCGGAACAAAATATGTTTAAGTTATTTTATTTTTTAATAACTTTGTTCGCATTATTGGTTTAACCTCATTGTACTGTGGTAAGTGAAAAAATATTTTGTTTATATAAGTTTAAATTAATAAATGTTTAATAAAAAGACTTTGTTTGTTAAAACAAGTTAAATCAAATGCTATTTTAAGTTGAAAGTAGAACTACATTATATGGAGCCCCTACTATACATCGCAAATCGCTATAATCGATTGTTATATTGACGCCATATTTCAATATATCCAAATAATGTGTGATTTGCGTAATTTTACACGTTTTAACGAAAATGTGTTAGTTTCGGGTTTGAATTTAATTTTGTTAACCTTAATTTTTTGCCCTAGAATTTTGAATCGCCGCACCACACCGCTTCGCAGAGCGCTTATTTCTGCAGAAAAACAACCATCATATAGACCAGGTAGAGTTTCAAATCGAAATATAAAAGAGTTTAACAGACAAGATATATCGATATATTAAGTCTTGAAAGTGGTTTATACTGAGATAACGTGTTATCAGAAAGAGCCCCATATACTGTAGTTCAGCCGTCAAGGTATATGTGTATGTTCTATATACAAATCTACAGTTTTGCTCCGATCTCGATGAAAATTTGCATATTTGATCATCAAAGCAAGGGTATGGGGTAAACACAAGTGATGAATACGGGGTCAAAGTAATGAATACCCTTCATGATGCATATCATTCAAAAGCTCTTTAAGAGTACAGTAATTGTTGATATATACATTTAAGGGGGTAAAATGTAAAAATACATCTAAAAGTCAACGTATGTGTGTATGTTCTTTATACAAATCTACAGTTTTTGTCTGATCTCGATGAAAATTTTTACACTTGACCTTCAAAGCAATAGGAAGGTCACAGTAATTTAAATTTTGGCACTCAGGGGTACGGGGTACAACTCAAGTGATGAATATGGGGTCAAAGTAATGAACTTCATGATGCATATCGTTAAAAAGCTCTTTAAGAGTACAGTAATTGTTGTAATCTACAGTTTTGTCATATTGTCATTTAGGAGGGGGGTAAATTTGAGATATTTGCAAATTATCTTATCAAAGAGGAGGGGATATAGAAATAAGTGGGAGGGATAGAATCTAGATATTCTCGTATAGTAAAATTGTCTCTCTTGACGGTAGTTTGTAAACTTATCAAATTAAAATAAACTTCGTAGCGAAGCACGGGTATCCAGCTAGTATTGTAGGAAGTAGGAAAAAGTGGTGGCAATAAGGGACCCGCACACCCCGCCGCGCGGGGTGCCCTTGGAAGGGAGATTGAGGGGCCTCTAAAAGTTTCCAGGGGGCCTCCAAAACCTACTAGTAGGAAATATTAATTTTTATGACTGAAGAAACCATTGTAGTGTCTTTCAGGCTAGCATGCCGGATTTTTCAACCATATACATGGTTGAAAATGATGATGGTTGAGATGAATAGTGTATTTAATATTTTTTTCAACTTTGGATATGTCCAAATAAAACTGAACAAATCATTAATCATTGATTTTGTTGACTGCTTGGTATGGATCACTCAAGTTTGCAATCACACTGTCAATTAAAACATAAAAAACTTCAACATTGAAGCGAATTTCTGGGTTCTCTGTGGATTTTTCTTGAAACCCTTCGGGATAAGGTTTAGAAATTTTTCGCTTCTCAGTCTCGGTACCGGGAAAATCTCTCGCAAACTTAATCACCACACTTGGCTGACAACTTTAATATTAACTAATATTATTTTTAATTATTATTATTTAATATTTCAATCATAAATATTGGCGTGATTGGGTGTTCGGGGCTTGAGAAGCGGGGCCCTTTAGGGGAGGTCCGGGCCCCCCGGCATCAGCCGTACCTGCCGCCCCCTCTCGACGGGCCTGCCTACACAGGGCCATTGATATGCCCCCACACAGGGGAATATCGATGACACGGTTTAGATTTGGTTTTGGCGAGATCCTTTGTACAGAGATTTGTCCTTTTACATAATAAGGATATACTAAGTAACTACAAATATATTAGGATTTAGCAAACAAATATATTCAATTTTATTTAGAATAAATACGAGAAAATGTTCAGTTTCTTAAAACAAAAACATATTATTAGCAGAGAAATAAAAAAAAAACTAAGTTATACTACAAGTAGAAATATATTTTAAACTTTCAATTCAATAAATAAAATCGGGTACGGGGTACCTCGGAACTTTTCCTCACTTCGGAGCCACCAAAGTGGCCTCTCCTGCTGTTTTGCAGGAGGAGGAAGCAGCATTGGACGTGGTCAGTACTTGGATGGGTGATTTTTTCTTCAAAATACATTTTATAAATAATTATTATTTATTTTATTTGATTTATTTTCTTATTTGAATTTTGGCGGTATTTTGACAAATGTAAACAAACTTTGACGTCATCTAAATTATCGCACTAATAAATAATTAAAATCGCTTATAACTTTTAAACTAATTAATGGAATTTCATAGGAATTTTTTATATTAGTTCCTTAAATTTTTCCTGTTCCAACGATATGGTATATGTCAAAAACGCTCTATACTTTCGGTATTATTTACCGTCAAAGTTTCAAAATTCAAACATTTATAACTTCAAAATGGCGGCCAATATCAAAATGAAATTTGGTGGGCTTGTTTGTCATACAGAGAGGTACATTCGTGCCAAATTTCAACTCGATCAGGACCATTTTTCGATTTTTTAAAAATTCTGCTGACTCAACAAACTGGGTTCAAAATCAACTTTTCCGGCCAACACCACTACGTAAGGACTGATTTTTCTGCCAAGTTTCAACTCTCTAGGTTAAATACCTTGGGCGTACATACATACATACGGATAATTCCGTTGAAATGTCGAAAACAAATTTTTGGGTAAAAACAATACTTTTCCAACCATAGGTAGTGAGGAAAAGTAAAAAAACAAAACCTATGTAATTAAAATAAAAATGATTTTGTAAATATTAACCTATAAAAGTAAAATTAATACATATATAATCAAATTTCTTTTTGTATCCTTTACTCCTGCAACTTTTTAAAATAATAATAATTAATGAATATTTCAAAAAGAAATTTCTCTTTTACTTATTTTCTTCTATGAGTTAAAATAACAATGAAATTAATATTTTGCAAAGGGCAAAATTACATACATGTTAATTACCTCCCTCTCTTTCAAGTGTTTACATTAAACATATGAAACAAGTATTGCGTGACTCTACACTCTACATGTTATCTTAATTTCTTCTCATAATGTATTTCTATATCAGAGAATAATGTCACATCGTGACATACTATCATGCAACTCAACTTTAAGCCAACTGTCCAAAATATTCTCAGAGAAATAAATTTACATTGAAATTAAAAACATCTTCTATTTACATTGAAAAGCATTTAGGGTCCTGAATGCAAGTGAGATTAATAATATATTTTTTTTATTTTCCCATATAAAGAGAAAGTATTGTGATGGCGTGAAAATTCGATTTTGAAATTTTGATGGATTAACACGTTTTGGGGTCCCCATAGTCCAAAAAAAAAAGTTTTAATAAAAGTCTTTCTGTCATCTATCTCTACTCTGCAGGCGCCTGGAGCCAACACTACTGGGCCGATTTTGACGAAATTTAGCATGTTCAGAAAAAACTTACCCCAAGGCAAAACATACCCCCTCAAAATTTAAAAAAAAAAATTTCTTGATAACGGTTCCGACGATCTTGAACAAATTCTAATATGTAGTCTATTTAAATACGAATCTAACGATATAAAACGTTTTCCCGGGAAAAATCTAGTTCCTGAAAAAAATAGCATTAAACACGGACAGAAAGTTGCCGGGTTTGATTCTCCTCTGAGCAGAAGTTACACTTATTTTTATCATAAATTTTGATATAATGTTTAATAATAAGTATAATTGAACCTAGGAAAACTAGAAAATTAATAAATGTAAAACACTGGGCTAAGTTGTTATGAACTCGTATATATATGAGAAAGTTTGCCTGAGTTGTCTTGGACCGATTTTTGAGCAAATATTTGGTATATATTGGCAAATATTGCACATATTCAAACTTTGGAGAGAGGTATTGATACCTCTTTCCAAGTTGAGTACGGTTTTTGCCTTAAAGCAATTTCACAAAAAGTTTGTTTTTTAAACTAAAAAAAAAAAAATAGTCAAAGTCTTTAAATTACACCACAGAATATATTAATAAGTCACATATTGATAAGAGCTATCTTCGTAGAAGAAATAATCATTAAAATCTTATCATGAATGCATGACATAATATACTAGAAGCTAAAAACCACGAAAAAGTTTTGCGCCGGAAGGTTACAATCCTAGATAATAGGTTACAATTGAACCTCAACAACAACAACAAGAGAAGGTTATAACTTATAACTCGTGAACGTTGTATGGGTTTACTGAATAGTATGTTATGCGTTACTTTTGAAGTATTTATCTGTATAATAGTAATTAATAAATAAATTGTAAAATGTAGTAAATAATTTTTTTTCTGTATAAAGGTAACATTTAAGTATTTGCAGGAAGCAAGAAAAGGGAACTACTTGTTCATTTTCCAAGACTTGGATTGGAAATGAAGAGTGGAGTCAATATTAATTCTTTTAATTTGTACAATCTAAACTTGTGATAACAAAAATATTTACAGGTACCTAAAAATAACAGGAATCAGTCTGGAAAATATTACATTTTTTCATAGAACAATTATTTTGAACTCTGCTAGGCTAAGACTAAAACTTATAAAGAATACTAAAGAGGCTGGTCTTAGTTTGAAAAAAGTATTGTGTTAGTTTAATTTAGCTGAATTGAACAAGCTTCAATATTCAATAGGAATAGGACTTATAATTTATTACATTTCTTTAAGAATAATACTACTCATTATTACCCGGTACCCGGAGTATAAAATTAACGTTGATATAATCACAATAATCTTTGAAATCAACAAAACAGCTCACTTAAATTTCATAAAAGCTGCATTATTCCCTTTATTATTATAAAAAATAAAAATAAATAAAGGAGAAATAGACTGCCAATTTCGTACGGTTGTAAATTTATTTAATTTTCCACCGTTTCTTACATCAGTAAAATTGTTTTGATTTTTTAACATAAATTACAGTACTCTTTTACATTAATGAAATTCTTTAGAAATATATATTCACGATTTATTACTGAATTCCGGCTAAAGAAAGTTTTTCTTTTCTTTTTCGAGGAGTCTGTGTTCACACTAACGTTTTTAGTATATTTGAAGAACTTAAAAATTGGTGAAGTACGAGATCTTTGTCACTATTTTCTTGAAAGGGAGTGAAACAATTTTGATCAAAACAATATTTATTTTTATTAATGAAAGAAAAAATGAATTGTGGCACTACAATAGGCACATTAGTAAATTACTCCAATGAAAATTTGCTAAAGAAGAAGAAACATAACTTAAAACTGATACGGTAAATAAAAACTATTATTATAACCTGTTGTTGAGTTCAACTATAACATGACTATAACCTTCCGGCGCAAAATGTTTTCGTGGTTTTTAGCTTCTAGTCATAATATAATAAGGCTTATTCAAAAAGTGGTTATACTAACTCATATACACATACTCTCATTATATATATATATATATATATATATATATATATATATATATATATATATATATATATATATATATGACACAAATTGTGTGTGTATATATATATATATATATATATATATATATATATATATATATATATATATATATATATATATATATATATATATATATATATAAAATATTATCACTATCTGACAATAACCCTAACTAATGATAATGTTCTAAATAAAAATAAAAAATACATAATCGTCTTTAAAAATATTTTATTATCATGGTAAAACTATAAGGTTCTTTAATATAGAAAAAACAAAAGTTTTATCTCATTTTAATATCAATAATGTATTTTCATTCAAATATAGCGTCAAGGAAAAAGTCATAGATTGTAAAATTGACGCAATAAAAAAAAGTCATTTTTAAACACCTTGACGAATTTGAAAAGTTGATTTATAAAGGTTTATTATGAGAGGAGTAGGAGAAGACAAAAACAAGAATTTGTTGAAATATTATCATAGTTAGAGTCGAACAACGGAGAGCAAATGAAGAGATTCAAAGTTCAACTTTTAAGTTTTCTAATTCTTGGAATCTTATGGAACAATGTTGGAAATGCTGTAAGTAAAGCTTGGTAAAATATATATAATACATTTATTCACGTCAGTATAAACTATGTCACTCGGTCTTTATATCAGTATAAAATATGAATAAGGAAATACTAATTTAGTTCTAAATATTTGGCACAATTGCTCGTAATGGCTTTTAGCCACCCAACGATTTAACTATATATATATATATATATATATATATATATATATATATATATATATATATATATATATATATATATATATATATATATATATATATATATATATATATATATATATATACACACGCCATTTAATGATTGATTTCGTTATGTCACTTTAGAGTAGCCATGAAAAAAAATGTATACATTTTTGTAGTTTAATTTTAATTATAATAAGTAACTAATATTGATACATCACTACAGTTTATATAAAAATACAGGAACGAAGACAAACTAAACCTAAATAATAATGAGTTGTAGTGAAGATCCTTTTAGGGTAATAATAAAAAACGTCGATTATCTACGGCAACGTTTCGGCAATCCTGCCATTCTCAAGCCTGAAATATAGTTTATTTGCTGTAAAAAGTCGTTTCATTACCAACAATACATCAAGAACTAACTTACAAGTGTAAACTCATATCTAAAATTCGGTGTTGTGAGGATCGTTAAGGTGGTAATACAAAAATTTTATTAAGGTATAATAATATGTTCCGTCGTCAACATTCTATCATCTCCTCCACAACATCCTGTCTAAATTGACTTAACATCACTACGTCCGTAACGGGACAGACTAGAGATTCAACATAAAAAGTAATAATAACATAAAAAGAGACTAGTAACACACGTATTTTAAAAAAAAACTAACATCTATATAAATTAACAATCATGGTAACTAGAAGGAGCCAACAACTCTTATCACTGGAAAAAGAAACTAATAATAGACTCAACTATTTAGATATAAGTATAATTAAGGAGCATAATGGTACCATCACTACAGAATGGTATGGAAAAGAAGTCAAAAGCAATAGGTTTCTTAACTTTAGGTCCTGCCATCCCAAACAACAGAAAATTAATAGTTGTAATAATCTTATAAAAAAGACCCTTTCCCTCACAGATAAATCTCATTGGAAGAAATTAAAATTCAAAGTTTTCAATAAATTAGAAGATAATTTCCACCCATCTAATCTCTAGTCTGTCCCGTTACGGACGTAGTGATGTTAAGTCAATTTAGACAGGATGTTGTGGAGGAGATGATAGAATGTTGACGACGGAACATATTATATAAAATTTTTGTATTACCACCTTTACGATCCTCGCAACACCGAATTTTAGGTATGAGTTTACACTTGTAAGTTAGTTCTTGATGTATTGTTGGTAATGAAACGACTTTTTACAGCAAATAAACTATATTTCAGGCTTGAGAATAATGGCAGGATTGCCGAAACGTTACCGTAGATAATCGACGTTTTTTATTATTACCCTAAAAGGATCTTCACTACAACTCATATTAATAAAGGGTACCACTTTAGACTAAATCTAAATAATAATTAATGCTGAGGTGTGTCAGGTATAACATAGAAATATAAAAAAAAAAATGCTCTAACAATTTTAGTGGGCCACATAGCTTCCCCGCGTTCTAATGGAATTTCAGGACAGGAAAAAATTCTATCATCACCTATTCGATGGGACAAACATTTTTTTCCAATAACATTATTTAGTAAAACCAACAACGACACTGCTATGAATTAATAAAGATCGCTAAAACTATTAAAGCGGACCTAGACGTTTAAAATAGAGAAAACAACCTTTTTACCGATATCTTACGTTCTAACGTAACGATTTTAATAAAACTTCATATACATCGTCTAAAGTGCAATTGAAACAAGTATGTAAAATTTCAACTTGATACAAGCAGTAGTATTTGAGTAATGAAGTGATACATTTATAATATTAGTTTAAAAGCTATGACGGGTGGTTAAGATTCTTATAATGGTGTTGTATGTAGGTTTGTTAGGAAGTAAAGCTTTGTACCGAGTACCCCCACTCTACCTCACACTGCCCTCTTCCACTTATCTTCAACTATGACATTCATCATGATTAACAAATTTTAATATTCAGTATTTTATTGCAATACACTCGCTTCAATGATAGAGCCACGCGATGCCTAGTAATAGTTTATTTTTTTAGCCAATAAATTAAATATAGTAAAAACAAAGGCTAATCACGACCAACCATCCAAATTTCATAAAAATGGGACGTGTAGTTTTTAAGATATGTTGGTTCGCAAAAATAGAGCGAAGGCAGACACGGAACCAAAAATGTTCCCTAATTTCTGAAACGGATTTCTGTCTTGGAATTGGGCAATCGGAGACATAAAATATTTTAGTTCTTCAGAACGATCACATAGCTTTCGATACTTTCGGTAAGCTCGGAAGCAAAACGAAATGTATTGCAGGTGAAGTTGAATCAAATAATCTTGCCCGAGAGTATTCTATTAATTTGTTACTATAACTTTTTGAAGACATTGTCATACATTTAATTCTTTTTTAACATTTGACCGAAATTGACCATTAAAAATAATTTATCACCTGTGGGGAATCGAACCCGACCCTCTCTTTTTGCGTTTATATCTATTTTTTCAGATTTTTACAAAATTATAAACTGCTACATTAAACTAGTTCAGATGGGTGTATCATGTATCAGGCATTTTCCTCTATTTTAATGCATGATGCCTCGTCCCTCAAACTTATTTTCAATATTTATTTAAAATAAATTCTCGACTTTGCCTCGGGGTGCTAAATTTAATCAAAATACTTCTTGCATACGAGTCCGCAAGACAGGGAGACAATTTCATGTTTTCTCTCTGTGTAAACTACCGACATAAAATGAAATAAAATCGGTAATTTATTCAAGTAATTGATAAAAGTAGATGGAAGATAATTTTTATTCTTATCTCCACACCGGCACTAGCGCGGCTTGATTACAAACGACTGAATTGAAAGGCGCCGGCCCGCCTTCTACGAATTGTTAATATGCCTTCATACTTTCTATATCTTTTATTGATAAAAATTCTGAAGAATACATATTCATAATTTTATATATGGATAATTAGGTAATAGGCCGAGAGGGCTGAGAGTTGATGGCAACCTCCTGTACTTTCCTAACTCCCTGTCACACTCACACGTATAAATCTTTTCGACTTTCTTCGGCCCTATGCAGACTGTGCACACCTCCTATACCTTTCTAACTCCTTGATACACCGGGTAACGTTCTTAGTAACGCATTTCGAGTTATGTAGTACAGCCTAAACATGAAAATGTCAAAATGTTTAACAACTTTATTAATTTCTTTTGTTTTCAGGTTCCAACAATTACTCTTGGATTGAATGCGGGTTACAATGTGGGACAATATGCACTTCACCAAAATGCTACTAATGTTAACGATGATTACTACGGATATGATGATCCTATTAATCCCCAGCAAACTGCAGTAAGCTCACTCCACGGCTACAATTTTAACGGCGCTATTACGCCAATTCTCTCATTATCAACTTTGTTTCGACCAATAACTTCTCTAAACCCATTTTTCCCAATGAACAAGCCACCAGGTACTCCACGAGGCAATTTACCTTTTCCGAACATGGGAAACGGTAGAAGTAAAAGATCATTCGAGATATCACCGGGCCCTTTACTTAATCCACTCAATCCCTTAGATATGTTAAAAGAAATGTTAAACAGTTTTAACTCCACAAAGAATATGCAGCATTTAAAGGATAATACATATCAAAATGATAAAAATACAAGATGGAAAAGATATATAATAGGTAACAAGTAAGGTTTTTAAAGATTTCATTTCACCAGACAATCCCACAGATCCACAAACCAAACAAATTTCTTTAAACAGTTCAAATCTCAAAACAATAAAGAAAAATTTAAAGGATGATAAATCTCAAAATGATGAAAACACAAGATCGATCGATAAGATTTATAATGGGGAAAAATCCTTTGCAAGATATCAATCCATTAGAGCCGCTAAAAAAAGTTTTAATCCCACAAACAATAAAGGATGATAAGATAAATCTCAAAATGATGAAAACACAAGCACAAGATCGATCGATAAGAATTATAATGGGGAAAGATCCTTTGCAAGATATCAATCCATTAGAGCCACTAAAAATAGTTTAAATCCCACAAACAATAAAAGGATGATAAATCTCAAAATGTTAAAACACATGATCAATGAGATTGATAATGTGAAAAAATCCTATGCAAGTTATCAATCCACTATTCAATCCCTTAGATTCGTTAAAAAAAAGTTATAAATTTAAATCTCACAAAGAATAAAGAACAATGAAAGGATGATAAATCTTAAAATGTTAAAAAAACACATGATCGATAAACTTTATAATGCAGAAAAATCCTATGCAAGATTTCAATCCACCAGTCAATTCCTTAGATTCACAAAAAAAAGAAGTTAAACAATTTAAATCCTATAAAGAATAAAGAACAAAAAAAGGTTAAATCCCACGAAGAATAAAGAACAATGAAAGGATGATAAATCTTAAAACAATGAAAACTCATGATCGATAAGATTTATAATGGAGAAAAATCCTATGAAAGATTTCAATCCACCAGTCAATCCCTTGGATTCGCTAAAAAAAAATGTTAAACAATTTAAATCCCACAAAGAATAAAGAACAATTAAAGGATAAGAAATCAGTGGAAAAAAATCTTTAGTGGGATGGTAAAGATTGATGTACATATTCTTTTAAATGTGTAATTTATCATTTGTTATATTTTCCTTTCAAATTAAATATTTCTTAATGAATTATGTATAACAATAAATTTATTATTAAATTGAAAACTGTAAGAATAAGTTAGTTATATTTGTTGTAAAACAAGGAAGTAGTGTAATACCAGTAATATATTATGTATTAAAAACTTATGTTTAACAAATTAATAAAAGAAATTTTCTTCAGAAGAGAACCCTAATAACTTCCTCCTTCTTAACTTTAGTATTTAGCACTTAATAAGTCTTATTTGTAATTTTGAAAGTTATACAAGACCCCTGTATCAGGTTACCAAAGTGATATATTACTTAGTACAAAAAAAAAGCAATAAATCAAGTACATAATACGAACTAGTGTCATGAAATCAATCAAGTTCAAAAAATCTGTCGTTTTCGATGTAAACGTACACGGATTAACCCAAACTTTTAGATGCTTTTTATACAAATATTTTACAGTTCAATTAAAATATGAATTCCTAACTAATGATTACTATTTAAAAAAAACAATGTTTACATCATATACAGAATACAGAATGAATAAACACGTTCTATACGAAATCATTTTTAAATTGTAATTTAAGTGAGAGTACTTAGAAATGTAAGGAACATAATTAACTCAGTTCTTTATTAAAAGCATAAGCAAGAACCAATTATTGTATCTGACGCGCCCTGCTAAGGCATACGATATGGATACGACCATTTTACTATGATACGGATTACGGATACGACCATTTTACTATGATACGGATACGACCATTTTACTATGATACGGATACGACCATTTTACTACGATACGGATAAGACTATCTTACTATGATATGGATACGACCATTTTACTATGATACGGATACGACCATTTTACTACGATACGGATAAGACTATCTTACTATGATATGGATACGACCATTTTACTACTATAAGGATACGACTATCTTACTATGATATGGATACGACCATTTTACTACGATACGGATAAGACTATCTTACTATGATATGGATACGACCATTTTACTACTATAAGGATACGACTATCTTACTATGATATGGATACGACCATTTTACTACGATACGGATAAGACTATCTTACTATGATATGGATACGACCATTTTACTACGATACGGATAAGACTATCTTACTATGATATGGATACGACCATTTTACTATGATACGGATACGACCATTTTACTACGATACGGATAAGACTATCTTACTATGATATGGATACGACCATTTTACTATGATACGGATACGACCATTTTACTACGATACGGATAAGACTATCTTACTATGATATGGATACGACCATTTTACTACTATAAGGATACGACTATCTTACTATGATATGGATACGACCATTTTACTACGATACGGATAAGACTATCTTACTATGATATGGATACGACCATTTTACTACTATAAGGATACGACTATCTTACTATGATATGGATACGACCATTTTACTACGATACGGATAAGACTATCTTACTATGATATGGATACGACCATTTTACTACGATACGGATAAGACTATCTTACTATGATATGGATACGACCATTTTACTATGATACGGATACGACCATTTTACTACGATACGGATAAGACTATCTTACTATGATATGGATACGACCATTTTACTATGATACGGATACGACCATTTTACTACGATACGGATAAGACTATCTTACTATGATATGGATACGACCATTTTACTACTATAAGGATACGACTATCTTACTATGATATGGATACGACCATTTTACTACGATACGGATAAGACTATCTTACTATGATATGGATACGACCATTTTACTACTATAAGGATACGACTATCTTACTATGATATGGATACGACCATTTTACTACGATACGGATAAGACTATGTAAGGAACATAATTAACTCAGTTCTTTATTAAAAGCATAAGCAAGAACCAATTATTGTATCTGACGCGCCCTGCTAAGGCATACGATATGGATACGACCATTTTACTATGATACGGATTACGGATACGACCATTTTACTATGATACGGATACGACCATTTTACTATGATACGGATACGACCATTTTACTACGATACGGATAAGACTATCTTACTATGATATGGATACGACCATTTTACTATGATACGGATACGACCATTTTACTACGATACGGATAAGACTATCTTACTATGATATGGATACGACCATTTTACTACTATAAGGATACGACTATCTTACTATGATATGGATACGACCATTTTACTACGATACGGATAAGACTATCTTACTATGATATGGATACGACCATTTTACTACTATAAGGATACGACTATCTTACTATGATATGGATACGACCATTTTACTACGATACGGATAAGACTATCTTACTATGATATGGATACGACCATTTTACTACGATACGGATAAGACTATCTTACTATGATATGGATACGACCATTTTACTATGATACGGATACGACCATTTTACTACGATACGGATAAGACTATCTTACTATGATATGGATACGACCATTTTACTATGATACGGATACGACCATTTTACTACGATACGGATAAGACTATCTTACTATGATATGGATACGACCATTTTACTACTATAAGGATACGACTATCTTACTATGATATGGATACGACCATTTTACTACGATACGGATAAGACTATCTTACTATGATATGGATACGACCATTTTACTACTATAAGGATACGACTATCTTACTATGATATGGATACGACCATTTTACTACTATAAGGATACGACTATCTTACTATGATATGGATACGACCATTTTACTACGATACGGATAAGACTATCTTACTATGATATGGATACGACCATTTTACTACGATACGGATAAGACTATCTTACTATGATATGGATACGACCATTTTACTATGATACGGATACGACCATTTTACTACGATACGGATAAGACTATCTTACTATGATATGGATACGACCATTTTACTATGATACGGATACGACCATTTTACTACGATACGGATAAGACTATCTTACTATGATATGGATACGACCATTTTACTACTATAAGGATACGACTATCTTACTATGATATGGATACGACCATTTTACTACGATACGGATAAGACTATCTTACTATGATATGGATACGACCATTTTACTACGATACGGATAAGACTATCTTACTATGATATGGATACGACCATTTTACTATGATACGGATACGACCATTTTACTACGATACGGATAAGACTATCTTACTATGATATGGATACGACCATTTTACTATGATACGGATACGACCATTTTACTACGATACGGATAAGACTATCTTACTATGATATGGATACGACCATTTTACTACTATAAGGATACGACTATCTTACTATGATATGGATACGACCATTTTACTACGATACGGATAAGACTATCTTACTATGATATGGATACGACCATTTTACTACTATAAGGATACGACTATCTTACTATGATATGGATACGACCATTTTACTACGATACGGATAAGACTATCTTACTATGATATGGATACGACCATTTTACTACGATACGGATAAGACTATCTTACTATGATATGGATACGACCATTTTACTACGATACGGATAAGACTATCTTACTATGATATGGATACGACCATTTTACTATGATACGGATACGACCATTTTACTACGATACGGATAAGACTATCTTACTATGATATGGATACGACCATTTTACTACTATAAGGATACGACTATCTTACTATGATATGGATACGACCATTTTACTACGATACGGATAAGACTATCTTACTATGATATGGATACGACCATTTTACTACTATAAGGATACGACTATCTTACTATGATATGGATACGACCATTTTACTACGATACGGATAAGACTATCTTACTATGATATGGATACGACCATTTTACTACGATACGGATAAGACTATCTTACTATGATATGGATACGACCATTTTACTACGATACGGATAAGACTATCTTACTATGATATGGATACGACCATTTTACTATGATACGGATACGACCATTTTACTACGATACGGATAAGACTATCTTACTATGATATGGATACGACTATCTTACTATGATATGGATACGACCATTTTACTACGATACGGATAAGACTATCTTACTATGATATGGATACGACCATTTTACTATGATACGGATACGACCATTTTACTACGATACGGATAAGACTATCTTACTATGATATGGATACGATTATTTACTAAGATACGGATACAACCACATTACTACGATAGGGATACGACTATCTTACAGTACCTACGGTAAAAGAATTCGTTGAGACTCAACAACCAACTCTTTGGCCCTGATAATCTATTGAGGTTGAGATCACTTAGCGACTATGATAAACTATGGTGTGACCATGGTAAACTATGAAGTGACTATGGTAAACTATGGAGTGACTATGGTAAACTATGGAGTGACTAAAGTAAACTATGGAGTGACTATGGTAAACTATGGAGTAACTATGGTAAACTATGGAGTGACTATAGTAAACTATGAAGTTACTATGGTAAACTATGGAGTGACTATGGTAAACTATACGGCGAATATATTTAAATATGTTAGCGGATACTGCATTTCCTAAATTATAAGCGCAACTATCCTTTGTATCTTCTTTATATAGAATAGAAAATATATAATAAAAGCTATGACATCTTCATTTAGTATATCTCAAGTTGAAGTGAGTATGGTAAACTATGAAGTGACTATGGTAACGGCGAATATATTTAACTATGTTAGCGGATACTGTATTTCTTAAATAATAAGCGCAACTAACCTTTGTATCTTCTTTATATAGAATAGAAAATATATAATATAAGCTATGACATCTTCATTTAGGATATCTCATATTCTTTATATTATAATTTTAAAAAAATAATAATTTCTAACAATATATTTTAAATATAAACAATTTGAACAACACTTATTCGTAAAAAAGTAACAATTAGCAAAAACACACAAAAATAAAAAAAAATAAAAAAATCCCTTTTTACTTGATAACAAATAAACAAAGTATTAAATTCCCAATCTTTAATTAATTTATTTAATAAAGTTTAAAAACTAAATGTTCTGCAGGAAAATGAGTAAAACAATAAAACAATTTTTCTTGTTTTTTCCTACTTTTTCCCTCACTGGCTTCAAATTGTTATCACCTTTATCACTCCTAGAGGAAATTCCCAGTGGATATCTCACTCTAATGGCTTAATTTCTACAGTCTGAAAACTTTTATTTTTTGTTTTTGGGCCGTAGAAACTCCCCAAAAAAGTTTTAATCCCTTCTAGGTACGTTCCACTCTAACAAGTTATATTTCCTATGGGAGCCCAAAAATCCCTCTTCCTCTTTGCCACAACTCAAGGCTTTTCTACAAGGACTAGTCTGAACTCACCTAAATTTATCGTTTCGCTTGGTAAATTGATTTTTTTTTTTGCGAAACTTTTTTTTTTGTTAAAAGTTGAAAGTGGTGGAAAACAAGATTTTTTTAAGGGTACTAACTAATGTTAAATGAATCCATAACTAAAAGTTATTTTTTTAAAAATATATTTTGTAAAGGAAAGTCTACTTTAAATTTAGATTTAGAAGGGATAATTGGATTTTTTTGGCACTTTTTTAGATTGTTACTCCCCCTAATAAAGAAATAATAGGGGAGTAACAATCTAAAGAAGGTGTACGGAATGTTCTTCTTTAAACTGTTACTCCCCTTATAAAAACGGAAGTGTGATATTCCTTTGTCCCAAATTACCATTAACTGGCTATAAACATCCTTTGTTTAAGAGTTATTTAGAAAGTCATTTATATTCTATAAACACAGAGGGGAGTAACAATCTAAAAAAGTACCGATTTTTTTAGCAGTGGCTGCGAATATATTTTAACAAAATCTCGGTTAAAACAACTTAGATAGTTATTATTTTATTTATTTCACTACGATTAAATTTAACTAAATCTCTGTTAAAACAACTTAACCCTAGAATACTAACTATACTTTTTTAGCGCTTAACACTAACCTTCGTAATTTTTACGAGGATTATATTAGAACGTTTTGTTATTACTTTTTAATTGTCTTATGTTTTTTATTTTTATTTTATTTGTTTTATTATTATTATTTATTTATTAATGATAGCATAGCGTTATGCCATAAAAATAGTATCACATAATATGAAGAATACAAAATCAACTAGTATAGTTTGAGTGTCAACTAAATGTAAGAATTTTAAAACAACATTCGAGTTTTTGTTTTTTTTTTTTTTTTTTTGGTTGTAGTCATTCGAGTATTGTTAGATTTATTAATTTAAGTGATATATTTAAAATTGGTATTATTATTTTTATACAATATACTATTGAAAGAAATAATGCTAGTTAATAATTTAAACCATTTTTTTTTAGAATATTCTCCACAAATGGGGACGTCGCAAACAAACCCAATGGGTTGTATCACAAAATAAAAACGGCCTAAAGATATCACTAAGGATTTTCGGGCGCAACTAAAGCAAGCTTTTAGGTATGAAAAGAATGTAGTTAAAGCACTGGTGAAGATTAAAGAGTCTGTGTTCTACAGAACCAAGATAGCTCACTCTTAAATGCCGATCGTCGTAACTTTTACGAATGGTTGGTATTCTAGGGTTAAATGTTTATATTATATATATTATATATAATTGTTACGAAAAATATCGATAAAAAATCATACTTTTGTTAATAATTTCTTAAATATACTAAAATATTAGCACCAATAAAGCAAAAATTAAAATAATAATACCTGGCAAAGATTTAATTTTAACCATCATCTTGTTGAAAATAACTATAACTTAACGGTATCTTACACATTGAACACACGAATAACAACTAAATATATTAATCAAAAAATATATTATATTATTTTTAAATTATTATCAAGAACTATATTAAACTGATAACTTCCTCTTTTTTTTTCAATCCATATTTTATTTTCTTTAAAGATAAAATATAGAGGGAATATGTGATAGGGAGAATCAATTCAACAGTGAATAGCTATTCTCAATATCCGCTACAGAACAGATAAACGCTAGAGTTGAGTCATACCTCTTTTATCTATGTATAAAACAGATTTAGCCATTCACAATCATAATAATCTATATATATATATTATGTATGTGTATATAATATATATTCATACGTGTACTCATATATATATATATATATATATATATATATATATATATATATATATATATATATATATATATATATATATATATAGATATATTATTTATATATATATATATATATATATATATATATATATATATATATATATATATATAATCTTATACCTCTTGAAGCGATATATATAAAACCTTTCAAGAGGTATAAGATCAGTAAATGGGTGAAATCACGTATTAGGTATGCTTCAATTTAAGAAGGAAATTACGTCATTGTTGTATGAACAAATTCATGTTTGTATTTTAAAAAAATAAATGTTGCATTTAAAATTTATTAACAAAATTTGATGGCAGTTTGAAATTAAGGATGAAGAATCAATATATTTATCCCAACAAAAACACTTAAAAAATAAGCCAAGTCTCGCGTAAAACGTTGTGAGATCATAGGTGTTGTAGCCAAGTTTGCCTCGTCCAAGTAAGTTCTACTAGGTCTGATTTATCCAGTACAAGTTAGTGAAGTGACTGTCTCCCTCTCTCTATTCTTTGTTCCTCAAACTCAAACATTTTCTTTTCATAATGTAGAAACACAATCGAAAGAATTAATATAAAAAAATAAAATATTAATTATAAAGTTTTCTAATTCGCTAAGCTTCAGCTAGTATTATTAGTATAAAAGGTGAAGTAATGTGTAAAAGGAAGATGGGAGGTACATTACTTCTGCCAGAACTAACGTGTGATACGTCATAGAAAGTTATTGGCACTTCTTTAGATTGTTAATCCCCTTATAAAATATAGAGGGGATTAACAATCTAAAGAAGGTGCATGGAATGTTCTTCTTTAGACTGTTACTTCCCTTATAAAAACAGAAGTGTGATATTCCTTTGTCCCAAAGTACATTGGACTAAACATCCCTTTATTTTAATAGTTATTTAGTCAGTAATTTATATTCTAAAAATAAAACAAAGGGGAGTAACAATCAAAAGAAGTACCGAGTTATTTGCTCAAGTGTTAAACTTCCTTTCGCTAAGCTTCAGCTAGTATTATTAGTATAAAAGGTACAATAATGTGTAAAACGAAGATTGGAGGTATAATACTTCTGTCAGAACTAACGTATGTAACGTCATATAAAGCTATTGACACTTCTTTAGATTGTTACTCTACTTATAAAAAAAATAATCGGAGTAACAATCTATAGAAGATGTATGGAATGTTCTTCTTTAGACTGTTACTCCCCTTATAAAATCAGAAGTGTAATATTCCTTTGTCCCAAAGTACATTAGACTAAACATCCCTTTATTATAATAGATATTTAGTCAGTAATTTATATTCTAAAAATAAAACAGAGGAGAGTAACAATCTAAAGAAGGTGTACGGAATGTTCTTCTTTAGATTGTTACTCCTCTTATAAATACAGAAGTGTGATATTCCTTTGTCCCAAAGTACATTGGACTAAACATCCCCTTGTCTTAATAGTTATTTAGTCAGTCATTTATATTCTAAAAAACAACATAGGGGAGTAACAATCTAAAGATGTACCAAGTTATTTGCTCAAGTGTTAAACGTCATACCAACTTTTTACATGCAACCTGTACATTTTGGTGGTAGAAAATCCAGAGTTTAAATAAAACGTAGGTACAATAAACCACTATATTTATTTAGTACTATTATATTAAGTTACTATTATTTAAAGTACTTTACTTTAGAAATTTATATCAAAGGACCTATTTAATTTAATATTTCAATGCTTAAGAAATTAGAAATATAATCAAGCAAATTACATTTAATAATTTAAATTAATAATAATATAATTTTAGTTTACTCGCAAATAATTTCGTTTAGACATTAACTATTAAAAGTGATGTCAGCAAAGAATATAACTCATTTTAAGAGATAATTAATCTGGAGAAAATTGCAATCCTCAAAGCTATTTATTTACTTAGAATGACAATGAAACGACAAAACAGACAAGACAAAGCGGCCGAGGTCATATTTAGCAATTAAGCGAAGCGAATAAAGAGCATAATTCTTACTCACAGCTGTCACCTGGATAAAGAAAGGGTCTAGAAATATCTAGCGAGCGATGCAATCAATTTTAATAACTAGATGACTGAACTTAAGTTGAAAAATACAAAGAAACTGTCTTTCCACGTAAAAATAATACTTGGTTTTAAATCAAAGCAGCGGCTTTTATAAAGTCATCATCAGTGCCGATTATGGAAGAACTAGAGTTAAATTATAAAAAAAATATAAAATGGGCGAGTCATACCGACGTCGGAGACTAATGTAACACCTTTTTTCTTTGGAGTCATTACGTTAGTCTCCGAAATCGTATGACTCACCCCCTTCATATTTTTTATAATCTAACTCTAGTTCTTCCATAATCGACACTGATAAATAAGCTTTATAAAAGCCGAAAGCTGGCTTTGATAAATAAACAAGTATTATTTTACGTGAAGAGACAGTTTCTTAGTATTCATTAAGATGACCTTCATCAAAACCCTTATTCCTGAAGTTTAACTAAAATTGTTTAGATATAAAGCTGTATATTTTAACAAAATGGGTTTTTACAGCGAATTAAATACAAATTGAGAATAATGAGAATCAGTCAAAAGTAAAAAAAAAAAGAAAAAAAAGGTGGATTTAAAAACGTTTCGGAAAAATGTATTTAAAGAAGATCGGTAACAGTAATAAAAATCAGATGAGGATGTTATAAGTAAATTGAGTATTACATCATTTTAAGAGTTTCCCAGGTATGCAATACTCGCTGAATCTATATCTATCCAACAGATTATTTTATTACAATAATTCTTGATCATACGCTGAAGAAGGCATTTTACTTACCCAAAGTTTCATCGCAATCGGATGAACGGTTTAGGCAGGCATAAGAGGCAGACAGAGAGACAAACATTAATTTTAATATATCTAGATAAGGAAAATTTAATCAGTTAATTAATCCTCTGCATGTTAACATTTGGCTGATCTTCGCTATTATCCTTAATTTTTAAATACATTAAGGAAAAGTGAAAGAATTTATTAATAATCCTTTCATGTTAACTTTTTGCTGATCCTCGCCTCGCTATTATCCTTAATTTTATATACATTTTAAGGAAAAGTGAAACAGATTATTAATCGTCTCCTAGTTAACATTTCACTGATCACTGCTATTATCCTTAATTTTAATATACATATAAAGGAAAAGTGAAAGACATTATTTCTTCATGTTAACTTTTGGCTGATCCTCACTATTATCCTTAATTTTTATATACATATAGAGGAAAAGCGAAAGACATTATTTCTTCATGTTAACTTTTGGCTGATCCTCACTATTATCCTTAATTTTTATATACATATAGAGGAAAAGTGAAAGACATTATTTCTTCATGTTAACTTTTGGCTGATCCTCACTATTATCCTTAATTTTTATATACATATAAAGGAAAAGTGAAAGACATTATTTCTTCATGTTAACTTTTGGCTGATCCTCACTATTATCCTTAATTTTTATATACATATAAAGGAAAAGTGAAAGAAATTATTAATCCTCTTCATGTTAACTTTTGGTTGATCCTCGCTATTATATGAGGAGATTAAAGACTTGATAGATTAAAAATTTAGCTTTCACTAAGACTTGATAGATTTATACATCAATGTAAACATGAAAGACACTTAAAGAAACGTTTTGTTGAGTAAATAATCTTCAAATGATAACGTCGTCAATTTTGAACGAACGAATGTTTGATAAAAATAAAATATTGACATTGATACGCTCTTTTTCACACCTAATAGATAAGTTATTCCTTTGACACACGATACACTTATGTTTATATCAAGAATTGAACAAGGTAAAATAGAATCATAGATTAACACTTAATATGTTTCTAGTCAAGTAAATAAATGATTATACATTCATAAAGACTAACAGTGCAATATTCCTTTAGAAAGATAGACTACCGATAAATCATCATTAACTTCTTTAGTCAAGCCAGAAAAGGATGTCAGTCAAAAGCTTAACAAAGTATCCTATATATACGCTCCACAGTTAGGAGATGTGGAGGAAGCCAGGAGAAAGGGAAGGGCAAGACATCCTATATCCACTTAGCATCAAGATAAATTGCATCCCTCCAAAACAAGCTTCTACGCCGAGGCCTTTTGAAACCGTAAAAGATTCATTACGCCAATCTAACTCATAAGGCGAAGTTTAAATACAATGGCTTCGGGACACGAGGCAGAAGGAGGAAAAAAGAAACCTCGACAAGATAGAAAAAACAAAAAAAAAGAAACAGTCTCTCTAAACCTGAAATTCAAAAGAGATTGAAAGCCTTTAATTTGACTTGTTTAGAATAAGGGAAATAAGACAGCGATCGATAACATGGACAAGAAACTAAACAAAAAACAAAATATCTTCGATACAAATAGAATATAATGAACAAAAAGGAAGAAAAAAGAATTGATGGAATATAACAGTATCAAGCCAAACGAACAAGATATAAAAATAAACCAATTAAGCCGCCCTTATTGCAACTTGAATGATACTCCGTCATTCGACATCGGGAAAAAAAGTTTTTTTTTTACAAAAAATTTCAATGAGGTTCGTTAGGGAAATGTTTATTTTATAAACCGATTCAAACACAAATAAACATTTTTTTCTAAAGATCGTTGAAAAGAAACGAGAAAAAGGGTTAGTCTAAGAATCAAATTCTTATAAATTTTACTTTATGTTAGACAATGCAGAAATTTAAGTGGTGCATTGAAGGCACCTTATGAATTCTATAAACTAGAATTCATAAGCACATAAATTATACATAATAAAACATATTGATAGATATCCATATATATTATTGAAAATATTTACGATAGAATTTTTAACGAATCGAAAATGAACTTCTTAACTTTACAACATATATGAAAACATTTTTTAAAAAATATCTTAGTAGTTTAGTTAAAACCAAATTATCTAAAATAAAAAGAAAATAAAATTTATATTAGATAACAGTTACACAATAGCATTTTATTCAACTGCAGATAAAAGATAAGATCACATCTTCCTTGTATCACTGTAGAGATATATATCACTGCGAGAGGTATAGGAAAGAGATAGGTATCAAGCCTGGAGGCAAGCAAGATCTACTTAGTCAATTAGACAGTTAAGCGGTGGATAGAAAGCATGCGCAGTGAATTATTAGGAATAAAACGCATGCGCATAAAACTCTCTTTCTCTTTGGGAAATGTCAAGTTAGTTTAAAGATAATTCCGCAGCTCAGAGTGGAAACTTACATTCTTAGACAATGCACTTTATTAATGTGGTTTCCTCAGTAGATTTGTTGCAGATTTAGCTCTTATTTGTAATCATTTTAATCCCAAAAAATTGTGTTTTAGAACCTTTCTTCTTACTTCCCTAAACATTTTTACCACATTAGCTATTATTAATCACAACCTGATTTTGCCTAATTTAGAGGTAAATCCCCTTGTTCGAACCAGGGGTGATTAGGCCTGACAAGGCCATGAACTTGCATTATAGAAATAATAATAAATAAATAACACAATAGGCAAAAATCCAGTGGACTGTAAATATTTGTGAAAGATATACTATGAAATATGTATTAAGTATACCTAAGCGTAATATAATAAGAAAATTTACAAAATGTAAAACAACCAAGAAAGAATTAAAATCTCAATTTAACTAATAACTAACACTAAAAGGAAATCAAGCTAACTGGAAAACAATAAAGCAAATAAGAAATTTAAAGTAAGAGAAGGGCACACAATGGCACTTAACTAAATAAAAGTTAGATTTAAAAAACCATATAAAAAATAAAATATTACTATTAATTAATATACAAAAACAATTTCGAAAGTTACAAATAATAAAAATAAAAAAATAAAAATAGTAGTTAGGGTAGTCCGGAACACCCCTAAAAGAGTCAGCTTGAATATTAGCAAAAATTAGCTATAATTCATTAGCTAAAATTTATTTACAGACTAACTTTGACCAATTTAGCGGTTGCAGCATAATTTTTAACAGATTTAGGTCAATTTTCTATTTGGGTTTTACAAGCTATGAGGTTTTCGGTAAAAAAAAAACAACAAAATTTAAGTTACTTAAAAATTATTTGAATTGTAAAACTTTCTACATATAAAATACATAACAAATGCATAAAGTTTATATTACTTTTAATAAATCTCTTATTAACGATCTGCTAAAAATTGATTTAATATCATTTATAATTCAACACCATGCTGGCATCACTTGGATCAGAACTGCACAGGACAAACAAAACTGGAAATCCATGATGGAGGCCTATATCCAGAAATGGACCTAACTCCTGAATAAAATTCTAACGACACATAATTATAATTTAATAAACGTATATTTTTTTAAAGAATAAATAATAAAATTAAGTATATAAATAAACAACAGATAATTAAACATATATTGATTAAAACATAAATGTCTTCATTTAAACTTAATATTTAATATAAAAAAAAAACAGGTTTTACATCCATAATTAATCTTTTGTTTCTTATGTTTTTAACAGAAATATTTTCTTTTTTGTTCTATTCTATTTTTATTCATAATATAAGAGACATTCTTTTATTTATATTAATATAGCATACTTTTATATATTATTAATATGTAGCAAATGAGGAGTTAATAAAGGCTTTATTATTATTATTATTATCATTTATAACCTAAAATATAAACAAGATACTTACGAATATAACTTTCAAGAGGAAAGTCAAATCCCATAAACTGTTAGACCAGATTACTCATTCTTATCAAGGGAGTACTCATTTCACAACAAAAATCATACATTCATTTTACCATTAAGATGTGAAACGTGAAAACAAATATCATAAAGATACCCGTTTCTAAAACATTACTACATATAAAAAACATTCTAAAAGCTATGATAAGTTTTCGAAATATATCTAATAATGTCTTCTAAAGAAAAACGAATATTATTTTTTATTGTTATTTTTATTGTTATCGGAGGTGGGAAAATCGTGATGAACCTAACTAGTTTTTTTTTTCTCAAAGTTAAAACGAAGATAGGAGTTGGTCGTGATTTTTAATCTGTAAGCTAACAAGAATCTATAATAACAAGAAAATATCACAAAAAGCAAAAAGATGACCGCTTGCTTTTTTTTGATATTTGGAGAGATATGACTATAGATACGACTATAGAGTATGATATGATATGACTATAGATATGGCCATAGATATGACCATAGATATGACTATAGATATGACCATAGATATGACTATAGAGATATGACATTTATGTAATCGAGTAGTCGACGAAGACTCACCTCGAAATTATTTGTTATTGCTAAGCTAATGCAACCACATTTGGCAACGGGCACGTACATTTATTTATAAATGAGAAAATAAAATTCTGTGAATTCTGAGATTAAAACATGTTTGCTGTCACAATTCATTGAAGAAGAGAAACAACGACGAAAACATGTTCAGCCTAAAATCTATAGCACGTCAAAGAAGAGCTTACTGCTATATTTAAAATATAGCAAATATTAAATATTTTTTTAAAATATAGCAAATATTAAATATTTTTTTAAAATATAGCAAATATTTTTAAAAATTTAATATTATTTATTTTAAATATCATCCCGACAAAGGATTACCCAGAGTAATGGAACACCCAGGTACAATCTACGGTCCAGGAAACCAGTATAAATACGCCGGTCTTCTCTCCAGTCGTCAGTAAATCCTGTGATTGCTTCGAGTCAACACCACGATGCACCCCACCCCTGGAGATGCTTCCAGTAGTGGAAGCGAAACGTCGGATTTCAACCCCTTCGTGACGCGGATTTCACCGGAAACCCAAGCTGTTTATGACGAATCTACCCGCGGAAACCTATGGACCAAATTTTAAATATTTATTCGATTTTTAAGAAATGTTGAAGGATTTTCAAAAGTAGCCCATAGATATCCCATTTAGAGAAGAATAGATTCAAAAACATAATATCTTATTAAGCAACGTTTTTAACACGTATTGTTTGACCTACTCTACTGTGCTCCATATTAGATCAGCCTTTGTTCTAAACATTTTTTTTTCTTTGATTAATGATTAAGAAGCTCAATTGTCTTATAACTCCTGACTCGAAAGATTTCTTGATAAATTATATATCTAAAAGATTTCTTGATAAATTATATATCTACAATACACCGTAAAACCATTGTTACGCAACTAAACATCTACGTAAAAAAAAGAAATACATTATTATGCCTACGTACTAAACGTATGATTTATAATAACAATAGGAATATAAAGAATAATATTATTGAATTAAAATACACAACAATGTAAATAGTTTAATAAATTAGCAATAATATACTTCTTTAACACAAACACTTGACAATTTTTAACAAAAAAAAAAATGACGTAATTAAATTTGAAATCATAATAATATATAGATCACTCTTTGACGCATTTATTCTTAAAAGTTTTTACGTCATCTGTTCAGGTTCAAAATGATTTCTTCTCAACCTATCCCTCTACGATTTACGATTTAGCAAAATGACAACATTTTCACAATCCCCTATAACTTACTTTTCTTTAGAGCTAGAGGTTAAAATTGATGATTCCCAAGGAAATGTACAATAAATCACTTTAATACTGCATCAACCTCTTAGGTTTAGCAACCAAGGCAACGTCAAACGTTACCAATATAATTTTATAAATCACTTCAATTCACATTTTTTATATAAAAAGAAATATTAAAATTAATTTTATAGAGCAAAAGACGAAATAGACCTTATAATATATATATATATATATATATATATATATATATATATATATATATATATATATATATATATATATTTATATATATATATATATATATATATATATATATATATATATATAATATATATATAAATATATATATAAATATATATATATATATATATATATATATATATATATATATATATATATATATATATATATATATATAAATATATATATAAACTACGGGAGACAGAAACAGAGAACAATATGCACTAGCTCCGGCATTTGAACCACGGGCCTTCACATTTCCAGTAAGCTAAGCAAGCATAAAACTTTTCTTTGCGCGAAACGTTAGATAATCCCATTACATATATATATATATACAATACACATATATATATATATATATATATATATACACATATATATATATATATATATATATATATATATATATATGATTTATGAAATTGTGATATGAGATCATTCTTGGTCGCATTCTTTCTTAAGAGTTTTACGTCATCTTTTTGTTATTAGCAGCCCATTGACATCCATACTTACATACAAAACATAAATACACTCTTATAAGTTATTTTATTAAATGACAACAAACAGTGAAGAGGTTTTATGTATAAAAGAAGCTTTGTAATCTGTATATTTCATCGCACGAGGATTACCATAATTGTTTTTGAGTTAATATGTTTTAAGAATATAAAGGTTCTATTTCACGAGGAATATAAGGCTACGGCACTTTATATTGCCTTAGCCAGACTAGGCGTTCAGAATATACATTTAAATATAAATAAACTTTCAATGTGAGAATTCAAAAACAAATAAATATGTACTTTAAAAATGCTAAGGATTTTTTTTAGAATGTGCATTATATATATATATATATATATATATATATATATATATATATATATATATATATATATATAAAACAAACCGAAAGGAATATTTTGTCTCCGATTTCAAATATTCCAAGACAGAAATATGTTTCATACATCAGAGAACATTTTTGGTCCCGTGTCTGTCTGTCTGTCACTCAATTTTTTAAACCAAAATATCTTAAAAAACTATTCGACCGATTTTAATGAAATTTGGATGGTAGGTCATAATTAGCAGCCCATTATAGGTCCCTTATAAGTTTCAACCTTCAACGCGTAATTTTTTCTCTACCACATACTCAAAAACGTATATTAATTAATACCTATATCTTTAAAAACACTCAATTGTTATTTTTTAAAATTTGAAATGAAATTTTGTCATACTTCGTATTTTTTCTTAATATTTACCTCCTTTGTTAGAACGAGATCGCAATTTTTTAACGCTCTTTCACACGTTTTGTCTCAAGGATACTTTCAATGTCTCCTTATATTCAGCATATGAATGTAAATTCTTTTTCCAACTCTTTTTTTTTCAAAAATTTATGTAGCTATTCTTTGGTTAGGATACTGTTTAGTTTCCCTCATTACCGTGATCTGCTTTCTAAAGAAGCATGAAATTCTCTTGTTGGACTTTTTCAATAGTTACCATAGTTGTAAAGCTACCTTACCTTTCTTTATTCAAAGTATATCCCGATTATTAGTATTGTTTCAATTGAATAGGTCGATATAATATCAGCGGCAGAGAAGATACCGTAATGGCTTAACGTTAAGAACCCATTTTCTTTTTGCTTTAATAAAAACTCTACTTTGATATTTTTTTTTTTTGCCTAATGGAATAGAGCATTTGGGATTTTTATTTTGCCTTGTTTTTTCCATTGGGGTATCGACCTTAGTGATCTCGAGCGTGCCTCACGATTTCTTATTTATTTGGAAAGTCAGTTATTATTGAGAACAATGTCCCATCTGAGTGCAGGGACCTGTGATACGTCCCAATGATGCAACTTATCCCAGGAGAAACAATTCAGGTATGTGGATTTACCTGACGATTAAAAGTTATGAGCGGCTATTATAAATTAAGTAGTAATATCTCAAAATTAAAAACAAAACGTAGGTACTATTTTTCTCCCCACCTTCACGGGGGCTTTTGCACCCTTACACCTGAAGACAAACACCACTTAGGTAGGTTCATAGAACAAACCTGTGTTGGAAGACCAAAATCTAAATCTTCACTCTCTGTCAAGTATTTGGTCGTTAACCATGTCTTGCACCTCGATCATAGTTAGTATATTAGTAGGTCAGTTATAGTTATTTAGTATATTAGTATAGATCAGAGATTTAGTATATTAGCATAGATCAGAGATTTAGTACGTTAGTATACACATCAGAAATATAATAAATTTAATCTTCAAATGATCTAGGAATGCTTAAAGACACCAGAATCATTAATAAATTTTAATTGAAATGACAATTATTACATTACAATTATTGTGCTTCCGAGCTTACCGAAGGTAACGGAAGCTATGTGATCGTTCTGAAGAACGAAACATTTTATGTCTCCAATTTCAAAATTCCAAGACAGAAATCCGTTTAGACATCAGAGAACATTTTTGGTTCCGTGTCTGTCTGTCGATCTGTCACTCAATTATTGCGAACCAACTAATAAAAAAAAATGCACTTCCGATTTTAATTGAATTTGTATGGTAGACCATAATTAGCCCATTGTTGGTCACATATAAGTTTCAACCTTCTGCGCCCATTTGTTTCTCTTAAAAATGCGCACAAACATACATTTATTTACACTTATATCTTCAAAAGTACTCATCTGATTTTTATGAAATGTGGATGGTTTGTCGAAAGTAGACGCTCAGATAGCACCAGAATAATTAAAACCTTCTGCGCTCTTTAACTTTTGCTTATTTTTTTTTACTAAAAATTCATTTAAAAAAATCAAAACAATTTTTACATACTTGAAAAACGAGGGAAACAATTACATAAATTAGATAATAATGTCTAGTAAAAGAATAAAATCAATAAATTACGTGATAGGATACGACGAAGCTATGTGCCACACTAATTGGCAGTCTATTTAAAATATATTAGGGTTGGGCCAATAAGATCAAGCGTAGCATTTGACTGGACAAATTGACAGACGTAACATTTGCATACGACAAGGTCCCTGAAATTAAAGTCTTATTATACCGTTCTTCTGTTATGTTTTATATATTACAAAATTATATAGAAGTATATTAAGGCTGAAGGTTAACGCTGATTAAATCAAGGACTTGGATCAAATTAGATTTATTTTTTTAATCAAACGGTACTGTACAGGGAGTCCAGTCAGATCACAATTATGGCCGAATCTATCGCAACCTTGCCTTTTTTAAACCCGGTCACGCTTGACTACATATATATTAAAATACATATTAATATCATAATATTTTGGCAATGATCGATCAAAAGTTTTCTAGAACATTGGCATTTATTATACTTCCGAAAATTAGTTATATTGATTTCGAATCGCTATTTCGGTAATAAATATAAATTCATTTTGGTTGAATATTAAAATTGATTTAAATTTCATCTGAAACTAATTTGTTATTGGTTAAGACAATATTTGTTATTAGATACGGATTTCGAATTGGTTTTATGGATATTGTACATTGCGAAATATTAATCAAAAGGTCCAAATTGCGGTTTCGATACGAGGACAAAACGAATCTGTTAATAAATTTGTATATTTCCAAAGTAGCGAGGTGAGTATAATAAAATTTGCCTCGAAACCAATGAAGAAGTAACGTTAAATTCGAGAGAATTTCTAATCTATACTCTGTTTCTACTACTGAGTATCCACATATGGATAATTTATTGGATTACTATCGACAGTATTGACTGATTACTGATCCTATACGGCACGATACCTTAATTCTCAAATAATTAATCAAAAATATCAAATGAGATATCTAGATTATTACTTTAAATGAGATAACTAAATTATTACTTTAAATGAGATAACTAGATTATTACTTTAAATGAGATAACTAGATTATTACTTTAAATGAGATATCTATATTATTGCTTTAAATGAGATATCTATATTATTACTTTAAATGAGATATCAAGATTATTACTTTAAATGAGATATCTAGATTATTACTTTAAATGATATATCTAGATTATTACTTTAAATGTGATATCTAGATTATTACTTTAAATGAGATATCTAGATTATTACTTTAAATGATATATCTAGATTATTACTTTAAATGTGATATCTAGATTATTACTTTAAATGAGATAACTAGATTATTACTTTAAATGAGATAACTAGATTATTACTTTAAATCAGATATCTGGATTGTTACTTTAAATGAGATAACTCGATTATTACTTTAAATGAGATATCTAGATTATTACTTTAAATGAGATAGATTGTTACTTTAAATGAGATATCTAGATTATTACTTTAAATGAGATAGATTGTTACTTTAAATGAGGTATCTAGATTATTACTTTAAATGAGATAGATTGTTACTTTAAATGAGGTATCTAGATTATTACTTTAAATGAGATAGATTGTTACTTTAAATGAGGTATCTAGATTATTACTTTAAATGACATAGATTGTTACTTTAAATGAGATATCTAGATTATTACTTTAAATGAGATAGATTGTTACTTTAAATGAGATATCTAGATTATTACTTTAAATGAGATAGATTGTTACTTTAAATGAGATATCTAGATTATTACTTTAAATGAGATAGATTGTTACTTTAAATGAGGTATCTAGATTATTACTTTAAATGAGATAGATTGTTACTTTAAATGAGGTATCTAGATTATTACTTAAAATGAGATAGATTGTTACTTTAAATGAGGTATCTAGATTATTACTTTAAATGAGATAGATTGTTACTTTAAATGAGATATCTAGATTATTACTTTAAATGAGATATCTAGATTATTACTTTAAATGATATATCTAGATTATTACTTTAAATGTGATATCTAGATTATTACTTTAAATGAGATAACTAGATTATTACTTTAAATGAGATAACTAGATTATTACTTTAAATCAGATATCTGGATTATTACTTTAAATGAGATAACTCGATTATTACTTTAAATGAGATATCTAGATTATTACTTTAAATGAGATAGATTGTTACTTTAAATGAGGTATCTAGATTATTACTTTAAATGAGATAGATTGTTACTTTAAATGAGGTATCTAGATTATTACTTTAAATGAGATAGATTGTTACTTTAAATGAGATATCTAGATTATTACTTTAAATGAGATATCTAGATTATTACTTTAAATGAGATATCTAGATTATTACTTTAAATGGGATATCTAAATAATTACTTTAAATGTGATATCTAGATTATTACTTTAAATTATTTTGCTTCCGATCTTACCGAAGGGAATGGAAGCTATGTGATCGTCCTGAAAAACTAAAACATGTCTCCAATTTCAAACACTCCAAGACAGAAATCCGATTCATACATCAGGGAACAATTTTGGTTCCATGTCTGTCGTTCGATTTTTGCGAACCAACAAATCTTAAAAACTACACGTACGATTTTAATTTAATTTGTATGGTAGACAATCTTCTGCGCCCATTTGTTTCGCTTCAACATGCGGACAAACATACATTCATTTACACCTATATCTTCAAAAGTACTCATCTGATTTTTATGAAATTTGGATGGTTTGTCGAAAGTAGCCTGCAGATGGCCCCAGATTAATTTCAACAGTCTGCGCTCCTTAAATTTTACACTCCTTAAAATGATACTTAATAGTTTTAAAAAACAGGGGAAATTAAATAAATTAGTAAATAATAGCTTCTAAAAGCATAAAAACAATAAAGTACGTGGTTAGATGCGAGGAAGTTATGTGCCACACTAATTGGCAGTCAATTTTTATTTCAAGTTCTAAATAAAATTACAATACAGTAACACCCTGACTTACGTTATCCTAACTTACGAGAAAAGAAAGCCCACGGGTAGGAGGCTTTCTTTTTTTTTTTTTTTTTTGGTGTCTATATATTCATATTTCTAATTTTCAACATTTTTTCTTTGTTGCTTCTTATTTTTTCGAGTTCCGTAAGAAGCTCAAAATATGCAATAAAATGAACTGATATTTACACTCTGCGTATTCTCTTTAAATTAAGTTTAACTTGGCATATACGAGAGAAAATTCCTAATTCACAGTTACTTTAACATTATACCTCTTTTACAAATATTTTCCCGTACGCATTTTCAAACATGGCATATAATTACGAAGTAAGGCCATGTTTTTAAAATTAATTAAAATACAGGAATAATAAAAGATACAGTAAGAGACCGCCCTTATTTCAAAAATTACATGTATCCAAACATGTTTTTTTTTGAAATCATAAAGAATAATTATCATACCTTGTTCGCTTTTGTAATTATGAATGTTATCATGCCGTAAGGATGATCAAACGGTACAAAAGGATACGCAATTTTAATTTGAATCTTATTTAAGGGAACGTAAGGTTGGAAGCAAATATTCCTTTAAAAACTTCCTTTTGAAACAATTTCACCAATGTTAGTCCTTAACCACATACAGTGTTGCCTTTTGAAATATAAAATTAAAAAAAATTCTCTTTTGAGAATTGCATCAAATTTATCTTAAGATTTTTCCTCATTACGCTCAATTACACTCCTTCCTTTAAAACTTCCGGGTAACCGATTTTAATTAAATTTTAATTTTCAAACTTAACCCCCTCTCTCTCTGAGGTTATTATTAAGAAGAAAGGGCTCTTAATCCTTTACTTTGAAAAGGACTCCTGAGGCACCTAAAGCCGATTAATAATCCTTAATCCTTCCCCCTCTACTTCTTTATAATCGCTGTAAGAGAAAGGATGTCCAATACAAAAGATGTTTTCGAGTAAATTAACTCCTTCTGGTACCAAAGTGGATGATGAGGGGTAAGATGGTAATCAATCTTCCCCCTACTGATTGTAAACTGAACGCTTTTGCTAACAATTTTTAAAAAATCGACTTGTCGATTTATTATTTCTTTGTTCTTGGACAGGAGTTACTTTAATTTTTATTTCTCCTGATTTATAGGAAAAATGTGATACTGACAGTTGATATTGCATGATTTTTTGCGTCTTCTTCTTCTAGCTGTATTTTTCATTTTTTTTTTTCAATGCAAAAGATTTTTTTAAGTCAGAAAATGAAAAAGAAACATTTTGTTATCATTAAGCTAGACTTTACAATTAGATTGGACATTGCAGGAACAGAGGGGCATGACACTAACACATCTATCAATTCCATTATTAGAGTAAAACATATCTCACCTTTCAGGTAATCGAAACCAGATTATTGGGCGCTAAAGCGATAAACCATAAACAAACACCGAAATAGTCATACATCTCCAGAAGATAATCATCCACCGAAATGGCATACATCTGCAGAAGATAAATAATCACCGAAATGGCATACATCTCCAGAAGATAAACAACCACCAAAATGGCATATATCTCCAGAAGATAAACTATCACCAAACTGGCATACATCTCCAGAAGATAAACAACCTCAAAAACGACATACACCTCCAGAAGATAAACAACCACCGAAATGGCACACATCCCCAAAAGATAAACAACCACCGAAATGGCATACATCCTTAGAAGAAAAACAACCACTGAAACGGCATACATCTCCAGGAGATAAACAACCACCGAAATGGAATACATCTCCAGAAGATAAACAACCACCGAAATGGAATACATCTCCAGAAGATAAACAACCACCGAAATGACATACAACTTCAGAAAACCAAGCATTTCAATACAGATGGCTAAAGAGAAAACTAGGAACACTCTAAAAGACCAATATAGATGTTATAAGGTATTTAAATATTTCAGCAGAGTTCAACATACGGTCAGCGGACAACAATCCAGCCCGCCAAATTTTGAAGAAAATGAATTTAACCGCATTTTAAGGTTTAAATTAATTAAATCCATTTAAAACTAAATGGATAATTTTGGCATAAATATTACAAGTACATCTTACTAACAAATATAATGCAATAAACTTTCAGCCACAGGTGGAACGTGTGATGTTAATATATATATATATATATATATATATATATATATATATATATATATATATATATATATATATATATATATGTATATACATATAATCCAAAGTTATATGCTGTCATCATCCAATTAAGTAGATTAAGGAGAATAATTTTTAATTTTATAGATGACATCTCTTGAAATTACTGTTCCACAAGCATAATCGCATATTTATATCGCGGTATTCTTTAAAATCTATTTTTGCATAACAATGAACTGAAAAAAAGTATTTTATGTAACTCACACTTATTTATATGACGTCACTCAGCCGCACCTTTTTCTAATGCAAATTAAGGCTGTAAAAACAAACCATAATGATTCATTCGACCTTTTTTTAAATTCAATGAAAAAATAAGCTGTTAATGAATGACGTCATTAAATCAATACCTAAATGATGATATTATATATTTAACGACATATTTACGGTTAAATGATAAAATAAATGTATTATACATGTAAGACAGCATTTACTGTAAGTTTCTTTTTGACTACCATGCCATTATTAAAACTAACAGGTAATTTATTAGGAATGAATAAAGACGTTTCTCATCTACAAATAAATGTTATTGCGTCAAAGCCGGATTTCAACTACTTGAGGAAAAGTTCAGTGCCGGCAAAACGAATTGAAATACTTAAGAGAAAGACACAGTGGGAATTAGGATATGAAGCGTTAGTGGAGGTCATCATTAAATGAAGAAAGAAAAAGTCACTCCACGTGAAATAAGTTTATTTTCAAAGCAGCTTTCAACCACTAAAGGGTCATCATCAGTGCCTGAACAAACAGTAATAAAAAAACTAATCAAAGGTCAAAAAAGGAAAACCGAGACAAAAAAACACGAAAAACAGTGGGAGTTTAGACAGATGTTGGTCAGATTCCAACCTCTGGAGACCTAGAGAGACGTATCCTGGAGACCTAGAGAAAGGTCTACTGAAGAACAAGAGAGACGTCTCATGGAGACCTAGAAAGACGTATCCTGGAGACCTAGAGAAACGTTTACTGAAGAACAAGAGAGGCGTCTCATGGAGACCTAGAAAGACGTATCCTGGAGACCTAGAGAAACGTTTACTGAAGAACAAGAGAGACGTCTTATGGAGACCTAGAAAGACGTATCCTGGATACCTAGAGAAACATTTTCTTTAAAAACCACCTATTGAAAACTTTTAGGGACGGATGCCAAGCCGATACTTAAATAAGAAATTTCAGTCCGCCAAATCGAACAAATCTTTTTTTTTTATCAATATGGCATTGTATCAGTACGGCGCCACAGATACAATAGTACAATTTTCACTTTTTAAAAAAGTGTAAGCTACGTTTAAGATAGCAATAGACGGGTTATAAAGACAATGAATGCTTATTCCACAAAATGAATGTTTAATCCACAAATGAATGTTTATTCCACAAAATGATTTAATCCACAAATGAATGTTTATTCCACAAAATGATTTAATCCACAAATGAATGTTTATTCCACAAAATGAATGTTTAATCCACAAATGAATGTTTATTCCACAAAATGAATTTTAATTCCACAAAATAAATGTTTATTCCACAAAACTAGTTTTTAGCCTCTTGGCTATCATCGGTAAAAGGTTAAGGGACAACCAGGCGTAAAGTCACATGAGAGACAAATTACGGACTGCCTTAGTTAGTTTCCATTAAAACAAAATTAAAGAAATTCACGTACAAATTGCATCCAGCCTCCTGAATTTGAACACTACATCTCCCTATTTAACCTATTTTTTTTTTAATACTTATTAAATGTTTATAAATTCTCTCAGCATTGTTTCATATTAATAATTAATATCTATAATAAGTTAGTTTTCTTCTGAAAAAGAAAAATTATAGAATTAAAGTTACTTATTCATAATATTAAAAAAAAAAATCAACTTACAGATGGTCAAAGTCATAAATTACTTAACTTACTGTTTGTTAGACCGAATAGCGGCATAGATATAAAGTAATAAAGTATTGGGGGAGAAAAATTATCATGGGACTGTATGATTTACGATTAAAAAAAAGACAGCATTTATCTAAATACATTACCCTTTTACAAAAGAGTTTATGAAGAAGGAAAAAGGAAGTTCTATGGAAGGCAAGTGAGTCATAAAGTAATTTGTCTTAAGAAATAATCACTTAAACTCTTCTAGTGTTATGAAGATTTGTTTTCTTTAATGGTTTTTTTTCTTCTTCTTCATCTTCTTGTGGACAAAATAATAATATTCTTCCTATCTGAAGAGTTTGGAGGAAATGTTAATAGTTGACTTATGACGTCATTTACATCCATTTCACTTCTTGCTTACTTATCAAACATCCACTATGGATTCTTTATGAGCTTTTATGAACTTTGAGTGTTTCTTATAAAGGACTCTTAAGTTTTTGTTTTTGTTTTTTTAAATGAAATTGAGTAAAAAAATGATTGATTTATTTTTAACGTAGATGAAGTCACAGGATATGATGTCATTTGTTGGTTTGATAATTTTTAAGGAATAATTAAACAAAACAATTTATTATCAATCTTTTTTTAACTTTCTCATATACGTAGTATATTATAAAGAGAAAGTATTGCGATAGTGAGAAGATTAGATTTTGAAATTATGATGGAATTACACGTTTTAAAGTACATTGAGTCCAAAAAAAGTTGTTTCTTAAAAATAATGTCGGTCTCTAGTCTAAAGCATATGCAGACACGTGGAGCTTAAACTAGCGGGCTGATTTTGATGAAATTTGGCATAAAAGGACAGATAAATGATACCCCGAGGCACATCGAGAAAGTCATTTTAGCACTAAATTTGGGGCGCTTAATTTGCTAACCCCTAAGAACTATGAAATAACGATAAAACAAATATTTCTCGAAAACATTTCCTACCATTTTGATTAAAAACTTCTAAATGTAGTCTATTTAGATACGAATCTAACCATATAAGTTGTTTTAGAGGGAAACATTTAGTTCTCGAGATATTGATGATAATAAATTTGATTTTATTGATAATAAAAAAACGTTAAGAGCCACCTGTTGAAGTCTTTTTAAATTTTAATAGTACCTTACGCGTCGAGTGCGGAAAGTAGCATTTTGCATACAAGTGTGGAGTTTGCACCCGAGCGACTGCGAGGTTAGTAAAACCACACGAGCAATGCAAAATGCCGTTTTCGCACGAGTTGCGTACCGTACTTTATCTACGATTGTTAGATTTAAATAATAAATACAGAAAAAAATAAACTTCCTGTATGTAAGTTCGTATCCCTTCTCTTGATAAAGATGGCATTAATCTTGAGTTGTATTTTTTGCCGAATTAATTATTTCTGGAGGAGTATTATTCTCTTCATTTTCGTCAAAGCCACTTGATTCATTCATTATTTTTCACTAAAAACTCGATATAAACAGTTACTTTAATAAAAGAATAGCAAATTAGTTTTGTTAAATGTAAACAAACTCGCTAATCGTGCGTAAAGCTGAAGAATTCCTCTTCTTTACCGCGCTAGCGTGGTAAAGAAGAGGAATTCTTTAGAATTATGAGACGCGCATGCGCAATGAATACAAGTACGTAAATAATCACTTTCTACGCATCTAAACAGAGATATACAGTTTATATGTCATATCAATCGTAGATAAAATATAGTTTACCAATACGTGTGGCACATAGCTTCATCGCGTCTTATTATTGGTGTTACGTTAAACATAATTGTCAAATTTATTTAATAATTATTTTCCCCAATTTTGCTTCCTAGCTTACCAAAGGTAACAGCTGTAGTTATGGAATCGTTCTAAAAAAAAAAACTTTGTTCTTAACTTTGTGCGTAGGTTTACTCGTAATAAAAAGGTTAGTTTTCCTGTAAAATCCGCGTCACGAAGTGACTTAGTTTTCCAGTAAAATCCGCGTTACGAAGTGACTTAGTTTTCCGGTAAAATCCACGTCACGAAGTGACTTAGTTTTCTAGTAAAATCCGCGTTACGAAGTGACTTAGTTTTCCGGTAAAATCAACGTCACGAAGGGTTTGAATTGGACTTCAAACCCTTCTTGACGGGGATTTTACCGGAAAACCAAGCTGTTAAAACTTTGTCATTCTTGGATTGTTGGTCCCATCAATCAATCAACCCCAAATTTTCCCTCAAACGAACAATTTTCCGAGATAGACGGGGGGAAAATTAAATAAATCAAACAGTAACAGGTTGTAAAAGCATAAAATCATTTAATTGTACTAAATAGGACGTGAAGAAGCTATGTAGTTGGCAGAATATTTTTTATTTGAGTAAAAAGAACCAACAAATTTTGAAAGATTTTTCTCTAAAATGGAGAAAAATGTCAAATAAATTGGACAATAATGGATTGTCAAAGCATTGCATCATTAATGTACACGCAATAGAATGTATTCTTTAATTCTACTTTGGGAAATCCTTTTGTTCATCACTTATATCAATCAAAAATTGTTCTCCCCCAAACTTTTAGGGGACTCTTCATAAAGTTCCTACCAAGAAAAAGTTTCATGATAAGTTTTCTCGCGTTCTATTCAGTATACTTTTATGATGAAATAATGAAATGCTTTTAAAGCATGACAAATTTCTCGTGTAATATGTATTTCTATTTTTAACTATAAATTGTTTTGACCCTGACCTCTTGCTATTAAATAAAAATAAAAATAAAATTTAGGACAACAAAATTACAACGAGCCTAACAGAATAGCCCAATTATATTTACGGTACACTGATTCTATCATTTTTTTTTATCAAACATGGCTTTTTAAAAAAAACACAATAATCGTATGTACTCGCTTCTAAAAATGGTTTATAAATTGGTATAGGCTATTATACTATTATAGCATCATTATACGGGAGACCATGTATCGTTTCTTTATATCTTCTCCGCTTGGAGGTACGTATTTTTTTTTTAAGAGTTCTTTGTGTAAATACCTGAGGTAGGTCATTACGTAATGAACAAAAGGTCAGGTTTGTTCTTTTTTTTTGAGAATCACGAAGTCTCTGTTATTGAGAACGGAGGTAAAATCGTTTTATAGGAGTAATACCTCTCACCTCTTGTAAGAAGGTTTACGCAAGGCAACTGTAGCATGCTTTTTATACACTAATCTGATAATATTAACCTCCTTTTTAAAAATACATTTTTCAACCTATCAATTATTTCTTTTTTTTATATATTACAAATCCTCATAAATTTCGTGTCAAAGTTCGTAGTTTTCAATTCATAAAAAAAAAATATCGTTTTTATGATGAGTGCGGTTTCTTAATATTCTGTACTGAAATCAAACGTGATTGAAACTAATCGTGAACAAGAAATAATATGTTTCAAAGACAATGTAAATGATTTTAAAAAAAAATGTTCAATGTTTGTACGGTTAAAAAAAGAGAGAAAAATCCCCATTGAGTTTAATAAAACCAATAAATATATTGCTTTGACCTTTTCATAAAAGGATTTTTACATACATTATTATTATTTTTCTTTTCATTAATTTAATGTGAGCAATTTATAATCAAAAAAAGATCAATAATTAATCAATTGAGCTAAGGAATTTTTTTCCTATTAATTTTAGAATTTTGAGCAAAGTATAGAAACAAAGACTTTTAATAAAAATAATGAATATTTATTATTTACATGAAGGTAAAACACGTTCGGGGTATATTTAAAGGCTTTTATTTAACTTTTATTGTTAAGAGTGAGGCAGAAATTTTTAATTAATTTCAAACACATTTTCCGACTATCTAGAAATCTGTAATAATCAAAGAATATGTATTTCCAATTACAATGCAAGTTTATTAATATTTTATAAATGAAATCGTCTTTAATTGAATTATATATTTATCAAATATTATATTATTTTACAAGTGGTTCTTTTTTACTATTGGTATATACAAAAGTAATTTTAAAGCTCAAAGTTACAAGTAGAATCAATTTTTTAAATTAATTTTCAATTTAAATCAAATTATAATTATTATTAACTACGGGAAACAGAAGTGAAAAATACACTCCAGCGCCGGGATTTGAACCACGGGTCTCCTGTATTTCCAGTACAGATGCTCTTACCAACTAAGCTACGCAGGAGAATGATTTTTCTCTGCCATAATCGATAACTAGTCCCGAATCCAAGCTTTCAATATTCGAAGTCGGTTAGAAAGTCAATATTTATGACATTAGAACTAAACCGAGAATTAACGCTTATAATTATAAAGTACTCAATTAGTACCTGTACCTTGTACAATCAATTCGAAATTCAATTTTTAAGTTTTTGGTAGTTTTCATACTACGGAAAGTTAAAATTTTAATTTAAAATGTCTGTTTCCCGTAGTTAATAATAATTATAATTTGATTTAAATTAAAATTTAAACTTTCCGTAGTATGAAAACTACCAAAAACTTAATAATTGAATTTATTTTCAATTAAAAATTATTTATGTAATCATATTATTTTAATAATAGGGCTTTTTTAATTATATTAGTAGAATTATAATTAGAGATAACTTAAACCCTTAAAACAGAATTAAATATAAATTTAACTTAGTGCTGGATGAAATTCAGGATACATAAATCATTTTTAAGTTGGCACATCATTAGACAGTTACTCCCCTTATAAATAAAAATAAGAGAATAGTAACAATATAAAGAAGGTGTTCGTAATGTTTTTTATTTGACAGATACACCCCTTATAAATAAAAAACAGAAGGGAGTAACAATATAAAGAAGGTGTTCGAAATGTTCTTCATTAGACTGTTACTCTCCTTATAAAAACAGAAGTGTGATATTCCTTTGTCCCAAAGTAGATTGGACTTAATATATCTTTGAAATTATAGTTATTAAGACAAAGGAATGTATAAATTATTATTTCCATTTATATTCTAGAAAAACATAGGAGAGTAAAATCTGAAGAAGTACCGTAAGGTCTATATTATATATAGACATATTATATAGACATACATATATAGTCATGTATATTATAATATATATTTATAAATACACAGACACACACACACACATATATATATATATATATATATATATATATATATATATATATATATATATATATATATATATATATATTACTTTAAACCTAGTGTGTTAAAATAAACTAAAACATATGAAGAACTTAAATACTGCAAAAGGTAATTAATTATTCGAGTATAAACCAGAACACTTCCAACCTACTTAGATACAAAATGAAGAAAATAAATTAAAATAATATAATCAATTTAAAACTGGCTAGCAATTGCGTTTAATGAATCGTGAGATAAGATTAAGAACGATAATACGAGAAGTATAGAATAAAGGCAGAGAGTAATTTACCATATCTTTTCTAATAGGATATAACTTTTTAATAAGGATTAAAATTTATAAGAGGCTACATTTTATTTAGTAGTTTTATTTTTATTAAAGACCACACACAAAGTATGCGTAATTTAATGAACGTAACACATTTTTTTATTAATATGTGGAAATTCACACGCACTTATTATTATATATACATATATTATATAGTCTGCATATAAAACTCTTTAAAGTATAAAAAGATAGTTATAAAATAAAAAAACAAAATTAACATGTTGAATTTTATGTTCTAATTAATTATATTTTTTTTGTTAAAGATGAAATAATTCCCCAAAAAAATTGGTATAAAATTATGTTTTAACTTGTTTTGTAATTTTAAATTATCATTGCAATGTGTGTGGCATTTAGGGAATGTTTTTTTGTTCTGTTTCTTTTTTAATTAAAGAAATAATAAAACATAACAATATTGTTATTTAGAATGTAATAATTAAAGTAAATAAATTTATATGTTTGTGATACTAATAATAACGGGTCACCTATGAAATATATATATGTATATATATATATATATATATATATATATATATATATATATATATATATATATATATATATATATATATATATATATATATATATATATATATATATATATTAAAATATTTTTGCAAATGCATATGAAAGAAAGAATAGTAGTCTTGGTTCAATATAAGTTAGTTAAAAATAAATTATGATGATTTCAGATGATGATTTCTTAAAGACTAGATTTCGCTCAATATAAGTTAGTTAAAAATAAATTATGATGATTTCAGATGATGATTTCTTAAAGACTAGATTTTGTTCAATATAAGTTAGGTAGTTCAAGGTGAAAATAATTTATTATTTTATCTAAATAAAACACATTATGTTTTTAATAAAGGAATATAGAAGCATAAAAAGTACACACGTCACTGGGGATCGGAAAAGGATCTTTTGATTTTAGTCTCCACGGATCTACAGAGATATAAAGGACAGAACAACGAACAGTTTTTACCCAAAAAAATTGCAGTACATGTATATATACTAATAAATAATTGTAAATAAACAGAAAACGATAAAAATCAAGCCAATAATAGCTTTAAGCAAATAATTGTTTTTAAAAAGATTATCTTGATGGATAAACATCTTTTTGACACGCCTTTCAATTTAAATGAAAACTGAAAAAATAATAAAATAAAAAACGGAGAAGATAAACGACAAGTTACTTTAGAAGCTTATGGTACGAAAATGCCGGATTTATATATATATATGTATATATATATATATATATATATATATATATATATATATATATATATATATATATATATATATATATATATATATATATATATATATATATATATATATATATAAAATATTATATCTGCATATAAAAGATCAGACATTTTTTTTAAAATTATGCAGGGAATTATGTTCCCATCTTTGACAGAGAAGGAGAAAAAATAAAATATAATATTAAAGAAACGAAATTTTTACACAACAGTCACCTGCTTTTTAAAAGACAGGTGACGTTCGTAACTTTACAAAAATGAAAAAAGTAAAGTTAGAAAACCAGTTTGATGTTTTATAAAAAAAAAAGAGGGAGCTTTTTTTAAATAGCGTAAGTCTTACATTTAGGGATGCAAAAACCGTTAAGGTAAATCTACATGAGGGGACGAAAGACCCACAGATCTGACTTAAGATCTTACATTAAATCAAGATAAGCAGAAATATTAACATTTCATTTTTTTCAGATGCTAATATTAAAGGGTTAAGAACAAATTAAGAAGGGCAAATATGTCTAAAAGGGTGATTAAATTATATTAATACATAGTGGATATGTTACGGTTTAATAGTAAATACCGGTCTTATCCTGTTTTATTGAAAAACATTAATTGATTAAGACAAAAAAAATAATGAGACAGGTCAAAAGATATTTCATGAGAACGGAGATTAACTTGAAGAAAGGTTTATGAAAAAATTAAGGCGACTGAAATGGTTTAAAGATTACATAACATCATAGAATTACACTCTAGATAAGTTATATTTAAGACTAAGTACTTCTTTAGATTGTTACTCCCCTATGTTTTATTCGAATATATATAACTTTGACAGAATGACTATAAAGACTAAGGGATGTTTAGCCCAATATACTTTGGGATAAAGGAATATCATACTTCTGTTTTTATATGGGGAGTAACAGTCTAAAGCAAAACTTTCCGTACACCTTCTTTAGATTGTCACTCCTGTCTGTTATTTTTTATAAGGGGAGTAACAATCTAAAGAAGTGTCGAAGAGTAAATGTTGGTCTATTCATGGACTCAGGAAAAAAACTATGGCAAAAAGAATATGACAAAATAATATGGCAAAAAGCATATTTATGGTAAAAGAATATGGGAGAAAGAATATGAAAGGAGAAAATATGTTTCATAATGTGAACAGAGGTTAATCAAATTATTATGGTTCTTATAAGCTTTTTTAAAAGAACCGGTTCTTCGCCTATTTGATAAAAAAAAAGCACTAAATACAACTTTTTTGTGTCATCATCAGTGCGAAAAATATCTCACATCTCTGGGATTCGAATCATCCTGATCAGCTGTTTCAATTATGTCCAAATAAACATAATCGATAATTAGGATTATTACAGGAGAGAGGATTCGACCACTTTACTCATCTTCATCTACTCGATGTAATCATCAGTGCGAAACATAACTCTCCTCTCTGAGATTAGAATCATCATGATCAGCTGTTTCTATTATGTACAAATCAACACATAATTTGGATTAAGTATTACAGGACAGTAGGACAATACTCATTACTCGATGTAATCATCAGTGCGAAACATATCTGTCCTATCCGGGATTCGAAACATCACCAGATATGTCGGCATTTAGACTTAGGGTTTAATCAAGCTGTGAGTATGCTAACCAATCCGCAATGCATATCTCTATATTAATATTTTATTAGCCTAACTTATGCTATAAATAATATCTTATCAATTAATAATATTGCACATGATCAATATTATTTATTAAATCAGAAATGCGTCAATAATGTTATTAATTCACTGATCAAACATTGTTTAAAACTCCCACCAATAGAATCATATAAAAAAAAACAAAAAAAAAAAAAAACTTCAATTTATCCACTCGATGATTTATAAATAAAAAATAAAAAATAATTAAAAAATCACAAAATACTCATCTACTCACTGGAAGGATTTATTTCAGTTAATTCCATTTTCTATTTTCGGTTTCATTTGTTTACCTGTAACAAAGTAAAATAAAAATAATGAGAAAAATACAAATATTAATTAAAAATAATCTGTATCAATATAACAATGTAAAACAAATATAAAAAGAAACGTGGATGAAAAACAAAAACAAATTAACAATAAAACAAATATTGGAATAATTGAAAACGAGAAAAAAATCCCGAATGAATAAAAAGACAAAATCGTAATAAAAGTATTTTCTAATTACTTTTTGTTTGGTATAACGAAATAAAGAAAAATTACTAGATTGAAATTATAAAACGATTTTTTTTTTTTTTTTTACAAAATAATAATTGTAATATACTCGTATAAAGCTTTAACATATTTTTAGAAAAATAATCATTATTATCTCTATTTTTCATATTTTTATTATTTTCTGATTAATCAAGTATTTTCAATTGTTAAAAAATGAATTGGTATTGAGTTAAAATTATTATATTTGTTTAGATCTTTTTAAAGTAAAAGCGTTTTAAAAACTCAAAATTATTTTTTTTACAAAAAACAGACAAAACAGAATGCGTTTTAATCCCTTTGATAATAAATAAAACGTTAAAATAAATAATAATAATAAATCACAATTATAAAACTTCGACGAAACGGATTTCGTTATGACACTCATCTCATACTTTTATCGCGCGCTTAAGTTAAGCATCAGAGAAGGAAAAAAAAGAAGAAAAGTACTAATTTTCTTCATTTCATGGAAAAACATCGAATCATGGATATGTTTTTGGCCATTGAAACCAAATATCGACATTTAAATGTTTATTCATGAAGTGAAAAAAAATTCTTATACATTTGTCAAATTAATATACCTAGTAGAGGTATCTTAAGGTGTTAATTATTAAACATTAACTTGTTTTGATTACCGTTTGATCCGCTAGGAGCTCTGATATCAAATTATATAAAATTTATAATGTATATGCTCTATCGGCGAAATATAGTACTATAAATGAAAACCTATCGACCTCCTGTTAATGTTAAGTCAAAACTTCCTGGCACGATATGTAAGAGCGTCTTACATATTGAATGTCGTTTATTGAAACTTCAGCCCCCCTATCGTCAAAATATTGTACTATAAATGAAAATCTATCAACCTCCTGTTAAATCAAAACTTCCTGGCACGATATTTTAAAGCGTCACACTTTTCATGTCGTTTTTCTGAGTGACGGAAATTTGGTACTTCTTTAGATTGTTACTCCCCTATGATTTTTTAGAATGTAAATGACTGACTAAATAACTAGTAAGACAAAGTAATGTTTCGTCCAATGTACTTTGGGACAAAGGAATATCACACTTCTGTTTTTATAAGGGGAGTAACAGTCTAAAGAAGAACATTTCATACACCTTCTTTAAATTGTTACTCCCCTCTGTTTTATTTATAAGGGGAGTAACAATCTAAAGAAGAACATTTCGTGTACCTTCTTTAGATTGTTACTCCTCACTGTTTCATTTATAAGGAGAGCAACAGGCTAAAGAAGAATATTTCGTACACCATCTTTAATTTGTTACACCCCTCTATTTCATTTATAAGAGAGTCACAATCTAAAGAAGAACATTCTGTACACCTTCTTTAGATTGTTACTCCTCTCTGTTTAACTTATAAGGGGAGTAACAATCTAAAGAAGTGCCGAAAATGTCTTGTCCCCAAAAGCTAAATCATATCTATGTTAAGAACACAGTTATTGACAAACTTCTTATTTTAACTTTGGGAGTGAAGAATTTCATTGCGGCTTAATTAAGTTAGCGTATTAATAAATTCCTTTTATATAAAAATAAATCCCAAAACATAGTAGAAGAACAAAGATATAGCCTACAAGAATATAATTCTAGAATGCGAAGAGAATAAAAGTAAGGAGAGGATCGAATAAGCAATAGATTACAGTGCTGGTTTACTTTCAAGAGGATAAACACAGCCCTGTTTCCTTGGTAAAAAGGCCTCGAAAATAATAAAGTAATAGTAAAGAAGGTGTAAGAGCCTCTTCAGGTTAAAGAGTTTGGAAAAACTGTTTTCTTCAAAAACAGCTTTATTTTTTAACAAAAGAATAAAAAATAGGAAATCTAAAGAAACATTGAATAAAAAGATCTTTATAAAGAGAATTTATTCTATACTCAATAGGAATAACCCTTGTTCAAATAAATTCAACATTTACTTTTAAATTTACACCTTTTTTGCCATTTTCTCTTATTGCTTTTAAAAAAATAATAAATATAAATAAACAGTTAATTTCTTTTTATCTTCAATTCTTCTTTTTTGTTATCTCCACAAATTTCTTTACAAACATGGAATATATTTTACGTTTATAGCAATGAAAATCTGTGAAAATATTACTAAATATATTTAAAAATTGTTCAAAATACTGAATATTATAAGAAATACAGAAGGGTCGGCTTTCAGTCGTCTCGAACTCGAAGCGTTGACCTCCTCCACACGGTTTTCTGTGTGTAAGTGAGTAGGGTCCAACAAGACGTTTGACACTCTTCGCGTCGACCAGTCGAAGTGGGAGGTTCTTCGAACCTTTCGACCTGCAGCGAATGGGAAGAATCGAGCGTAACGCCGATTTATTTGTAATATATCTAGATCTTTCAGAGGAGACCGAGTAAGAGATTTATTGACAAAATCTCGGAGATATTTTGTCAATTTCATAATCTTTGACACGTACTCCTCTGGATGATTTAGATTTATTAAAATAGTTGGAAATCTTAACTTCTTTCCAAAATCTTTATCCAGATATCAAGTGATTCCAAAGTTTAACTAACTCAGCTAGAGAATAATGTATTTCATTAAAGAACATTTTCTCAACATATATTTTCAAAGAATGTACCTTCCTGGTAGCTCTCAATACAAATAAGAAACAAATTATATTCTATAAAAATTAGAAACAAGGTTTTTTGTCTTAAAAGGTACTACATGATGGTCTGTATTTACCCTTAATTTTCCTAAAAAAAATCTGCGCGAAAAATGGACTTTCAATTAGTGTGGCACATAGCTTCCTCGAATCCTATCACGTACTTAATTGATTTTATACTTTTACAAGCCACTATTGTCTAATTAATTTAATTATTTACCCCGTTTTTTTAATACTTCAAAATTGTTTTGATTTTTTACATGAATTAAAGTATCAATTTAGCAAAAGTTAAAGAGCACAGACAGTTGTAATTAATCTGGTGCTATCTGCGGTCTCCATACGACAAACCATCCAAATTTCATAAAAATCAGATGAGTACTTTGGAAGATATAGGTGTAAATAAATGTTTGTGCGCATGTTGAAGAGAAACAAATGGGCGCAGAAGATTGAAACCTATATATGGGACCAACAATGAGCTAATTATGACCTACCACCCAAATTACATTAAAATCCGACGTGTAGTTTTTAAGATATGTTGGTTCGAAAAAAATTGAGCGACAGACAGACACGGAACTAAAAATGTTCCCTGATGTCTGAAACAGATTTCTGTCTTGGAATTTTTGAAATCGGAGACAAAATATTTTCGTTCTTTAGAACGATCACATAGCTTCCGTTACCTTCGGTAAGCTCGGAAGCAAAATAATCCGACATATTTCAAGATAAAAAGAACTTTTTATATACTACGTTTTTAAATTTTCTGTTGAATCGTATGTAATGTTGATAATATAATTGTTATATAATATATAATGTTAGTGAAAAAAAAAAATCTAAACCGTGCCATCGAAATATTTGAAATAATAAAATCGATAAATACAATAATCGATATATTTCCTGTTTTGCTGTCATTCAATGTTTATCTCTTATTTATAATCACAAATTTGAAACCCGTCAAAATGAAGATTGCGTAAAAATGGGGCATGGCAAAACAAATAAAATAACTTGCGGATTTTTTCCGAACTATCTTTCCATACAGCAAAATTTGCTGAAAACCAATTAAATTCTGCTGAAAGATGGCTAAAAGTATTAAAATAATGCATTGACATTGTGTTCTGAGCTATGCTAAAAGTTTCAAATGTCTAGCTATTCGGGAAGTCAGTTAGAAATTGATTGCCAGATTTGTACCGGACAAACAAACAAGAAAGCAAGCAAATAAAAACGTAGTAAAAAAACACTTGTGATAAAATTACAATGTTTTTATTCCTCTAACTCTAACTCTTTTAATAAAAGCATGAGATTTAACCTCAGAGCATGAAAACCCTTATGTGTTTCTTTAAACTTCTTCTCTTACCGGAAGGAATAAAAATGTAGTTAGTGTAACGTGAGAAATGTATTATGGGGAATTTTTGTGTTTTGTTTTATATTTTTTAATTACCATCATGTGCTACCACAAGTAATAACTCATGTGCAATATCCATTCCCACAAAACTTGGAAAAATTTCTACATTTTTTTCGGTTTTATCAGGTAAAAGGAAGAATAATCCACTAAGATCTTTACAACCAAAAGTGCGTGGAAATAAGCGAAGTAGAAGAGAAACGGTACTCCCACCACTCCGACAGTTGAAGATTTCGAGACTTCCTAATTCAATCTATGTTAACTCCACTGAAAGAGGTTACACTTTAGTAGGTACTTTAAAAAAAGGTAAAAATGGTTAAAAAATAAAAGTATCATTTCCGAGGTCTAAACCAGAAACCCTAAATCTCTAGTCCTTTACAATAAGTCAAATTAGAATTATGTAGAGTCATAGTTAACAATAAGACTGTTAATAATAAGTGAAATTAGAATTATGTAGAGTCATAGTTAACAATAAGACTGTTAATAATAAGTGAAATTAGAATTATGTAGAGTCATAGTTAACAATAAGACTGTTAATAATAAGTGAAATTAGAATTATGTAGAGTCATAGTTAACAATAAGACTGTTAATAATAAGTGAAATTAGAATTATGTAGAGTCATAGTTAACAATAAGACTGTTAATAATAAGTGAAATTAGAATTATGTAGAATCATAGTTAACAATAAGACTGTTAATAATAAGTGAAATTAGAATTATGTAGAGTCATAGTTAACAATAAGACTGTTAATAATAAGTGAAATTAGAATTATGTAGAGTCATAGTTAACAATAAGACTGTTAATAATAAGTGAAATTAGAATTATGTAGAGTCATAGTTAACAATAAGACTGTTAATAATAAGTGAAATTAGAATTATGTAGAGTCATAGTTAACAATAAGACTGTTAATAATAAGTGAAATTAGAATTATGTAGAGTCATAGTTAACAATAAGACTGTTAATAATAAGTGAAATTAGAATTATGTAGAGTCATAGTTAACAATAAGACTGTTAATAATAAGTGAAATTAGAATTATGTAGAGTCATAGTTAACAATAAGACTGTTAATAATAAGTGAAATTAGAATTATGTAGAGTCATAGTTAACAATAAGACTGTTAATAATAAGTGAAATTAGAATTATGTAGAGTCATACTTAACAATAAGACTGTTAATAATAAGTGAAATTAGAATTATGTAGAGTCATACTTAACAATAAGACTGTTAATAATAAGTGAAATTAGAATTATGTAGAGTCATACTTAACAATAAGACTGTTAATAATAAGTGAAATTAGAATTATGTAGAGTCATACTTAACAATAAGACTGTTAATAATAAGTGAAATTAGAATTATGTAGAGTAATACTTAACAATAAGACTGTTAATAATAAGTGAAATTAGAATTATGTAGAGTCATACTTAACAATAAGACTGTTAATAATAAGTGAAATTAGAATTATGTAGAGTAATACTTAACAATAAGACTGTTAATAATAAGTGAAATTAGAATTATGTAGAGTAATACTTAACAATAAGACTGTTAATAATAAGTGAAATTAGAATTATGTAGAGTAATACTTAACAATAAGACTGTTAATAATAAGTGAAATTAGAATTATGTAGAGTAATACTTAACAATAAGACTGTTAATAATAAGTGAAATTAGAATTATGTAGTCATACTTAACAATAAGACTGTTAATAATTAGTGAAATTAGAATTAAACAATAAGAGACAATAATAATTGAAATAAGAATTATAGATAAGATAAGACACTTACTTAACAATAAGTATAATTAGACTTAAAGGTATAATAATTAGTATAATTAGAATAAAAGATATAACAATAAGATACTTAATAATAAGTAAAATTAGAATTAAAGGTATAATAATAAGTAAAATTATAATTAAAGATATATCACTAACATACATAATAATAAGAAAAATTAGAATAAAAGATACAACAATAAGATACTTAATAATAAGTAAAATTATAATTAAAGATATATCACTAACATACTTAATAATAAGAAAAATTAGAATAAAAGATACAACAATAAGATACTTAATAGATATTAGAATTAAATATATAACAATTATACCAATAAGACACTTAATAATAAGTGAAATTAGAATCAAAGATATACCAATAAGATACTTAATAGATATTAGAATTAAATATATAACAATAATTAATAATAAGTGAAATTAGAATTAAAAACATATCACTAAGATACTTAATACTATAAGTAAAGTTACAATTAAAGATATAATAATAATGATGGAAAAGGGTCCTCCCCTACAGACACTAAAGAATTCTTAGTGGAGTAGCAATAGTGGAGGACCGACAAACTGTCCCGGCGCCAATAGCCGATTAATAATCGGCTGACGCGCCTTTGGGGGAAGGGAGACGGGTTTAGTCGGTAGGGCTGCATTGCAAACACCAGCGAGTCCGACACTCCACATACCGTGAAATACGTATGTGGGCTAGGTCGTAAAATGACTTCCAACTCCCTTCCATTAAAAAAAAATAAAAATAAAAAAAAAAAAAATAAATAATAATCCATCATACTTTGAAATCTAAAACACTTAATTTTTTACTCCTAAAATCACTCAAATCTATAAACCTCATGCTTAATAAGCCATCCATTTACTACCGATTATTGATAAATTTATTTAATATTCCCCCCGCTCTTTAAATCTATCAAAATGATATTGATTTTTTTTTTCATTAATTAAAGTATCAATTTAGCAAAATTTAAAGAGCGCAAACGGTTGAAATTCATCTGGGGCTATCTGTGTGCTACTTTTGACAAACCATCCAAATTTCATAAGATATGATATAGGTGAAAATAATTGTATATGTTTGTGTCAATGTGGAGGAAAAAACAAATGAGCGTAGAAGGTTGAAAATTATATGGAACCAACAATAGCCAAATTATACCTTAACATCCAAATTTCATTGAAATCGGACGATTAGTTTTAAAGATAATATGTAGTTTCGAAAAAACACGGACTACAGACCGACAAACAGACACAGAATAGATATGTTTCCTGATGTCTGACGGATTTCTGTCTTGGACTTTTTTTAAATCTGAGAAATAAAACTTTTTCGTATTATAAAAGTTATTCGGATCGTCTTCATTCTTATGGTATTATAAAAAAAGACATCTCAAGAATTAAAATGAATATATATAGTCAAAAGTCTAACTTAACATTTCGATGAACAACTGAAAAGAAAGAAAATTGTCTTAAACCAAAAAAAAAAGGAAAAGAAGATGGGAGGAAAAGGAAAAACAGAGAAGATTTAGAAAAATAAAGCGAATCCGATAAATCACTGGAGAACTCGACTCTGGCCCTGTTCTCTCAGAGAAACGTTCCTTATTTCTTTCTGGAAAGCAAGAGTAGGCGGAACCACCCTTGGTATTAAGACGCGGTAAATTATATCCCACCTGACAAGCCAAACCGCTTCTAAAAACACCAACCCTCTTCCCTCAACAACCCTCTGAAAAACTGATTAATTTTAAGATACATCAAGACGCAGAAAGGGGAAAGAGAGTAAAAATAAAATTACAGAACACATAATTAGTTTGTTCCGTATAATATAAGGTACTTCTTTAGATTGTTACTCCTCTATGTTGTTTTAGAATATAAATTACTGACTAAATAACTAACTAAGTAAAAGGGATGTTTAGTCCAATGTACTTAGGGACAAAGGAATATACCAATTCTATTTTGATAAGGGTAGTAACAGTCTAAAGAAGTAACAGTCTAAAGAAGAACATTCCTTACACCTTCTTTAGATTGTTACTCCCCTCTGGTTTTGGAACGAAGTTCCTTATGGCACGTTCTGGAGCCCGGGAGTGAATGTTACTTGACGTGTTTTGATTATTTTTTGTTATATATGTCAAAAATGTCACTTTGTTTTGTAAAGAAATAAAAGCTGTAGAGTAGGGAAGAGATATATTTTATAATATTTTAAATTAATTGGCCGGGTAGGTAGAAAACAGTTCTATTTCCATCCAAACTCCTTTAACAAACATACTCTTTCACTATAACACATCTCATCATGATCAACTTTTTTCTTATATTTAATATATTTTTATAGTAAGACGCTTCCTTTAATTATACAAATAATGATTTTCTTTTTATTTTGCCTTAACTGTGCCAGGTACAAACAGTTCGTTTGTACCACACTAAAGCAGACTATGTTTTGTGTTAGTTTATTATTTTATTTCTATTTTTCTGAAACAATTGTTGTTTTTTTTTATAAATTAAAATTTATTGTTTCTTTGCTTAACTCTAAACTATAATTTTCGATAACGTCATTTTACACTTAGTAGTTCAAAAAGTACTAGAAAAATTGAACACACTGTACAAAAAAACATGAAAATATTATCACTTATTAGTGGTTTAAGAAAAAAATAAACTAATGTTTCCTCTTCAGTTGTGAAATTCTGTATGTATACATTTGTAATACAAATTTCAAATGTATTTAATTTATTCATAACTGTCTCTTACTCCTTGAAGTCTTTGGCTTTTTTCCTTCGCATTCAAAAGGAGAAAAAACAAAAACAAAAAATACAAAAAAAGAGCAAAAAACAAGAATGTCCCTTGAAAACCATAATTCCAAATAATTACCTTTTCATAATTTTACTTAATTAATTAAAGAATTTATTTAATTTTTTTTATGGCTTAAAAAGTGCATTAGGAAAATAAGTAAATACACGAGACCCCCTAGCATCTGAGCTATTAATTTTTCAGGAAAATTTCTGTTTTAGGATTTAAAGACAAACAAATGTAGGAGAAGGAGGGGAGGGGAAGTTAGGATTATAAAAAGGGAGCCTACTGACTTCTTGCTTTTTTCTGAACAAATATATCTCTTTTTGTTTGGGGGAGATTCTAAAAAAATTAAAAATCATACAAAAGCAAACAGGAGGTTTTTTAAGAGCTATTAATTAATTAGACGGATAAAAAAGTGGTAGCGATATATAAATATATATATATATATATATATATATATATATATATATATATATATATATATATATATATATATATTCTAAATCCAAAAAAACTTTAACCCCTTATAAAGAACATTTATTTATTTTTTTTTTTTTATTCTTAGTAAAAAAGAAAACTAAATAAAATATTCGTTTGATGTTAAGACTTTTTAGACCAATAAAAAGAATATTTGTTGAATTTTAATTAGTAAAATTCTTAAAGAATTTTAGATCAGAAAGTTTATGTTACATTTTTTTAATTAAAGTAAAAATAATAATAAATTGGTTCAAACGTTTTTTTTTAAACAATTTAAAAAATAAGATATTTTATAATATTAAGATATTTACTTGGTCCGTTCTTAGTGTAGTGGATAGACTTCAAAGGGGGTTATTATAATAATAATAATAAATAATTAATAAGTTTTAGTTAAACTGGAAGGTATTAAGTAATTAATTCTAGTCCTTACTATAAGTGTTCTTTTTGTTCGACAGTACTACAAATATTGTAGTATCAACAAATATATTATTGTTTTAGGCTTGAAAATGGCGGGTAGGCCGAAACGTTGCCGCAAATGTTAAGATTTAGTATTTTCTTACTACCCAAATGGATCCACAACTTTAAATTAAAGATTACTAAGGGTCTACAGCCAAATTACAAAATAATAATAAAATTATAGTATTAATCAGTAAACTAATAAAAACAAAAAAAAATTCCTTAAAAAATCCTTAAAAATACTATTAAAATACTTCTTGCATACGAGTCCACAAGACAGAGAGACATTTTCACGTTTTCGCTCTGCGTAAACTACCGACATAAAATGAAATAAAATCGGTAATTTATTCAAGTAATTGATAAAAGTAGATGGAAGATAATTTTTATTCTTATCTCCTCACCGGCACTGCCGCGGCTTGATTACAAAATACTGAATTCAAAGGCGCCAGCCCGCCTTCTACGAATTGTTAATATGCCTTCATACTAGGTAGGCCGAGAGGGCTGAGAGTTGATGGCAACCTCCTGTACTTTTCTAACTCCCTGTCACACGTATAAATCTTTTCAACTCTCTTCGGCCCTATGACGTGCAGTGGAGGGAGACCCAACAGCTGGAGACTGGATTACACACCTCCTATAGCTTTTTAACTCCCTGTTATACTTTTCTGAGTTTTTAAGCTAAAAGTAACGTAACGTTTTTTACTTATGTTCCATGGCCTAAACATAAAAATGTCAAATATAAACTAAATATAGTCTGTATTAAAATTGTGGTTTTAATTATAAAATTAATATAGTTTTTAGGAAAACAATTGGTGCAGTTTATGGTCAAATCAACACCCTTGGTTTCCTCAACCTAACACAACAATGCCTGTTTTTTGTGTCTGAATTTGTAAGCCAGTACTCAGACACTGCCCTAAGGTAATTACAAGATAATCAGATAATATAACATTAAAGAGCGTGTGATAAGCAGTAATCAGATGGGACTCTGCCTAGAAGAACATCGATATAATATTATATCGAAGTCAAGTCGATAGTTATTTTGAAATTTCGACCCGTTTCATTTTTCAATGCACATTCTCTCGGCGTTCTAACACTACTAACACCCCTACACACATGCTCTTAACCCACGATAACATCAATCTCTCATGCGAACACACGTAAAAATGCATTTAAACAGAAGGTATTTTTAATAACAGGGTAAACGATAAATTATTCCGAGAATATTTCGGACAGTTGGCTTAAAGTTGAGTTGCATGATAGCATGTCACATTGTGACATAATTCAATGTTATAAACATACGTTATGAGAAGAGATTAAGATAGCAGTTAGAGTCATGCAATACTTGTTTCATATGTTAATATAACAAACTCGTGTGGGAGGTGGTAATTAACATGTATGTCACTTTATTCACTGTAAAATATTAATTTTCATGTTAATTCCGTGAATAAAAGTGAAATTTCATTTATTTCTCTTTTTAGCATTAATAATTCAAATTTTGTAAAACAAATGCAGATATAAGAATAGAGAATAAATTTAGGGTTACTCGAGTATTTTTATAACATAACTTATTTTTTAATTAACTTTTCATTATTATAATATCGAGTTGAGTTTCTTCTCTAATTGAGTTGATATTAAGTACTGGATTACATATTTAAAGCAGTCTCTTTGCTGTGAAGATACAGATACATAGAGTTAAGTTAACAAAATTACCTAGTTAAACACTTATTAAATATGTTTAATAAAAATTGATATTATATTGCTTAAATTAAGTTTCTCAATAAGTTAAGTTAAAGTTAATAAAATTAAATAATAAGGAAGAAATAAAAACGAAATATTATGGGACAAATTAAGTTTCACTATGCATATGAGAAAGTTAATAAAATTAAATATGTAATAAGAAAGAAATAAAATGAGATATTATGGGGCTTAAATTAAGTTTCACTATGCATATGATAAAGTTAATAAAATTAAAAATGAAATAAAAAGAAAGAAATAAAATGAGATATTATGGGACTTAAATTAAGTTTCACTATGCACATGAGAAAGTTAATAAAATTAAATATGTAATAAGAAAGAAATAAAATGAGATATTATGGGACTTAAATTAAGTTTCACTATGCATATGAGAAAGTTAATAAAATTAAATATGTAATAAGAAAGAAATAAAATGAGATATTATGGGACTTAAATTAAGTTTCACTATGCACATGAGAAAGTTAATAAAATTAAATATGTAATAAGAAAGAAATAAAATGAGATATTATGGGACTTAAATTAAGTTTCACTATGCATATGAGAAAGTTAATAAAATTAAATATGTAATAAGAAAGAAATAAAATGAGATATTATGGGACTTAAATTAAGTTTCACTATGCATATGAGAAAGTTAATAAAATTAAATATGTAATAAGAAAGAAATAAAATGAGATATTATGGGGCTTAAATTAAGTTTCACTATACAAAATATGAAATAGTACATTACGCGTCTAGTGCGGAAAGTAGCATTTTGCATGCGAGTGTGGAGTTTGCACCCAAGCGACAGCGAGGGTAGTAAAACCACACGAGCAAAGCAAATTCAGTTTTCGCACGAGTTTCGTACCGAACTTTATCTAAGATTGTTGGATTTTAATAATAAATACAGAAAAAATATTTCTATATGTATATCTTAATGTATGTAAGTTCGTATTTCTCTTTTGATAAAGATGACATTAATTCATTAGTTGTATTTTGTACCGAATTAATTATTTCGGGAGGCGAATTATTCTCCTCATTTTCGTCAAAATTACATAAATCACACATAATTTTTCACTAAAAACTCGATATAAACAGTTACTTTAATTAAACAAACAGCAAATTGGTTTTGTTAAATGTAAACAAACTCGCAAATCGTGCGTTAAGGTGAAGAATTCTTCTTTTTTTACCACACTAGGGCGGAAAAAAGAGGAATTATGATACAATATTTAAATTTGTATCAATTTTAGATAAAAGTTTTTACGAGCTTTTTGGACCGATTTTTTTTTCTCCTTTCTTCTCAGTATGAACTTCCTACGTGAGAAAGTAAGTAAGTAAGGAATATCAGATCGGAAATCTAAATAGACAGAAATTTATAAATATAAACAAAAATGTAAAAGATAATAAAATATTTTCTATTTACGCCTTTATACTTCTAACTATAAAGGTTGTCTTCGACATTATAATCACTGAGAATAGACAAGCGGAACAAATATAACACGAGAATACTGATTACTGAAATACTTAGAATTCAAAATGTGTTTGGATCTTTTATCTATTCAGTGTATGTACTCTTTATGAAGTTAGAAACATCTCAATATTCCTTAATACTTATATACATACATGTTTATAAGGTGCAAGCTAATGTAGCCTTTATTAATGTTATGAATTCAGCTTGGGATACAAGCATAAAATTAACTTAGATGTCAAAATATTTTGTAGAACTACTCATTATGAATAAAACAAAAAGAGACGTTTAATCCTAAAAAAGCAGCTTGTCTGATTTTAATTAAATTTAGATGGTAGGTCATAATTAGTCCATTGTTAGTCCCATATAAGTTTCATCCTTCTGTGTTCATTGGCTTCTATTCCCTTTGAGCACGAAGTTATTTCTTTGAAAGTACTCATCCATTTTTTAGGAATTATGATGATTTGTCGAATGTAGCATTGATGATCACATGATAATTTAAACCGTCTGCGCTCATTAAATATGCTTAATTATTATGAATTTTTATTTATGTAAAAAAATGAAAACAATTTTGACAGAGTGTTTTTTTTAAAAAAAGATTGCCAATTAGTGTGGTATTTGCCTTCCTCTAACAAAAGGCAAGGGGAATTATCTATGGGTCAGTCCCTAACCATCTACCAATTCTAACAAAATCATTTAGTTATAGACCTTAAAAAATTAATGATTGGCACATTTTTACGTTTGCGCATGCGCGAGGGCTACTTACTATAAATCTAATTGTAGTGACATACGGGAGCATCTAGGACCTAACCCGCGTAATAACTGAAAAGTTCATTGAAATCGGATGAAAATTGTGGAAGTTATGCTTGAGGTAAGGATTCGTGGGCATACAATACATACTGACAGACACACAAGGAAGTAAATTTGTTCAGGAAGGTCTAAAACGAAAAATGAGAGTGGAAATTTTAATTTTGGAGGGTAAAAATTGTTCACCTCCCAAAATGAACACAATACTTTCGTTACCTTAGTTGACACGGAAGCAAAAATGAAAAAAATTAATAAATGGGTGGTAAAAGTATAAAATATTAGAGTCTCTAAGACTCAAATTTTCATCCTGAATTCTACATTATGAATTCTACATTTCTATATTATTAATAGTAGCCGAAGCGAAATAGATAATTCTTCGTATGAAGTGAGTTATTATATATCAACAAATTGTTTAAAATAATTGATTTGTTCCTTTTATTGATCTAAAAGAGAAGGAAACAAAAAGAAAAATCATATTGAACTGATCGATTTCTCCTGAAAATAAATGATTTTTTAATCTAACTTTCTAATAATTGAAGAGTGAAAACGAGACTTATCGAAGGTTTATCATTTGGGTGGTCCGACATCGGAAACCTTTTTACCCTCTCTGATTTTCCACCAGTTTTTCTACCGGGGAGTCCTCGGGAAAAAATCAAGTGGATCGAAGGAAAGAAGATTCCCCGACAAAAAAAGAAAATATATAAACCATCGGTAGTTGACAGCCGTCAAGAGTCGTAGGCACGTTACAGATGATACCATACCATCCATCAATGACACTCAAGGGAACCGGAGGGGAAAAAAACAGGATGAAATGATTCTTCCTGCTACGAAATAGATCCTTTAATACATCAACCAAAAGAAAATAATAAGCCGAAAGAAAAAAATAATGATAATAGTTTTTAGCGAAACATTGTTTGGAGTTTGGAAATTGCAATTGTGGTCTAGAGCCCTATCAACTATTTTATTCTGCTTTTAGAATACAAATGATTAGTTGTTATGGCTGAGATTTCGCGGGATCACTTCATAATTATGACTATAAATTTAATAAAAAGTAAAACAACAATACTGTGATATTATATTAAATTGTTAACTTAAAAATCTCGATAAAAACAACTATTTTATCATCAGTAAACTTATCAAAAAAATTAAAAGATAAAATTTTACTTATGATCCACTTAAAATATCGAATCTGATTAGTAATAGTAATAAATATTTGCAAAAACAAAAAAACAAATATGGATCGACCATAAAACGATTAAATCTTTCATTCCGATCCATGTTTTCATAATTCGTTAATAAATTAAAGAGCATATTAATTTATTTTATTTTGTTAGTTAATATAATTTGAAATGCTCAGTTATTGTCGAAGTGAAAAATAAATATCGTTTAACGGAAGATAAAAAAAAAATATATAATGTAGTGAAACTTAAAATTTTCAAGATACGGTAAGGAGCTAAGCTAAAGACGAAGGTAGAGGCTAGTGATATATGAAAAGGGCTTTACTTTGAAGTCTAAAGTCCTACATCCCTACTTACTCTGATGAGAATCCTTCTATCTTGAAACAAAGAAAAAAGAAAAGAAAGTTCAAAGTCTTTCTTTTTTTCTTTAGATTCCTTTGCTCTATTTTTTTCTTCAAGATACCGCAACCAAATGGGATTAGGGTGTACCAAATTTGACCAAAAAAAAGAGAGGAATATAGTTTAGACAAGTATCCTCTAACATAGTTTAGAAAATTCCAAAAAACAGTTTTCATAAGAAAAAGACCTTATTACTTTTAACAATAACTTACTTATTAAAAATGAGGGTATTATAATTTTAATGATCTAAAGATAAGATGTATTATAGTTGTCACTCCGTCTAAATAATATAGTAATGTGGACAAAATGTGCTATTTATACAATTTAGTATAGAACAGGTACTTCTCAATCATCGTAGTTGCAACTCAATCTAAATTAATATAGCAATTAAGTCTTTTATAACTGATATCACGCTATGAAAGTGGTTGAAATTGAAGAACATGCTATTTATACAATTTAGAATAAAAATGGCTAAAATTTTGCATAGAACAGGTACTTTTCAGTCATTATAGTTATCACTCATTCTAAAGAATATAATAATGTGGACAATAAATACAGATTTACAAATAAATGCTCACCTTACATCATCAATATACAACTTGTTTTAAAAGAATGTGATAACGTATATATAATTTGGTAGAACACAAAACTATTCTCATCGTTGTCATCAGTCTTTCTAAATGTGTATAGCAAGAAGAGAGGTTTCCAAATAATTGTACTAATACTATTATCATGTTTACCACTTTATTGTAGGAATGTGATAATTGTGTATAATTCCATATTTCCTATGTATCCTAATAACATTGTGTCTTACTGTAATTTTCTTAATCTTTAATATTCCCTGCAATATTTAGCGCACCTGTAGATTAGGAAATTTGTGATAGAATAGTGATTGGAAGAATCTAAAGAAAAAAAAGTAGATTTACAAAAATTCCATAAATATGACATTACTAAAGCCCAGTTTATACCCTTGTAATGCCGTTTGGAAATAGAAAAACTCCCTGCCGATTTCAGAGAACACCTGCACAATGCACAATAACAGTTAGCAAATCTATGCACTGCGTAAAAGTATAGTCTTGTAATATTTTCACGAAACGTTTACAAAGACCAATAAATGTTTCATATTGGTTAAAAGACATTCTTCGTAACGTAATGCAATTGTTCTATAATAGGGAGTACATCAGATTATCGCTAAACCTTGAATAATAAATACATAATAAAGGTCTTGATCAGTTTAACAAGACAATTTTCACAATAAGGAATTTTTAAATAAGGTTAAAGTCTGTGAAATAGATAAGGTAATGTTTAATAACATTAGATGTTTACCTTCGAATACATAATAAGAAAATGTAGAATCAATGTTCTTGAGTTTAATGTGCTTCATTTGAAATGCAAGAAAGAAAAAAATGTTGTTGGTTCAATTTTTGTTATTAATATATAGATGAGATTCAAGAGAACGATGATTCCAAGATGAATGGAACTAAGGTAGAAATGTAAATATGAAGATTTACTAATAACCAATTTATTTCAAATCCTTGGGTTTCTAATTAGATGAGGAGTACTGAATCTTCAATTATCTGGTGTATTTCTAACTGAGAAATCTAATAGAGAATTGATTCCTTTTGTAGTTCGAAGTCTAAAGCTATGAGAAGCTCTTCTTTGGATTGCTTTGAGTAAGGGAGTAAATCCAATCAGTGGACGGACTGAATGAGGAAGGAATGAAGCAAGGATCGAGAGAAGACCTATTGTGAAATACATCTCGGCATTACTCTCTGGCAAGTGGCAAGCCAAAACCATCCCGTCTCCCCTTTCGAAACCAAAGGGCATTGTTTACCTTAATTCCTTTATCCACTTCGATTATCCTTGGGAAGCAAACTTGAATCCAAACATTCGAAAACCAATCCTTGCAGTTAGCATTTAAAGCTTTTAAACCATATTCAATGGAAAGGAAACCTCTATATCGGAATTTAAAAAACTTAAATTAACACCTCAAGTACTTACTAGCTTACAAATTGAGATAAAAATACAATGAATTCTTCTTCATTTGAAGATAAATAGTTATTATTCTGTTATAAAAACATCATGAGACAAGACATGCAAATTAACTGCTATTATTAAGTTTATAATTCACAGTTCTGTAAAATTTAACGTAGTTTCAGGGACCAAGAAGATTTTATCTGAACTTTATATTTCCGGATTGCTGAATCCGAATCTGAAGTTTAAATTACACATATACGTCTAGTTTTTCTGGAATGTGCCCCTAAAGTTCGGAAAGACATCAAGATAATGTTATGAAATGTTAATTATGTCATGATATTACCTTGATTATCATAGCATTACCTTGAGAAGAAGGAAATATATTTTCCGAAACGTCGGTAAACTTAAACAATGTTTTTTACTTTTGACTGATCCTCGCCATCCTAAATATTTAATTTAATTTCAAAGGTTTCGTAGAATTATTTTATTTACTTAAAATATCAAAGGAATTTAATACAAAATGAGTTTATATTAAAACTTTAAATAGTATTAGGTTACTCCGTACTTTATGAAGTTCTTATTTAATTAATTACACAAAATTAAAATAAATTATATTATTGAATTAAAAAATTATTAATTAAATACTCAAAATGATTACGAACTCATAAATACTAACTATCCTTTTTATCAGTATTATAAGCTTATAGAGTCCACATCAAATAATTAATTTAAACATTTATAAACGACCAATACAACTATACATTAGAAATAGAAAGATATACGATGTCACTAAACGTGAAAGGTTATAATTTTGTTATCACATGTAGATATAACAGAAGAAAATGGTTTTCGACCAACTGATCAATAATTGGAATTATAATTCAATTAAACGTCAATCAATCAAATAATTCAATAATCAATTTAATGAATCAATAATTCAATCAATCACCTCTATTTTCACCTTCATAGTAGCTTCAACCTAAACAATATATTACATTGATTTCACAATAATTATTTATGTAACTAGGCAGCAAAAATCAATTTTTCTGCCTAATGATTTGATTAGCGTCCAAGGGGAGGACAAGCTCTATAAAAATTAACAAATTAAGGTAATTTACTTAATTTATTGCCTCGGCAGGCAAAGAAAACACGAGGCAGAAATGTTTCCTTTGCTGCCTTTTGCATAAAATATTTTATCTATAGGGGCGGCAGAAAAATTAAACTGCTAAAATGCCATCTTTATTAATATAACATAGTTGATAACTATGTTAACTAAAATTAATTACTTATTACAAAAAAAAAACAATCAAATAAGAAGCTTTGGAATAATAACAATAAGTGAAAAACGAACTGATCTATAACAGCAATGAATCAACAGTAAAATACAAAACATACAACGCAATATAACAATACGAAGCATTTATAACAGACAACACTTCTGAAGGAATACATAAAACAATATAAACTATTTCTTTTACTATCAAATTACTAAAACTATTGAAGATATCTTGCAAATATTTTAATAAATTAAGAAGAGAAGTAATAAGGATAAATCAAGAAAAGCAACTGGTCAAATCTAAAATGACTTCATAATAATGGCATGTTCACATGAAGCTAACAGTGTAGCCAGCTACTTATTTTTTTTTTTTTTTTTTTATAGATCTACTATTCATAGAACTTATTAATCAGAATTAACAAATATAAACAAATTATTTTATAAATAAAAAGTTTATTTATTTGTTTTGTGAAGGGTGTAGGACTGCTTGGTCAAATACACACAGTTCTTGTTTTTTTATTAACAATAGATATAGTTATATGCATCATATACATACACACATAGACACCTACATTCATACATACACACATATACATATATATTCACATATGTATATCTATAGGTCTAAAAGTCATTTAGTAGGTCAATGTGCTTAAGGAATTTAAATTATTAAAGATTACTTATTAAACTATAATATATAATGTTATAAGTTATAAGATAGAGTTAGTAATATAAAGTGTCATTGCCAACATAATGCCTAATAATAAACATTTTGCTAGCTAGGTAGTAAAATTTTTATTCATTTTGAAGCCTAGACAGTAAAATTACACTTCTCTGCCCGAAATCAGTTCAATAAAGCCTCATTTTGCTGCCGTAAGCAGTATGCTACTTCAATGAATTATTGAAATTTTCATTAAAAATAATAAAAAAATAAAATAAAATCTTATTTAATCTTAAATCCGAACATAAAAACTTTAAAACGTGTATCAATCTTATATAAGAGTAATGCTCGGTATCATGAGATATAAAAAAACAAACACTGATTTTTCTTAAAAAAAACTTTACCAGATAAATCGACAGATATTACCAAGTAATATTTTATTAGGAGCGAATAAAATGAATGTGTGTAAAAAAAAACACCGCTACTATTTGTCAAAATGTGTTTGTTTTTTTCCCCGCAATTTTCAAGACACATCTGAGTAATTTCTACCACTTAGTGCACGCGCAGCATCTGGGATAAGGGCCTGCAGGGAGAGGGGGAAAGGGTTATTTCAACCCTAGTCCGGTCCTCAACTGTCATTAACCATTTATTTCCATCTCTACCCCATTCTATTTTTCCACTCTCGTTCAAACGATGGAAAACTTCCCTTTTCGGTGTTCCATCTGTTTTCTCGACCGGAACAATTTTTTTACCCCCCCCCCCCCCCCAACCTTTCCCTTAAAAACAAACCAAACCACCGATCCCCCCCCCAACTCCACCTCCCCCCAACAAAAAGCTTCTGTTTTCCCGCCCCCGCCAATCTGTTTAAAAACACCGATGACGCTGAACACCCTCTTTTTAACTATCCCTCCAATATTTTTTATTTTAGCCTATCGTTCATTCAGGTTTTTTTTTAGATAAAAAAAAACAACCCTCAACCCTCTTAAAGTTATTCACTAAATCTTCTTATACCCTTCTTTTAATTAAACTAATGGAAAGAGACTCGAATTACAGTTAAATAAAAAAAAAACTTTTCCTCTAATTTATTTTTAAAATATCTTTAAGAATTTATCAAAAAAAAAAAATACTGAGAAATTTTACTACTAAGAGCTTTCATTTATCCAAGGTAAAATTTAATCTCCACTTCAACAGTCGTTTGTTTATTTAATATAAATGTATTTTAACATTTTATTATAATAAAAAAATCGCTAATGAAGTGCGGTTAAGAAAGTAGAAGGAGATTTTTATTTTAAACATTAAAAATAAATAAAAGATTATACCGTAAAATAACACAAAAATATCTTCGTCAATCGCTTAAAAAATTTCAAAATTATACCTTTAAACAAAAAAAAAACTATTAAAGAGAGTAGTTTTTTTTTTTTAATTTTGCTTCCGAGCTTACTGAAGGTAACGGAAGCTATGTGATCGTTTTTATACCTCCGATTTCAAAAATTTCAAGACAGAAATCCGTTTCAGACATCAGGGAAAATTTTTGGTCCCATGTCTGTCTGTCGGTCTGTCGTTCAATTTTTGCGAACCATCATATCTTAAAAACTACAAATCAAATTTTAATTAAATTTGGGTGGAAGGCCATAATTAGCCCATTGTTGGTCCCATACAAGTTTCAACCTTCTGCGATCATTTATTTCTCTTCCACATGCGCACAAACATACATTTATTTACACCTATAGCTTCATAAGTACTTATCTGATTTTTATGATACTTTAATAGTACATCGAAAGTAACTCGCAGATAGCCCCAGATTAATTTGAACCGTCTCCGCTCTTTAACAGTTGCTATATTGATACTTTAATTAGTGTAAAAAATCAAAACCATTTTGACAGATTAAAAAAACGGGGGAAACAATCAAATTAGAGAATAATGGCTTGTAAAAGCATAAAATCAATAAAGTACGTGAATAGGATGCGAGAAAGCTATGTGCCACACTAATTGGCAGTCTATTTTACCTTTCCGTTATAATAAGGTTCTACTGTGATGAATGAATGAGTGAATTTTACACCATAATATTAATCACACCCAATTAATAAAATCCACCTCTACTCATTACAAATATCTTGCGAACAACCGACTTTCGTTTGACCCTTAAAAAAAAAGGAATGGAATTCTCTGTAACAAAGGATTCTTTTATAATTAAAAAACGATCAAATGTTCGATCGAATTTCTTTATTATTAAAAAAAGGAGTAAAGGAGGAGTTAAAAAACAATACAAGTAGGATTGTAAAGGTTTAGGGAATTACAGCAAGTGTTGTACTAAATCAGCGGTGTCTGAACAAAGTTAGGAGTGCGAGAGACAAAGCTGAGAGGCGAGGGCAGAACACATCTCACCTGTCCCAGAGGTAAACAAGCCCGAGGAGGGACAAGTAGTCTGGCGGGGACAGGTGACAGAAAGACAAGGTACCGCTGGGGACAGCACCTAGCACCGAGTCTATGCTATTACATTCCCTCTACTTGTCTCCCGAGTGATCTAGGGCTTGTGCTTTCACCAACACTCAACTAAATCCTCGTAAATACACACCTTAACACTAGCAACTAACTTCTTCGACAGATACCCTGATGTGTGAGGGTACTTGATGTGTACATATATCTTTTTAGACTTTACCCTTATATAGAAGCTTAACACCGTTTTCCAAACAACGAAATAAATCTTATGAAGTTAGAAGTAACAATTCCTTCTATCTTACAAAAAAAAAACTTTTCTCAGTTGAATTTAAATTGAAAAAAGATATAAAATCGATGCAGATAATAGAAATCTAAGGGTGATTTTATGCTAGGAAAAACTGTTTGTTATTACAGGTCACACTAACAAACAATCAAACAACTAGTCAACCGTATAAGCTACAATCTATCGGCTACACATATACCACATAAATAAAATGTGTAAGATATTCGATAAGGAAGTCGATAATGGTAAATTTTACCAGTAAAAGGAAAAGGAAATCCTTTTCTTCTTTAGAATTTCGAAGAAAATCGAAAAATGAGAGCAGAATTTATAAATGTAATTATTCAAAAAGAAATAGACTTCCAATTAGTTAGGCACTTAGCTTCCTCAAAAAATAAAAATTTATGGGAGATCATGTGTGGGTCAATTCCTAACTATCCACCAATTCTGAGCACAATCGGTACGTTATACCTTTAGAAATTAAAGTTTGATCAAATTTCTACCTTTACGCATGCGAAGTGGCTACAATAAATCCAATTACAGTGACATTCAACGGGACCGTACAGGGTATAACCTGTACAATCCCTGAAAATTTCAATGAAATCTAATAAAAATTGTGGAAGTTACGCGTGTGGCAAGGACGTCTCATTTTTGCACATGCGCAGTGGCTACAACTGGTCCAATCATGATGAAATTCATATGCCATCATCAAACGTTTTATCCTCAATTATCCTCCAAATTTGAGCAAAATCAGACCATTAAGGTCGCGAGAAATTGGATTTTACGTTTGCGCCTACAATGAGGCTACAATTGCATCAAAATGGGATAAAAATTGTGAAATGTATGTGTGTGGCAAGGATCCGTATGCACACAGACCGACAGCCATGCAGACACGAAACTAAATTTGTTCAGGCAGGTCTAAAACGAAAAATGCAAATATTGAAAAAAATAAATAAAATGAAATGAAATATTGATTTTGGAGGAACAAACATTTTTATTTCCGAATTTTCACAATTTTCACCTCCGAAATGTTTGCTTCCATTACCTTGGTAAACTCGGAAGCAACAATTTTTTGGTCATCACGAATCAGATTCAATATTGCTCAACTTATACAAGAATTTCTCTTTTCTTTACACTGATCTCTATTTCACAAAAAAAAATTACAATTTGAATCATGTTGACAGTCGGCTTTGCTCTCAACAGAGACAAATTATATTTCTTGCAGATCTCGGTCCGTAATCCCTAATTTCTTAATAATAAATTTTAAGCATATACTGTTAAATACATAAATATATTTGTTGACAAAATTATATCAGCATAGATAAAAAAAACAAAAACTTATATTAAGGAGTTTATAAAAGTTATAACTTGTTATGGTTGGTGTACATACAAAGGGATAACAGAATCACACATTAAGTTACTACTAAGTACTGAAATGATTAAGACACCTAAGAAGCCTTTTATTAAAGTTTAGCTTAACAGAAATGCGGACATAAAAAGGAGTACCAGAAATTTTATTAGAATTATGACTGCTAAAAAAAATTAGGACACTTTGCGATTAATCAGAAGTACGCTGAGACCACAAAATATTCATTTAAACATCGCAATACTTTATTTGCAAAAAAAAAAATTAAAACTAGATATATACTAATATTTTTCAAAATAAAAATATATATATAATTTAAAATTTCCTCTTCATCAATTTAGGAGTTAAACACATTAATCACAAATTGACAATAACACAGTACATTTATATATTTTAGTTTAAAAAATAAGATAATTATTGGGGGGGAAAAACGATTCTTAGGTATTAATTTTTGAGCAAAGGAAACACCAAACTTTTTCGCCTTTTCTTTCTCAATTAAAGACCAAATATGTAATTACATACTCTAATTACAAACAAAGGAAACAATTAATTTTTAATTACCAAATATATAAGTACATATTATAAAAAAATAAACACTAAGCCCCAAAAAAATTATAATTATAACCTGACAAAATAAAACAGACGAAAGGTAATAAAGAAATTGTATACAAAATCTCATTAATTTTTAAGAAAGGAAAATAATAGCAATTAAAAATATAATATGAAAATAAAACAGTCTGATAAAAATCCTATATCAATCAAAAGCGATCAAGATGATCTTTTTTTGTAAAACAAAAGATCCATTTAAAAAAAAAAGAGAATTGAAATCTTTGACTAAGATCATAAATATCTTATTTCTAGAAATAATATCTCAGACGGATATATATATTGTATATCTTCAACACAAGAAAAATATTAATAACAGATAAAAAAAAAAAAATTGGAACGACCTTGGATAATATTTTATATATATATATATATATATATATATATATATATATATATATATATATATATATATATATATATATATATATATATATATATAAAGTTTTTTGTATATAATGGAAGTTTGTACCCAATTAAAAATTATCTTTAAACGTAGGTTATAATTTAAAAAAAACTAATACATAGAAGATTTTAATGTAAATTACAGGGTAGGATATTTTTTTCCAACAGAAGTAATTTGTAGTTCACGGTAGAACAGTTTTGTTTGCTTTTTTTATAAAAAAAGAGGAAAAATAGATGTGAAGTGAAAATTAGTGAATTTTCTATTTAGGTTGAATTAAAATAAAAAGGATACTAGAACAAATTAAAATAGATTAGAATCAGTGAGCTGTTTTTTTTTTTAGACTAAAAAGGGATCTGGTTTTTTGGAGATTTACGTTGATGAAATTTATTGTTTTTTTAATTCCTTTTAGAATTTAATCTTAATGAAATAAGAGGGGAAATCTCATATTAAAATTATTATTATAATGATCTGAGGAGTGTAGACATTAAGATAATATGATTATATGCCTTTATATGATATCTAGAGCCTCATTTGTACAACAATAAGGCATTTCTATACGTAGCTATAAGATAAATGAAACAGGGGAGGTTCCCTTATTTTGGACACAGTAAAAATCTAATCAGTAACTATAACTGTTAACACTGAACATATGATAGCGGGTAATGGCGGGAAAGTTGGTAAAACAGTTTTGCCAGATTCCACACTGACAATTATTATTATAAAAACAAAATGAGCTCTCAACCTCGAATTAAGCTAGGGGTAATTGTGAAAAGTAAGTGGACCTCCCCAACTCTCTCTCTTTCTGGAATTGTTCTGGGGCAAGTGTCAAAGGTAAGGGAACCTCCCATACTCTCTCTTTCTTCCTGGAATTGTTCTGGGGCAAGTGTCAAAGGTAAGGGAACCTCCCCTACTCTCTCTCACTTTCTCTCCCTGGAATTGTGCTGGGGGCAATCGTCAAAAGTAAGAGAACCTCCCCTACTCTCTCTCTCTCTCTCTCCCTGGAATTGTGCTGGGGGCAATCGTCCAAAGTAAGAGGACCTCCCCTACTCTCTCTCTTCCTGGAATTGTTCTGGGGCAAGTGTAAAAGGTAAGGGAGCCTCCCCTACTCTCTCTCTCTTTCTCTCTCTCCTTGGAATTGTCCAAATCAAGAGAATCGTCCAAATTAAGGGGGCAATCGTCCAAATTAAGAGAACCTCCCCTACTCTCTCTCTCCCTAGAATTATGCTGGGGCAAGTGTCCAAAGGAAGGAAACCGATACTTCTTAAGATTGTTACTTTCCTCATAATAAAAAACATAGGGGAGTAATAATCTAAAAAAGCACACTGTTTACTTCCTTTATATAATAGAAGTGTGAAAATCCTTTGTCCCGAAGTGCATTGAACTGGAAGAACAAGGGATGTTTATCCCTTTTTTTTAATAGTTATTTATATTCTAAAAAAACATATGGGAGTAACAATCTAAAGAAGTGCCAGGAAACCATCCTACATCATAACTCATATTTTTATAACTATAATTAAAAGATACCTTTAATCAGATTATAGATGTGCAAATTAAAGAAGTCAATGAAGAGATAAACTCACCTGTAACAGAAATAATTACAACATAAATTAGATTATTTTAATACTCGGACTTAAATTTATTTGTTTGTAATCGAAGAGCTTCTAAATTAATTGTGGATATGACGATCTAATTATGGAAGTTTAGTTAGAAATAATATCCCAAGTATTAGCCATTTATTAATCAGAGCTTTCGCTCAGAGAAACTGGACATCATCGATGATGCAGTTATACATAGCTACATCATAAGTGATTCAGTTACACATAACACATCATCAGTGATGCAGTAATACATAACCACATTATCAGTGATGCAGTTATACATAACCACATCATCAGTGATGCAATTATACATAACCACATCATCAGTGATGCAATTATACATAACTGGATCATCAGTGGTGTAGTTACACATGACTTCATCACCTAAGACGCTCTATCTTCCTGAACTAAAGCTTTGATTAATAAATCTCTAAAATATGGACTACTATTTCCAAATAAACTTCCTTATTATATTGTTACCCCAAATTAGAAGTATTGAATACATAGTGTAATGAAACAACAATTTTATTTCAATTTATCATGTTAGAAAACCATTGATAAATTTATTCTACTAAATTTTGACGTTATGTGAATACTAAAAACGAAGCAAACCAAGAAAGCATACAGTAACAACCAAAGCGTACAGAAAATATTCCTGTGAAGTCACAAATTATTAATATTACAAAGTTAAACGCCATACCTGATGGTTCCTACTATTGAGGCTTAATTTTTAACCGAAACACATTTTTCAAGGAGAAATGTTAACAGTAAAACCTAGATTTTATGACTCGCTTTAATTTCATTACCTTCAAATTATCAATATTTATTCTTCTAATTTTAATACAGTATATAATTTCGCTCCATAAACTTTAAAATCAACATAAAACTTAGTTAAACCCTTAACATAAACATGGTATATTAAACTAACATTTTATGAGAGACCCATCTAAAATTTGAAAATAAATAGCTAATCATAACTCCACCTTTAAATCCAATTAAAATTAAAATTGCATCACCTTTATCATTTCTAATTTTGTTCATTCGTACTTCATTTAATAACAAATAGTTGCCATAAATTTATTAATTGTATTTTGTCATATTTTTTTTTTAAAAATATAAATATAGTTATATTTATTTTATTCTTAAATAAATTTATCTTAATTTATAAAATTTTAGATGAAGAAAATGGGATTGTTTATTTTACTTGACAGTTTTTTGTTTTTTAATAACTTAATTTACTTCTTCTCAGAAAAGTAAATGGTTTGGGGGCTAAAAAATTGTAATAATTAGTCACAATTTTCCTAGACTTATTCCCTTCGTTCAAGAGCCTGGATCCAAAGGTTTAATTTAAGGATTAGATTCTTATAAAATGTTCCTCCAAGGGGAAGAAAATTAGAGCCTTCTGCTTTTTGGAAAAAGATCCGCCTAATTCTTAACTTTTTCCCACTGCTAGTATAACCTCTTCCCTTCCTCTTTTACGCCAGACTTTGAAAAGTCTACCTTAATAAAGCAAACCCGGGGAATTTATTACTTCTGGTGAAAAGGGTCTAAAACCTCGGTAATAATAACTATACGAAGAGCTTTACCTTCTACTAAACCGATTAGGTTTCTACCCTCTTCCACACAAAGTATTAGGACTTTCTAGTGTAACTTCCGTCCTCTGCTGGACCGCCAGATATTTTATTATTTTACTTCTCGCAAGAGTAGAGGTTGTAACACCTTGCCACTACCCCTTTTTAGAAAAGTTAATTTAGAACTCCCTCTCTTTTCCTACCTTTACTAAAGTAACTTTACTTTAAGGGTTTTAGTGCGAAAGGTACATTGTACGTACCTCAGTATTTTTTCTTTCTTTCTTTAGGCCGATGTACTTTGAATTACTAATAGAGAATAAATTTTGCTTCCGAGCTTACCGAAGGTAATAGAAGCTATGTGATCGTTCTGAAAAACGAAAATATTTCATATCTCCGATTTCAAAAATTCCAAGACAGAAATCCGTTTCAGACATCACGGAACATTTCCGATTACGTGTCTGTCTGTCGCTCAACTTTTGCAAACTAACATATCTTAAAAACTACACGTCCAATTTTAATTAAACGTGGGTGGTAGGTCATAATTAGCTCATTGTTGGTCCCATATAAGTTTCAACCTTCTGCGCTCATTGTTTCTCTTCCACATGCGCACAAACATACATTTATTCACACCTATATCTTCAAAAGTACTTATCTGATTTGAATGAAACTTTTATACTTTATCCAAAGTAACCCGCAGATAGCCCCAGATTAATTAGAGCCGTCTGCGCTCTTTAACTTTTGCTAACCTGATACTTCAATTCATATAAAAAATCAAAACAATTTAGACAAATTAAAAAAACAGGGGAAAAAATTAAACAAATTAGACAATATTGGTCTGTAAAAGCATAAAATCAATAAAGTACGTGGATAGGATACGAGGAAGCTATGTGCCACACCATTTGGCAGTCTATTTTTTATAGACTAGGATGAGAAAAGAGTTGAGACTCTATAAGATGAATAAGAACCCTTCATTTTAAGACCTTACAATAAGCTAACGAATCATACAAAGCATTAGCAATAATCCAACACAGTATCCTTCCTAAAGGTGAAGGATAAATCCTGGGGCGTGTTGCTCCTTGTACCAAAAGATGTGTCTACATTCAGGTATTATTTAGAATTGATTAGATAACCTGTCAATTTTAGCACACACCCAATATGGAAACATCACAAAATTTGCCCAAATTCTATGTGAAAACTTAAAAGGAACTAACCATCTCGAAGAAGAGGTCCCTTCAGAAGACCTAAAAATTTATGAATTCTTCACAATTTAAATATTCCGTAACTTATAATTAATGGATACAAGGAAATTGTCTCTCCACGTAATAATAATACTTGTATATTTATCAAAGCAGCTTCCGGCTATTATAAAGCTATCATCAGCGCCTATGAACAAACATCTTTGGCTCATATTTGATACATATTTGGCCAATGTATTTAGAACTGATTTCAAAGAATTATTAATTTTTCACGTCTTCAATGTGTTTTTAAGAAGTAGAACCCCCCCCCCCCTCTCCCCCTCCCCCGAAATCTCGTAATATAGATATATGTTTACTTCTTAGTCCTCTACTACGTGTATGAGAAAAGAAAAAAAATGAACAACACAAGATAATATTTAATGCTCGACCAATAAAATAATAAATTCTTTCAAAGAAATGTCAGTATATTTATCATAATATATTGATAAAAAATAAATAAATAAGTACAACTAAGAAGAAAAAAAAGTAAAGGATTATAAAGCATCAAAGCAATCCTTTCAAAAAAAATATTATATTTCTTTTTTAACACTACCCATTCCTTTACATCATAAAACCAAGGCGACAAGAAAGAAGAGAGAACCGGACTTTTATGGCCTTATAAATTTAAAAAGCCCTTCTGATAAACGTTTACCGAAATGACGCTGGACAGAAACGAAATGCCCCTGGGGTTTTTTTTTCAAGATCTTACAGTATATTACAGACTCTCAAGAAACTATCGGGTTCCTTAGTCGAGTATCCTGAGATAAAGGAAATAGTCATTCTACTTCAAGTAGTACGAAGAAAAGGATAAGAAATTATAAAGAAGCTGTGGAATTTTTGTTCCTATATACTCTTACTTAGTAAGTGATATAAAAGCTATTTAAAAAAAAATAAAAACAATCTTCATTCTTTTTAAAGAGATAGGAATAAGGATTAAGGTCTATTTTTAAAAGGTAATTTTAAGAAATAAAAAAAAAAAAAAACTTGATTTCAATCTTTTACGTAACGGTCATCAACTTTTATTTTAAGTAAGTGAAAGTGTGGTAATCATACTGTTATTGTTTATGGTTTATTAAACAATTTAAATTAAAATATAGGTCTGTTGATGGTAGTTTGTAAATAGAAAGCTATTAAATGTAAAGAGGAACAAAGTAAAAGTTAAAAAAAAACTAATTTGAAATTTACGTAACATTACAAATTGCTTATTTCGGATAGTTATGCCATATTATGAAGAAGGGTAACCTTTTCTTCTATAATTTATTTAACATAAAAGAGATAAATGAAAGGTTTAAAAATTAAAAAAAAAAATAATAAAGGATGGTAGACGGAAGTAGAAAAATAGGAATGGTTGAGCAAGGTCGAAAAAATGAAACGTGGTATGAATAAATTAAAATTTAAGAGGACTTAAGTCAAATACATTGTTAATATTATGACAATGTAAAAGAAAAACATCACTACATTCCTTTTTAGAGAGTGAATAAACAAGGTGATAATATCTTCTTTGTCATCAATTAACTAATATGGTAGCATCCTCAAGGTCAGAGCTATAATCATCAATGAACTGATAAAGCGTTATCATTAATGAACTGATGTAGCTTTGTCATCAATGAACTGATGTGGTATCCTCTACGGCAGAGCTGCAATCATCAATGAACTGAAGTAGTGTCTTCTATGTAAAAGAGAAGGCCCTCACTACATTTCTTTTTAAAGTGTGTATAAGTTAATAAGGTATATTCTTAGTCAATAATGAACGTGTGCTATCCTCCATATTAGAGCTATAACCATCAATGAACTGATGTAGTATCCTCTATATCAGAACTGCAATCGTTAATGAACTGATGTAGCTCTATATCAGAGCTGTAATCATCAATAAACTGAAGTAGCACCTTCTATATCTGAGCTGCAATCATCAAAGGACTGATTTAGTATCCTTTATATCAAAGCTGTACTCATCAATGAACTAATTTAGTGTCCTCTATATCAGAGCTGCAATCATCAAAGAACTGATGTAGATCTATATCAGAGCTTTAAACATCAATTAACTGATGTAGTATCTTCTACTGCAACTGGACAAACTCATTTAGAATCCACTAGTACAACTGTACTCTCTATACCAGGAGCTGTAATCATCAATAAACTGAAGTAGTATATCTTCTATATCTTAGTTGCAATCATCAATGGATTTATATAGTATCCTCGAAATCAGAGCTGTAATCATCAATGAACTGATGAGGTATCCGCTATATCAGAACTTCAACCATCAATCTACTGATGATTAGAGTTTCTAGTATCTAGAGATAATGCTGTTCAACATGCGGTAAGTGGTTTCCATTCCTGCCCAAGACTCAAATTAAGTCAAAAAAAAAAATCTAGAAATTGTCAAAGATAAAAAAAAGGACACACTTCTTTGGACTCGAGGATCATACAAAAATTTAATATGAACCTAATTTTAAATTTGTTTTTAGTGACGGAATCACAATGCTTTCTCAATACATACTAAGCAGACGAGAAAATAAAACATGTACATTTATACCTATTAAAAATAAAACAATAACAAAAAGTTAAAAAAATAAAACATCTTTTAAGAAATTCATATACTGTTGGATTGCATTTGCTACATCTACAACAAGGAATCTATACGCCCTGAATTTAAATACAACCTTGGAATAGCTATTTATTTTATACAATATGGCTGAGGTTGTTACATATTATATATTTATTCTATTTATCCTTCGATTTGAGGATATGTGATAATAAAAAAATATCTCACAACTTTCGCAATACCATATGTCGTTTTTCTGACGCACTTAGATTTACACTTCGCAAACTCAAGTGTCAAAGTAACGTCGTAAACTCAAGTGTCAATGTAAATAAAAACTTAAACTAACATGTAAACCACGACTAAGATATCTTGTTTCTACAAGAGACTCCTTGTGCACTTAAGTGGATCTACATTTTTATTTCACTTTGAAACATGTTAAAAGTTTTTTTCTTGATCAGAAGATGACAGAACAGTGACATAGTCTGGAGGTTTTGAGATTCAAGAAGGGTAAGAAAGAGTCCTTTGTCCTTTTTACTCCCTTAAGGAGATGATTGTCCGAAATCCTCTTATGTCACCTGATCCTTCCATCATACTCCTTTTGGATGATGTCCTTAAAGATTATATTTTGCTTGACATCTTGTAAAAAAAGATCAGTGATGCAGTTGGACACCTGAAAGAATATAAGTTTTAAACAACGTGACAGTGAGACGCTACTTGCTTCTATCAGTTTAATATTTCAACCAGACCTCTGGCACTATATGTAATTGATCCTTCAACATTACTAAAATATGAAGTATAAATAACTAATGGTTCTTATGATAGACAGGGTTCAAGAGCACCTGATCAAATAGAATTATGCCTATCTCAAAAAAAAAAGTCACATTCACAAAACCAGTCAAACCTAGAATTTCTTCAAAACTAGTTTAGACTAAGTGCTTTTACCAAAACCATTATTAGTTCAGAACTATTATTACCTGTTAATATACAATATACCTGTTAATAATTTAATTATTCGTTACTAATATAATTACCTGTTACTATACATTTCAAGAAATATTCTGTCTGAAATAAGTTCGTCGGCTATAGGCATTTGGAAAAAAACAAACCGGTGGAGAGCGGTCATATCCCGCTCTTTTTGGAGGACGAAATTAGAATAGTAGAACGAGTAGTAGTACGAAATTAGTTAGTAGACCAATAATCAAGTTGATGGTAGTTTGTCACTTGAAAAGTTAGTTAGTCAAATATAACTCCAACAAAGAGGTCTCCTATTAAGTGACAAATTACCATCAACTTGATTTTTGGTCTAATAACTAATTTCGTACTCAGGATAATGAAAATCACATTGTCCACCTAAAAGAGCGGGACATGGGGCAATGAGGCGGGACTTTTGAACTTTTGAAAATTTATGCTAAATATTTTCTGAACTATTTCGTCGATTGAGCTAAAACATTCGCACCAATTATACCTTTTTATAAGATAAATAAGTCCTCCATATTTAGACAAAATATCTGCTGCCATTTTGGAATTATTTGGTAAGGAAAAGTTCCAAGACGCGCGTTCGATTTTTATTGTTTTTAATAATGAAAAGGAGGTGAAAAGAAGTGTTCTACAAGAAACGTTTCTTGCAAAAAATCCTTTAATTTCAAAATGGTTTACCAGGATTATTTAAACAAGTAAATTACAATTTCATAACAACTGGCAGTAAGTAAATTACAATTTTACAACAATTGGCGCTCACCAAAGTGGTTTTTTAGTTAATTTCCAAATCTAAAAGGTATCAAATAAAAGCTACTGAAGATTAGATTACAAACATATATAACATTTTATGAGTATTGTGCTATTTACCACCAATGTTGCGTTTTTAGCGCCAAGATTTCACCCAAAAGAGAATGTTAATACATTCATATAGGGCGGGATAGGGAAATAATAAAATGATATTTTAGCGTATGATAACGTATATGCCTAAACATACAAAACCCTAAATAGTACTTGGATGCAAGTGCTTCCCAGTGATTTTTTTAATACATTTAAATTACTATTAAGATTATAATAATACTAATGTTAATTCCTATTCTTATTCTAAATTTTAGTAAGATTATTAATATCGTTATTCTTAACTAATCTTTATAATCTGGTTTTAGGAAACGAGAGAAGTCATTAGACTCAAGCTACTCGCAGTGGGATAATATTCTGATGCCGGGGACTTGAGCTCTAAAGCTCTAAACTCTATTGGGATAGAGTAGCTATAATGAATATTACATAAGCTTTCGGGCTTACTTTTTTTAAAATCTATTTTCTTCTTTTTTTTCCCCCTTCCAACACTGAATAGAAACTGCGATAAAATATGGAATAATCTATGAAATGCTCTGCTAACTTAAAGAAAATATTATATTCATGTAAACCAAAAAAAAGATTAAAGTTTATGTATAAGCAGTATAAAAATTCAATAACTTGGTTTTTTTGGGGTAAATCCACGTCATGAAGGGTTGAAATCCGACGTTTCGCTTCCACTATTGGAAGCATCTTCAGGGGTGTGGTGCATCCTGACGTTGACTCGAAGCAAACAAGATATAGTTCAGTATATCTTGTGTTTGCTTTGAGTCAACGTCCCAATAGACCACACCCCAGAAAATGCTTCCAGTAGTGGAAGCATCAACGGAAAGCCAAGGTATTGATTATAAGTCAACTCGCGGAAGCCTATGCACTAATTAAGCATATCAATTGTTGATGCTTCTTTAAGATATTACTACCCTATGTTCATTAGGGTTTCATAGGTAAAACAAAAAAAAAAAAGAAATCCTTCAAGTTCAGTGTTTGTTGTTATACGGTTCTCATAACTTAAAACCCTTAGTTCTATATTTGTCTGCCTATCTGTAAGGTTCTAATAACTTAGAACCCTTAGTTCTATGGTTGTCTGTCAGTCTGTAAGGTTCTAATAACTTAGAACCCTTAGTTCTGTGGTTGTCTGTCAGTCTGTAAGGTTCTAATAACTTAGAACCCTTAGTTCTGTGGTTGTCTGTCAGTCTGTAAGGTTCTAATAACTTAGAACCCTTAGTTCTGTGGTTGTCTGTCAGTCTGTAAGGTTCTAATAACTTAGAACCCTTAGTTCTGTGGTTGTCTCTCTGTCTGTAAGGTTCTAATAACTTAGAACCCTTAGTTCCGTGTTTGTCTGTCTGTCTGTAAGGTTCTATTAACTTAGAACCCTTAGTTCTGTGTCTGTCTGTCATTCTGTACAGTTCCAATAACTTTTGAATCAAAACAGATAAAAACATGAAACTTTGCAGTATTAAAGATAATTTCGACGCGCACACAGGAAAAATATAGCGAACTCAAAATTATCAGCCATACAAATTCAATATGGCGGATAATTCATATCACGCATTTTTTTTTTTAAATTTTGAGTGGGGTATCATGTCAAAGGTATTGAAGGGTATATTACAAACACATATAACACTAGGAAATTGTTTAATTGTCCACTCCATTTTGTCAAAACACATCAAAATGTTGTGTGTCCCTTCATTAAACCATCTTTCTGTTGTTACAATATGAGATTAGTACAAAGCGTCCAATAACACACTCTTGGAATTTGAAACTTTTATATACGTAATAATATATTTTAACTATTTTTAATTCTGTGGTAAATATTATTTTGTAGATATAGCTCAAAGGTTTCGATGTGTATTTGTTTTGTTTTTTTATCAAATTAATAAATAAATAAAATAAAAGAATAAAAGAGAAATTTACAAAAGCTCTATAATAATTTAAAATTTCAATAAGTTAAAAAATCCTAAAAGTAGAATTAAAAAAAAAAAAAAAAAAAAAAGTCAGTAATACTCAAAACGAGTTAATACTCAAAACTTTAAAGTACTATTAAATGATCATAAATTTATTTTATTAATAAGTGTTGGGAAAAAAACGGGTATTGCTAAACATTGTCTTCATATCTGAAACTTATATTAATAAATCCAACATTTTATCTATTATTTATTTTATTTTAGCAAAAACATAAAAGCTTTATTTTCTCTTATTGCTTTAATATATTTCTTTAACAATAGTTATTGTTTGTTTCTCTGTTATTGTCTCTTTTTTAATGATTTGATTTGTTTGTTTCCTCTCTTTTATTGTTATTTTCTCTTCAATTAATCCTCTCTCCCGACGGAAAGAGGCGCGTAGTAAAAAAAGGTAGATAAAAAAACCAATATATTTATTAAAAAGCCTTTTACAAAAATAAAAGATAAATCTACAAAAAAACATATTCCTAAAAAGCGTGTGACAGGTCAATAGGTCAAACGTAAGTCAATGAAAAAAAAATGAGGATACACGTACAAAGTAATAACCTTTTTATATGGTAAAAATGTTTCTTTTTAATAATTCAGTGCCATACTAAAAAATAATTAATATTTCAGAACAAATGTGAGTTTTATTTTTTGAAAGCCTTTTACGATGAAATATATACCCAATCAATTTTGTACAATCACTATAAACTATATTATTTTCAGAAAGTTTTAAATTGACAGATTGACAGGAATATTAGTTTTATATATATATATATATATATATATATATATATATATATATATATATATATATATATATATATATATATATATATATATATATATATATATACACACACACACACATATATATATATATTCTTATATTTAATACAAAACTACTGATAAAATAGTGAAATATTGAAAAAATGTCAGCCAATTAGTGTGGCACATAGCTTCCTCGCATCCTATATCATATATATTAATGATTTTATGCTTTTAAATCTACTATTGTCAAGTTAATTTAATTTTCCTTCCGATTTTAAAATCTGACAAATTTATTTTACATAAATATGTTAAGTATCAATTTAACAAAATTCAAAGAGCCCAGAGAGTTAAGTAAAAGGCCTGAAAAATTAAACAATTAGCACGTGATATACATTTTTGTAATCTACTCAATACCTTTAATTTGTTACCCCACACTAAATTTAAAAAATTTTCTCTTTTTGTGGTGGGAATTATCCGCCATATTGGATTCCCAGTTAATCAGTTGAAATTACTGTTCTAATTTTTCCTATGGTCCAGCAGATCGCTTGGCATATTTTTTATACTTCTAGTAACTGCAGAAAATTAAACAATTTACACGTGTTACAGAAGAAGAGGTTTCTACTTCAATCCCCCGGGGGGGGGGGGGGTCACAATGTTTTTTATCGGTAATAACGAAAAGGTACATTTATTTTTTTCCGGAAATATTCATCGGTCCACCATAGTATAAGCGTGAATTATTTCAAAATTTTAAGAATAGCCTTTATAGGGTAGTTTGTTGGGGACATTTGTATGTTTGTATATTTCGATTTATAAATACATACAATAAAAAATAAAATTTAAAAAAAATGTTTTTATATTTTTTTTGTAATCTACTCTTCAATACCTTTAATTTGATACCCCACACAAAATTTTTAAAAAATATTTATTTTCGAGTGACATGAATTATCCGCCATCTTGGATTCCCAGTAAATCAGATCAAATTGCTAATCTTATTTTTTCTATGGCCCACCAGACCGCACATTTTCCATATTTTTAGTAACAGCGAAAATACGATTTTAGGGGGGGGGGGGGGGAAGCAAAATTTCGATGTTTTTTGACAAAATGGCGGCGAAAATTAAACACTTTCCCTAAGTGGTATATATATTTGTAATCTACTCTTCAATACCTTTCATTTGATACCCCACTCAAAATTTAAAAAAAATATAATATATTTCGCATGACGTGAATTATCCGCCATTTTGGATTTGAACAGCTGATAATTTTGAGTTCGCTATATTTTTCCTGTGTGCGCGTCAAAACGATCTTTAATATTGAAAAGTTTCATGATTTTATGTCTTTTTATTCAAAAGTTATTGGAACCGTACAGAGTGACAGACAGACACATGAACGAAACTATAAGGGTTTCTTTTTTTCGGTTTTACCAACGAAACCCTAAAAATTGAGCGAAAGATAGACAGACTCAAGGCCGAAAACGTTCCCTGATGTCTGAAACGAATTTCTGTCTTGGAATGTTTGAAATCAGAGATATAAAATATTTTCGTTCATCAGAACGACCACATAGATTCGGTTACCTTCGGTAAGCTCGAAAAAAAAACGACAAATTTTGAGTCTTGACCTGCTTTCTTAGAGCCTGTTCCAAAAACTTGTATACATTTAAATAAACCGGATTATTTGATTAAATGTGCTCATTTGTAGATATAATTTATATATATATATATATATATATATATATATATATATATATATATATATATATATATATATATATATATATATATACATATATATACTATATATATATATATATATATATATATATATATATATATATATATATATATATATATATATATATATAAATATATATATATATATATATATATATATATATATATATATATATATATATATATATATATATATATATATATATATATATGTATATTACACACCACTATATGTCATTCATTTGTTACAATGTTTAAATATTAATTGTTGATGTATAAATTGATATAATTTATAACTTCCAATAAATAAAAATCATTCTTCACAGCAGTTTTAATAATAAAAAATGACACAGCAAGGAAAAACTAATTTTAAGGAAAACTCAGCTCCCAATTAGCCTTACAAAAAAGCAAGTAATAATTAATTATATACTTTTTTTATAAATCTAGTCCAGGAAAATAAATAATGAAAATAAAATATAAATTTTGTTTTTTTCCGAAATTAACTTTCTCCAATTAATTCTAGGAAGAGAGTAAAATAGACTCACTCGGGTGTTCTCACAGAAAACAAATCATTTTGTGTAATTTAATAAAGAACGAAATAATTAGTCAAAATATAAAAATTAAAATAAATGTTTATAGCTGAGCGAGTCCAAGAATTAATCATTTTCTCACAACATCTTGAACTTATTAAAAATTACCAACAGACAAGAAAAAATTAATGTAACAAATGAAAAAGATATTAATAAGTTAAGATGACGTTATTTAATGTAACATTTTGTTTTAGGTTTTATTTAACTCCTCTCTATTTCTTTTTTTACTTTCTCATAATATGAAGTATATATTTAGGGAAAGTATTGTTGTATTTACTAATTTTAAGGTCCTGTAAGACCACAAAAGTGGTTTCAAATCATATCTGTTCGTGGTCTTTGCAGATGCTTGGAGGATGCCTAAACTAGTAGGCGGATTTTTGGCGTTCTTGTTCACTACAATCATACTGCAAGGAGAAATCAAAATATGAATTTCAGCTCAAAATTTGAAGCGCTACTCTCCAAAAATTCTGAAAAAAGTGAAAAAATATACGTATGTCCCAGGATCGACTCGACGATACGTGAAATGACCAAAAAGAATCATTTTTCGACAAAAAGTCATTCTTGATCATCCCTTCTGCTTGTCTTCAAATGAAGATTTATCGCATTAAAAATTTTGCTCCATGAAACCTGTTCCCGAAAATTGCACAAGAGGGAACTGGTCTATATTTTAATTTTATGAAAAAAGTAATTCTTTATAAAAAAAAAAAATAAATAAAAAAATACATATATTTTCCTAAATAAGAAAGAAAATCCTAAATAAGAAGAGCTTTCCAACTACATGCATCTTGAAGGGTATATACTATTTTAACTTTTGTACCCCGCATCCCTGGGTACCAATTTTTTTTTTCACCCATCCAAATTCTAAACCAACAATACAAAATATTTGATAATTTGTATTTCCGCTTACCTGACTTTAAATAAAAATGAAAAAAATTAGGAATCGTTTTGAGCACAACAATGATTGTTGAATAGATATTTTTAGAATTAACATTATTATTGAAATGATATCTTGGTAATGGATTATAAAAATTAATCTACTTCAATTTCTGCTTTTTAATAACTTTTCATTTTAATGAAATAGGTCTATTGAACAATCAATTGTTGATTTAACTCGATTTTCAAAACAATTCCTCATGTTTTTAAAATTTCTATTCAAATTTTCTATTAAAAGTGAGGTAAGCGGGGGGGGGGGGGTGAAATACAAATTATCCATTTTTTGTATTTTCTTTCTTATTGAGAAAAATATAAAAGATAATATTTTATAAAGAATTACTTTTTCCATTTAATTTAAATTTAGACCAGTTCCCTATTGTGCGATTTTAAGAAATCGCAATTTTCGGGAACAGGTTCCATGGATCAAAATTTTTAATGCGACAAATCTTCATTTGAAGACAAGCAGAAGGGATGATCAAGAATGACTTTTTGTCGAAAAATGAAATTTTTTGGTCATTTCACGTATCGTCAAGTCGATCCTGGGACATACAGTATATCGTAAATGGTTCCGAATATTTAAATTCAAATCTTCTAAAATGTAACGAATCTAACTATAGATAGACTCTAATTAAATACGAATCGAACTATATATAGAATTTGTCTATATTTTGATGGACTCCAATATAATATAGATTAGAGACTCGACTTATTGCCTTCGAATTATGCTTCCGAGCCTACCGAAGGTAACGGAAACTATATGGTCGTTCTAAAGAACAAATAATTTGTATGTCTCATATTTTAAAAATTCCAAGACAGAACTTTTTGGTTCCGTGTCTGTGTGTCACTCATATTTTGCAAATCAACATATCTTAAAAACCACTCGTCCTATTCTGATGAATTTAGGATGTTTGAACATATTAGCCCATTGTTGGTCCCATATAAGTTTCAACCTTCTGCGCCCATTTGCTTTGTTTCTCTTCCACATAGGCAAAAATATACATTTATTTACGCCAATATTTACAAAAGTACTCATCTGATCTTTATGAAATTTGGATACTTTCGATAGAGTAGCCTGCAGATAGCTCTAGATTAATTTCAACCTTCTGCGCTATTTAATTCATGTAAAAAATCAAAACAATTTTGACTGATTAAAAAACCGGGGGAAAATTAAATAAATTTGGCAAACATTTCAAGATAAAAATAACTTTTTATATACTACGTTTTTAAATTTTCTGTTGAATCGTATGTAATGTTGTTAAAATAATTGTTATTATTATATAATATATAATGTTAGTGAAAAAAAAAAATAGTTCCGAATTTATTTACTTCACATAAATGACAACCATCTAGAGAGCTGATCTTAAACCTATAAAAGGACAAATCTTTGTACAACGGATCTCCCCAACACCAAATCTAAAGCGTGCCATCAATATATTTGAAATAATATAATCGATAAATAATATAATCGATATTTCCTGTTTTGCTGTCATTCAATGTTTATCTATCACAAATTTGAGACCCGTCAAAATGAAGATTGCGTAAATATGGGACATGGCAAAACAAATAAAATAACTTGATTTTTTCCGAACCAACTTTCCGTACAGCAAAATTTGCTGAAAACTAATTAAATTCTGCTGAAAGATGGCTAAAAGTATTAAAATAATGCATTGTCATCGTGTTCTGAGCTATGCTAAAAGTTTCAAATGTCTAGCTATTCGGGAAGTTAGTTAGTTAGAAATCGATTGCCAGATTTGTACCGGACCAACAAACAATCAAGAAAGCAAGCTAATAAAAACGTAGTAAAATAGGGTGTAAAAGCATAAAATTATTAAAGTACATAAATAGGATGTGCCACACTAATTAGCAGATTATTTGATTATAAATGTAACTCTAGTTTATTGATAATTAGTACTTTTAGCCTAATAAAGACTAAAGGCTGTTTTTTTTTTAGGAGCTTTTATTCAACTTGAAATGTTTGTATGTATGTATGTTCGGGTCAAATCTTGCATCTGAATTTTAAAGTAGTTATCCTCAGTGGATTGAATTGAAATTTTGCATACACCTTTAATTTGAATGGCAATGCATGGTTAGCTAAGTGACGTCATTCTAAATCCAATATGGCGGGCAGCCCAAGATGGTGGACAAGTTTTTTTTTTCTAGCACGCTCTTGATATGGGTATCAAATGAAAGGGTTTGCTGAGAAGAATACGAATGAAATCTTGTTTATAAAAATATTTTTCTATAATCAACTTATTTAATGCAGATATAATAAAGTTTATTTATTTTCATTTTCTCTGAAATAAATTTGAAGAGTGGATATTTTACAGGAGACAAAATAAATTATAGGATTAGGATTAATTTATAATTAAAAAAGCATACGTCACAAATAGAAAAGGAAACAGAAAAAAAATATAGACAAGATTAGATAAGATAGAAAATGTTTAAAAAAAGTTATTGCGCGTGTCCAAGGCACCAGATGACTTAAAATAAAATATGGAAAGGCATTTTTATATTTGAAGCCCGGCTGTGTATAACCCTTGTGATTAGATTAGGAGAAGCCATGTGGCGTAGCTTGATATCTTGCTGACACTACACTGATAAGGTAAACATGCCACATAACCTAACCAAGATTATATGCTTAGAGAACAGTGCGGAATATTGATTCCGCTATACAGCCTTGAACTGCATAAACAAGTCATACTACGCTAATAGAAACCATCTTAAATAAATATGAATACTAAATAGATTTCTAGTCAGAAAGCAACAAGCCAACGTATTCATATTCAACAGAATATATATATATATATATATATATATATATATATATATATATATATATATATATATATATATATATATATATATATATATATATATATATATATATATAAAAGTACGTAATATTCTCATTTTCTCCATTTCATGGAAAAACATCCAATCATGGATATTTTTTTGGGCATTGAATCCACATATTGACATTTCAATGTCTATCCATGAAGTGGAGAAAATAATTATTCATTTGTATAATAGATATAGTAGATGGATCTTAAGGTGTAAAATTACGGGATTTCCGATTTTAAACGAATCTAAGTGTATAGTCTTTTCCGAGTCCTATCAGTTCTCGGTAGGGGTTCAGTAAAAGATCATCTGTTAGACGCTTTTTAAAATATTGACATTTTTATGTTTAGGCTATGGAACATAAGTCAAAAACGTTACGTTACTTTTAGCTTAAAAACTCAAAAAAGTATAACAGGGAGTTAAAAAGCTATAGGAGGTGTGTAATCCAGTCTCCAGCTGTTGGGCCTCCTTCCACCGCACGTCATAGGGCCGAAGAGAGTTGAAAAGATTTACGTTACAGGGAGTTAGGAAAGTACAGGAGGTTGCCATCAACTCTCAGCCCTCTCGGCCTACCTAGTATGAAGGCATATTAACAATTCGTAGAAGGCGGGCCGGCACCGGCACCTTTGAATTCAGTATTTTGTAATCAAGCCGCGGCAGTGCCGGTGTGGAGATAAGAATAAAAATTATCTTTCATCTACTTTTATCAATTACCGATTTTATTTAATTTTATGTCGGTTCATTTTATTTAGTTTACGCACAGCGAAAACATGAAAATGTCTCATTGTCTTGCGGACTCGTATGCAAGAAGTATTTTGAAAATAAATTGATTAAATGCGCTTCTTTAATGGGTTGAAAAATAAATTGATTAAATACGCTTCTTTAATGTGTTGAAAAATAAATTGAATTACATATTATTGGGTTAAAATTCAGTATTACTAATAGTCCAGGAGATATCATGTAAAAAAGTTTCAGACTAAAACATTAATCAAATAATTTTTTTTTCAAAAACTTCCTTGTAAAATAAAATAAAATATTTTTTCTATTTTTAAAAATGTATTAGATTTCTATTAAAAACTTTATAATCATAAAACTTTTAAATATACTTATCTTGAAGTACGAAACTTTAACTTATAGTTAAACGCGAATAGAATAAAAGAATATTAAAGTTTTTTTGAAGTCGAAGGCTTTCATAGCTGAAGGATATGGTATAGACAAAGTTTTTATGGTCTAGATTAAGTTTATAATGGCCTAGGTTTTTTTTTATAGATAAGAGTTCTCCCTAAGGATACTTATCTTGTCTGCTAAAGTATTTTTATATGGTTGAAGTTTTCTGGTAAACCGTCATTTTTTTAATTATCTCACTCAATTGAATCTGAAGCTTATAATCAATTGATTATTTGGTCTTCTTTTAGTTATATTGATAATGAGTTAGATCCAAAAAATATAAGTGGAAGCAACTAATTTAATAATTATATTGTAATTGATTTTAAAAATTAAATTTAATCAATTCATAATTCATTATTTAGATTACCGCTATGTTATTTACTTCTCAAGAAAGTATTGTGATAGCTAGAAAATTCGATTTCGTATGTTGATGGATTTACACGTTTTAAGTATCCTGGAACCTGGAGCATAAACTACTGGGCCGAATTTGACGAAATTTGGCAAACAAGTTTAAAAAATCATACCCCGAGGCGTAATCGAGAAATTAACTTTAGCTCCAAATTTGGGGGAGCTACTCCCCCCCCCCCCCCAAAAAAAAAAACTTTGAAAAAACGTAAAAAATATACTTCTTGAAAACGGTTCCGACGATTATGATTAAAAAATTGATGTTTTTCTAATGTACTTTAGTCTAATGTATTTTCACACTTCTGTTTTTATAAGGGGTGTAACAGTCTAAAGAAGTGGGTAGTTCATTACGTGGTGCTCTTTGAACTATGTTTTTATAAGGGGAGTAATAGTCTAAAGAAATGCGTAGTTGATTACGTGGTGCTCTTTGAACTTCGTTTTAATAAGGGGAGTAACAGTCTAAAGACTTCACTTCGTAGTTCATTTGATAACATGGTGCTTTTTGAACTATGTTTTTAAACAGTCATTACTTCAAATATATTTTGCGTTTTATTTTCTATGATCCAAATTTTGCTTTAATTAATAAATCTTTAAAAACAAAAACTCAAAAAAAAAAAAAAAAAAAAAAAAATGCTGACGATATTATATTGAAAGGATGTTATATTTTAGTTTATGTTCATAATTTTTTACTTGAAAAATCCATTTTGACTTATAAATCATTATTTTTGTTTTTGTTTCGTGTCTTTTTAAAAAACGTTTATAGATTTATTAAACACGGCAAGGCACTTTAAGAATGCCCTTGTAAAGAGGAAAGGATCTTAGTGCGGTTATAACAGGGTTCCTAACTCTACTGCTGGCTTGCATGCTCCAGACAGACCACTTCTAGCCGTATCCTATTTATAGTCTTATACATACTTAGTGTTCCTTAACAGGGCGCTGTTAAAGAAGAGAACCAAACTCTGTCTCAAGTGGTCCCTTAGTACTTGTCATGTAAGTAGAGAACCCTAGAAAAAAACACTCTTGAATCCTAGGCAAGTTCCTACTACGTCTCATTGACACTTTTCAAAGACGTAGCTCAACTTACCATTTGAAAGCATCAAAGGCTACTTGAATTTAACTAAGTTATAGAGCAAGTCATTCCATTTAAATACAACCCGAAGTATCTTTAGAAAAAAGATGCTTGCTTTCAAACTCTAGTTTATTTTTCTTTGGAAGAAAACAAACTTGAATAAAAACAAGTCGATTCAGAAAGAAGCAGGGTTTCTAATAAAAATACATTTTTCATTACTGAAACATTTTATAATTTAAGATTGTAAGGTTTCGTCTTCATAATATAAGACGATGTTTAGAATTTTTTGTGCAGTACTTCTTTAGATTGTTACTCCCCATGTTTTGTTTATTTATAATATAAATGGATATAATTAGATGACGTTAAGCATTTTCTGTGCGGTACATCTTTAGATTATTACTTCCCTATGTTAGCGAATTTTCAAAGAAAATTACGCTACTGCAATGGCTTCAAAATTTTTGTAATGCGAATTTTTGAAATTTTTTTCCATGGAAATCCGTTTTAGACCATTCTGAATCGATTCCTAAAATTTAACACTTTTTTTTTATGTATGTATGTATTATATATGTATGTATATATGTGTCACTCCAGACGATATCTCCCCTTAGGATGCACTTAAAAATTTCAAACAAATTTTAAAATGTCAATAATATCAAAAGAAAGGATGAGTTCGTTGGCCAGAATTTTTGGAGTCCACTTAGGGTCAAAAACGTGTTTTTTCCATTTTACCCCCCTTTTATGTGAAAATATGATAAAAGTGTACATAACAACAATTACTGTACTCTTAAAGAGCTTTCCAACGACATGCATATTGAAGGGTAAATACGATTTTGACTTTTGTACCTCGTACCCCTGTGTACCAAATTTTTTTTTCACCCATGCAAATTATAACCAAAATTTTCCTATATTATCATAAGCCAATAATCCGCAGATTTCTTTGAAAATTCGCTCATTAAGTCATGGTGCATGACTAGACTTTTTTTATATATTCATATTCCGTTGTCTAAAAAACTATTAAGACAAAGGGATGTTTAGTCCAATGTACTTTGGGACAAAGGAATATCACAACTTCTGTTTATATAAGGAGAGTAACAGTCTAATGAAGTACGTAATTAATTATGTGGTGCTGTTTGAACTATGTTTTTATAAGGGTAGTAACAGTCTAAAGAAGTGTGTAGTTGATTTGATAACATGGTGCTTTTTTAACTATGTTTTTAAACAGTCATTCGTCCATATATTTTCCATGGTCAAAAGTTTCCTTTAATTAATAATCTTAAACAACAAAAACTCAACTAAAAAATGCTGACGATATTTTGTATAACTTCTTTAGATTGTTACTTCCTTCTTGTTTTTTATAAGGGGAGTAACAGTCTATAGAAGTGTCTTTTGTGCTAAACGTCGGACGGCCTGGACACGACTTTTTATTTTTAAGGAAGTTTAGGTTTTATTCCAGAAGATAGCCAGCAAAAAAGTGTCTGACTAACATCAACCTAGAATTTTGGGTAAAAGTAAAATCTTTCGGGGCCTTTTATAAGAATATGTGGTCGGCTAAGTTCGTCTGCGGGACACAGCTTGGAAATAGTAAGGCAAATATAAGGCAGGACAATAATTTTAGTATTTTCTTCTTTTTTTCACTTTAATCTTTGTTTCCTTGATTTCCTTATGATTTGGCCCATTTCTAGGCAAAAGCCTTCTTCTTTGAATGCCATAATGCTCTGTCTTGAGTTGCTCTTATCCAGTATATGCCTGTTTCATCTCTCCATCTAGCTTTTGGTCTTCCTCTTTTCTTTGTTTTATCTCGAGGATAGAATTCATTGATTTTCTTGGTCCACCTATTATCTTTAAGTCTAGCAATATGTCCAGCCCATTCCCACTTTCTTTCTTTTGCTATCACTACAACATCTTTCACATTGATTTTTTTCTTTATCTCTGTGCTTCTTAATTTTTGTTTTTTTCTTTATTTCTAGCATGCTTTTTTTAATTGTTCTTTGCGTAATTCTTAGCCTATTAGCTTAACTATTGGTTAGGGACTATGTTTGAGCGCCGTAAGTTAAGCAGGGTATATTATATTTATACAGGGATCATAGAATTTTTGTTTTAACCTTATTGACATTTTGCTTTTAAATATCTGGCAATATATTTAGCAATAGACTTTTAAAAAAAAATTAAAAAAAAATAAAAAAATACGTGGAGAGCAGCCATGTCCTACCCATATAAGTGGACTAAGTGATTTTTCATGATCCTGAGTACAAAATTAGTTAGTAGACCGGAAATCAAGTTGATGTTAGTTTGTCGCTTGATAGGTTACCACTTTGATTTGGAGTAACATTTGAATAACTAATCAGCTAATGGCAATAGACAATCGGTACATCTTTAGTTTGTTACTCCCCCATATGATTTTTAGAATATAAATGACAAACTAAATAACTATTAAGACAAAGTGATGTTTAGTTCAATGTACTTTGGGACATAGGAATATCTCTCTTCTGTTTTTATAAGGGGAGTAACAGTCTAATGAAGAACATTCTACATACCTTCTTTAGATTGTTACTCTCTTTATAAGTGCTGGAAAACATCTACTATCGATCACCAGGAGGAGGTTTAAACTTATGTATTATTTGCACGAATCTTTTAATTTTACCCACTTAAAGTAAAACTTTTACAATAGATTCTTGGATTTTATTCAGTTAATTAGCATAAAATTGCGATCAAAAAAATTAAATAATTATTTTTATCCCTTATTTTAAGAAAACAAAAATTATTATGAGAACTCGTCATACTAAAAAGGAGCTGACGGCCATGTTTATCATCAAAATTCAAATATTTATAGAGAAAAAGGAGGAGGAAGGAAAATCAGGAAGTGAAGCGAACGGTAAAATCAAGAAATTCATGGATTTGACAGAGAGCCTATACAAACTGGGTAAAGCAAAGCTGAAATTCAGAACCAAAACACCCTGAAGCTTGTCAAGATTTAATGAAGAGGTCCAGAGAGAGTTTGTAGCGCAAACTAGACGAGAAATGTTAATCAGAAACTTCAGCTTAAATGAACAAAACAATCAGTGGCGATCCTAGGGGGGGCAGGGGGGGCTATAGCCCCCCCTGGGAGAAAATTAGCCCCCCCTGGAAAAAAATTAGGCCCCCGAAAGAAAATTAGCCCACCTTTATATTTTTTTTTTTAAGAAATATATATTTTATTATTATTATTTTTATTATGTTTAGCCTCCGAGCCGAAGGCGAGGACAGGCAATAAATAAACGAGGAAGAAATATTTCCTTTGCTGCCTTGTTGCTGTTGCATAAAATATTTTATCTACAGGCAGCAGAAAAATGAAACTGCTAAAATACTATCTTAATTAATATAACATAGTTAATTACTATGTGTCATATTAATAAGATAACATAAGTATTAACTATAATTAATGTTGATAAAGAAATCAAATATGAAGCTTGGGAATAATAACAATTGTGAAGAACAAACTGAAGCTATAACAACAAAATACGAAACACAGGTTCATGATGATTACGAATATTCCCCACCTATTTCTAAATATCCGATTTATTTCTGTTTTTTTCCAGACTGTTCTTTTTTACATTACAAAAACGATTTCCGTTGTAGCGTCTCGATAAACCCAATCTTATTTTTTAGGGTATTGTAGATACTTCTTCAACCCTAATGCCGAGGGTGATGTATCCGTCCGTCCATCGCTCTATGGTTTATAGGGCTCGAACCGTTTTAGCTAAAGTGCTGAAATTTAAAACACTGATGCAATTTTTTGACCCAAATACAGGAAAAATATACAGAAGTTAAAAATTAAATATGCGCATGTGCAAGTCGCAAAAATGTGATAAACTCAGAAATTTTTTTTAAAGTTTCTAGTAGGTATAGGTATCAAATGAAAGCTGCTGAATCTTTAGTTACAAATATATATTTGCTTTTTTAAATTTTACATTCCTTATTGGTTAAAATAAATCAAAGTATACCCAAATATATCCCCCCCCCAACCACTATATAACGCCTGGTCCTAAAATTTCGAAATAATTCATGGTTATACCTTATGGTGGGGCGATGAAAATTTCCGAAAAATTGTAATTTATCTTGTCGTTATTACCGATAAAAAACATTGTGACCCCTCGGGGGATCGAACCAGGGCCTTGAGGTCAGAAAAAAAAATATACAACGGTAAAAATTAATTATATAACGGGTATGCTTAATCATCTACAAAACCCTAAAAAGTACTTGGACGCAATTACTTCCCCGTGATTTTTTAACTTAATTTTTTATTTTATGGAAAATTATGGAAGGCTATGGTTAGTTTAGGTTAAGGTTAGAATTTTTTGACCTTCTATCATTGCCACATTAAACATGACACTTTCCGTATATAAAAAAAATATAATTCTGATTTTATCGAGACGCTACAACCGGAATCGTTTTTGTACAGAGATACTGTAAAAAAGACAAAAATCTGTAAAAAAGAACATTTAAAAAAAATTAAGTAAATCGGACAGTACGAAATTGGTGGGAAATAGTGTAGTTGCAGTTTTACCAATGATGTCCGAAAACTTAATCTAAAGTTTTTCTTTATCAAATTTAAACTTTATCCAAATTTTTGCTAGGGCCCCCACTTTCGTCGGGGGGCTACAATAGCTCGACCAACTTCCCAAAATTCAATGTCCCATTTTGGACTTAACTTTATATTATGGCACCCTAAGAAAACATGTTTTCCACAACTATTGAATAAATGACAGTTTATTATAGATGTGAAGTAATATTGCATAATTGAAATTACCTGATCTATTTAATCTACCATGATTAGGTGCACACCTATTATTATTTTACAATTACTATTTTAAGTTTGTATTAAAACTTCTTCGTTGGTCAGAGCACTGTAACGGAAATATAGAGACCCGTGGTTCGAGTCCCGGTGCTGGGGTCTATTTTTCTCTGTCTATTTCCCGTTGTTAATAATAATTATAATTTGATTTAATTTAAAACTTAAAATTCTTTTAAAAATACTTGTGCATACTTTTGTGCCAACGAAAGTAGTTTAATTTGTTTTATGAAAAAGAATTAAAATCAAATTTCACCTCAAAGAAGCATAAAAACGATGTTTTGAGAGGTCATATTATATACATTTTCCTTCCAATAATGCACTGCTGCACGACGTCCATGATAATTTTAACATTTTTGTTATCCATAAATATTATATTGTTTCTGACAATTTATGCATTTTTAATTAACCTATACAGTTTTTAAACCAATCCTTTTGTTATTCTCATGTTAAAATTATTATTATTTAAAGACCAATACTCTCTTCTGTGTTGATATGGTAAGTATCATAGGAGACTGTTTAAATAAGCCTCCAACTATACTTACAATAGAACTTCCCAGTCCCAGTTCAATGGCAATTATAACATTCTTGAATGAATTTAATTGTTTAGCCTCACGAAAAAATTGCATAGAATTGCCTCTGGGAAGGACTGCAAGAACATATAACATACAAATAAGTTCTTCCTGGTATATTAAAATGTATACTACACCCGCAAAACATGGGGGGCTTTAGCCCCCCCAGAACTTTCGACCCAGGATCGCCACTGAAAACAATATGAGAAAACTAACGCGTGTAACAGTGTACAAGCGTCAATAATTAACCATTAAAGCTAACAGACACTATAGTTAGGCAGTAAACCATAAACAAATCAATACAGATACTATATTACACATCATTAATTCCATAGCTAAGAATATAATACTCTCCAAATCGTAGTATGGTCTATTTATAAACATATTTAAAAAATAGCCAATAGAAACTAAGTAGTATAGTATTAACTAACAATGCTAAAAAAAAATGTATAACAAATAAGAAAATAAACGTAGACAAAACCAATTAGACTGGGAAGTGATTGAACAATCATCAACCATGATAGTGCATTAATTTAATTACCAGTCTCTTCTCTCAATACGACAGTTGCACCAGTAAATATTTAATAAACTCTATTTAATAACTCTAATAATGAAATAGTAAATACTCGCGATTTATCGAGCAATAGTGTTAGGTTTAAGCACCCAAATCAGAAATTAAATCGGTCAACAATTGCGGACGCCGTAAGAGCTCAAAGTCAATTTTTTTTGACAAAAAATAAAATTTAGCTCTATTTAAGGTAGAACCGATGAAGGTACGACAAAAAGTCATAGGACCAATGGTGTAGATCTTTTAAAATCAGTTACCGCTGGCGCAATCAGCTTGTCGATACGACTTACCGTTTAGCCACAATAAGCCTCCAAAAAACTTTAAAGTGCGTCCGCCATCTTTAATTTTTTAAGAGTCGTTTTGGGCTAATTTCCGACCAATGATAATTGATCACCAAGTCAGTAAGCTCAGCATTTACACACTAAAAATGTAGACAAGTAAATTAAAAAAAAAAAAAAAGTCACGCTTTTATTGATCTATTTAGTAGTTTTTTAGTAGTGATAGTTGGGAAGATGTTCATTTTAGGTTAGAAAAAAAGCATATATAAAGGGTTTATAAGAAGAAGGGTGGGGGTTGAAATTTCCTAGTGGTTTGAGCGGGTTAACACATTAGAATTGTTAAAAGAAATCCGTAAGAAGAGGAAGTATTACGAAGTAAAAAATTATGATGGAATTAAAATTGTAGTAGTTTTTAATAATATTATTTTTTGTGCTTTCGAGTTTTTATTCACTAGGTAGAAATTTAAATTGAGTTAGTAAAATCAATTTTTTTAAACAAGAAATTCAATCATTAAGTGTAAAAAAGACGATGAAATAGAGTTTTATCGCAACTATAATTTTATTAAATAATAATTTTCAGTTATAGTTTTTAAAATTGAATTAACGAGCTCAATGTTGTTTTTCAATCAGCATAAATAATAATTTCTTAAAATTATTCATCGTTGAAAAACCAACTTTATATTTTAAGTAGATTGGGTTTTTCAATTTTGATTTTAAAATAGTAAATCGTAGTTAGGAAAATATGAGGATTTAAATTAAATTGAAACATTAAGTCTAAAATAAGGTCGTAAAGGAACAAATTTCAACAAAAATCTATAGTAATTTTTTATTAATTATGTTACATATTTAATGGAATAATGAAAAACGGAAAGTCTGTCCATAAAATGAATGTTTACTTCTCTAAACAAGTTTTCGGCTTCTCGGCCATCATAAATCATAAGTGCTGGTAAAAGGTAAACAAAAAACCCGACGTTGAGTCATATGAGAGACAAAAAACGGATTATATTTAAATTAATTCTTTATAAACATATTATAAAGCTTAAAATTAAATCTTAGATATGGTTTTAATATCAAATATCACTATGTAACAAAATAAAACAGGAAATTTTGTATGAACCGAGAATAAGGTTACAATTCGTGTTATTTAGAATGACTATGTTCTATGAATTTCGATATGATTCGATTTTTAAATCAACAGAAAAAAATTAACAAAACCAAAAATGTTTCATAATTTATCAATATTTTAGGAGGCACCTCTTTAGCTTGTTACTCCCCCTATAAAGAAAACAGAGGGAGTAACAATCTAAATAAGGTATTAAAGAATATTATTTTTTAGACAGTTACTCCCCTTATAAAAACAGTAGTGTGATATTCCTTTGTCCCAAAGTACATTGGACTTTTAAATATCACTTTTTCTCAATAGTTTTTATTTAGGTTTTGTCAAACAAATAGCTTGAAAATAAAAAAAAAAATTAATAATATCATTTAAAATAAGTAAGTCTTCTGGTGTAAAAATAAATATTATGATATATATAAAATACCTTTAAGTAATCTTAATTCCTGGAGTTCGATAGAGGTATTAAAATTCACTCACCTGAAAAATAAAGAAAGACAATCTTAGAAAATTTTCATACTTCAAATAAAACATTAAATATATTTTTTACATTAAAATAATTAGCACATTCCTACAGTACAAGCTGTGAATATTTTACAAATAGGGACATAGTATACCTAAAAAAAAAGCAGTTGTATGTTGTTTTCCATTAATGGTATTTTATATAAAATTTGTCAGGCCTTTATTTTGAGAATTATATATCGATTTAGTTTTCTTTTTTGTTGAGATAAAAAAATTTTGAATAGGAATTGTAATTTTGAAGTAAAACCTAATATTTGTCTCTTCAGAATTTTTTTTTAATTAATCAAAGTAGCTTTTGCGGGTGTTATAATAAGACAATTATTAACGTACTCGTATTTTGTTTGTCTCCGACATTATGTGAAATCACAAATTAAATTTTAAATGTGACTATTCCTTTTATTGTTGGCACTGATAATGACCTTATGGGCCAAAAGTTACTTTGATGGATAAGTGTCATTTTAGAGTTCATAGACATTTTCTTTAAATTGTTAAGTCGACCAACGTCGACGGGTTGTGTGGGTGAAGGTTTGGTAGAGGAAATCCTGCCGTGTGTGAGTGAGGGTTTTGTAGAGGAAATCCTGCCGTGTGTGAGTGAGGGTTTGGTAGAGGAAATCCTCCCCAGTGTGGGTGAGAGTTTGGTAGAGGAAATCCTCCCGTGTGTGGGTGAGAGTTTGGTAGAGGAAATCCTGCCGTGTGTGAGTGAGGGTTTGGTAGAGGAAATCCTGCCGTGTGTGAGTGAGGGTTTGGTAGAGGAAATCCTCCCGTGTGTGGGTGAAAGTTTGGTAGAGGCAATCCTCAAGAAATCCTCCCATGTTTGGGTGAGGGTTTGGTAGAGGCAATCCTCAAGGAAATCCCCAGGAGGCTATTTCCTCAAAGATTTCCTCTTCCTGTATAGTCGCCTTAAAGAGAACACCTAACCAACATACGAATTTCTGCAACTAATACTTAAATTTGGCTCAGTACTTTATAATTCCAACATTTAAGTCCTCAAATTTCGAAAGGGGATAGTAAGTTAAGTTCGGCAGGATGAAGCTTTTTCTACAAGGAGCACTATGACTTGAAGATTTTACAGTCAGTAGTTTTGGTAAAGCCAAGGACACTATCGAATAACAGGGCCCATGGACCTACTGCCCATCAGAATCGATTAGTGCGGTCGATAACTTCTCCAAAGATACCCTGTCACATGGCGGATATGTGTTCTAAACCTTCACGACGCACCGGGAAGGAAAGGAACGGAGGACAAAAAACACAACAGAACCGACCCTACGCCATACAGAACCAGTTCGGAAAAGACCTGGAACCTATAGGTGCCTCCGACAAAAAAAAGAGGATAGGAGACATCCGGAGGGGATCTCGGGGACCGTCTGGAGCCGTGGTCTCAACATGGCTCAAGATAAAGAAGCAGTAGACGGTAAGCTTGAATGGAATATATCGATTAATCCCTGAAGATAAATAAAAATAATATTTTATCATGTTATATTTCATCCTTAAACTGGTTCAGATTTTGAAGGAAAGGCTACTGAGCGGAATTTTACAGATGGAGTATTTTGAAGACAAATTAGTATTTTTTAACTCCTACTGCCGATATAACGATTAAGTTGGTTAGAAGATTCTACCGATTAGGATACAGGTCGCACTAATAAGTATTTACAAATAGTTTTAAGGCTAACAATTTTTCAATTAATAAAAAGGTAAACATATTAACACTGTCCTCGCAGTATCCAAATTAACCCACTGCACAATAAATCATAACGCCCTTTTATTATAATTCACCATTATTACTTTTAAATTTCAGAAAAACATTATTAGTTTAATGAAAGAACAGAAAAAAGTGAGAGCTTATCTCGTGTTCAATCAGTGAACTAATGATTATTTGCTATTAGTTCTTTAGTTAGTTAATAGGGTTTAACAACTACTTTATAAAAGCCATATTACAATTTAACCTTAAATTATATATATTCAGACAAAACCTTGTTAAAATTTAATCAGGAGAAAATAAAATATAATACACAAAAATCATTTAAATAAAAAAAAAGGAAATCGTAAAATTACAATATATATCTGTTTTAAACACATTAAAAAAATATAAAATTATTTAAAAAAAAGCATATTAACGTTAGATTTGATTATTTTTCTCGAGGATTATTAAATTAAATTTCTAATTATCATGATTTGAAATTGAAGTACATTATAATATGAATTCAAGTATTTCTCATTACAATAATCGCAATGTTTAATGGAACAATCAACCTCCTTTATTTCAACATGTTAAGCATAATTAACATTTGAAATTTTACCTTTAAATAATTATATTTTATCGAATAGAAATTACTAAAATTGCAATTAAAGAACAAATTCACTTCGGATTTTTGAAAACGTGTTAATATAATAAACACACGTGTTTCACAGAAAATAAGCACTAATAATATGACAGAAAATATATTATAATAATAATTATAAACAACGATCACCTTTAAAAATAATTTTAGGGTCCATAATCTCTTACAAGAATATATTCTCTCCAGGTAGTTAAGAATATATTCTCTCGAGTTAGTTAAGAATATAATTTGTCAAGGTAGTTAAGAATATAATATAACGCGTTAGTTAAGAATATAATCTCTAGAAGTAAGTTAAGAATATAATCTCTCGTTAGTTAAGAATATAATCTCTAGAAGTAAGTTAAGAATATAATCTCTAGAAGTAAGTTAAGAGTATAATCTCTCAAGTTAGTTAAGAATATAATCTCTAGAAGTAAGTTAAAAATATAATCTCTCGTTAGTTAAGAATATAATCTCTCAAGTCAGTTAAGAATATAATATGTCAAGGTAGTTAAGAATATAATCTCTCGTTAGTTAAGAATATAATCTTGCGAGTTAGTTAAGAATATAATTTTTCAAGGTAGTTAAGAATATAATTTCTCAAGGTAGTTAAGAATGTAATCTCTCGAGTTAGTGAAGAATATAATCTTTCAAGTAAGTTAAGAATATCATCTCTCGAGTTAGTTAAGAATCTCTTGAGTTAGTTAAGAATATAATTTGTCAAGGTAGTTAAGAATTTAATCTCTCAAGTAAGTTAAGAATATAATCTCTCGTTAGTTAAGAATATAATCTCTAGAAGTAAGTTAAGAATATAATCTCTTTGAGTTTATATAATCAGTATCTCTACTCAGTCAGTCCATCCTTCCGTTTTTTTTTTTTTTTTTGCAACATTCCGACGTAGAAGCAATATAATTCCCATGTGTCTGGTAGATTATGCATTTATGTTCCACTATATATTTCAAATACATTAAATACTACTTGTAGAACAAAACATAGCATGTCAGATATGAGAGCGTCCTTAATAAATAAAAAGTAATTAAGTAAATTAAAACTGCAACGTGGAATGCGTCAATATAGTCATATAAGTGCAACAAACAATAGGCTTCCTCCATTTGTGCACAGAAAGAAAGGAAACTGGATTCGCAAGAGTATTTAGAAATCTTAGGGAGCATATTACATAGCGGGGGGGGGGGATATTAATGAGGGAGAGATTGATCCTCGCTGATAAGAACAGTGGCTTCGTTTCTCCCTTATCAGTCTCACTTCGATCTCCGACATGAAGTAGACTTTACTCTTAACTCTTTATCTTCTTAATCGTTTAATATAACTTTACTTCTTCCGCATTCCGGTAGGCTATTTTATAAACATATTATCACTAATATATTTATATTTTGTCGGGTATTTTTGCTTCCGAGCTTACCGAAGGTACCGGAAGCTCTAAGATCGTTGTGAAGAACGAACATTTTTTATGTCTCCGATTTCAAAAATTCCAAGACAGAAATCAGTTTCAGATATCAGAGAACATTTTTGGTTCAATGTCTGTCAGTCTGTCTTGCCTTGTCTGGATCAATTTTTGCAGCTAAATTGATTCCTTAATGCATGTATAAAAATACGTGTGGTGTCGCGGGACACCCGGTAGGAACGAAGTTCCTTACATTTTTCATTAAATATAAATTATAAAATCACACTGCTAAGTACGTATACATTGCTAACTACTTATGCATGGCGGAGTTAGAAAAGAGACAAAATTAAATGTAACGAACTGTTTGTACCTAGCAGAGTTAAGGCAAAATTAAAAGAAAATCATTATTTGTATAATTATTTATAATTTATAATTATTATAATTATTTGTATAAAGCGTCTTACTATAAATATATATTGAATATACAAGAAAAAAGTTGATCATGATGAGTTCTTAGTTATAGTTTATAGTAAAAGAGTATGTTTGTTAAAGGAGTTTGGATTGAAATAGGACTGTTATAAAATATATCTCTTCCCTACTCTACAGCTTCTGCTTGTATAAGGGTGAAATTTTACATGATTATATTTTATTTATTTAAAAAACAAAGTGACATTTTTGACATATATAACCAAAATAATCAAAACAAGTCAAGTAACAGGCTTCCTTAATAACACTTTTTCCCGTCTTTTGAAGCTTGCATTTACGCGAGCGTTGCGCGTGAACGCTTGGGCGGATAACGTTTTCCGACGAACTCAGCCTGGGCATTGGTAAAATGAACATGTGTACCAAATTTCATCTAACTCGATGATCTTTTACTCAAGTTATCGTCATCTGTAGATTTCGTGACGGATTTTGCGTGACGGTGATTTTGTGACGGTGATTTTGTGACGGTGATTATGTGACGGTTATTTTGTGACGGTGATTTTGGTCGTTTTTTTTCGGATTCACTCCCGGGCTCCAGAACGTGCCATAAGGAACTTCGTTCCAAAAATCAAAAGAATTTTGAAGGGTTTAAAAAAGGGGTAAAAATTAAATAAATTAGATAATAATTGGTTTTAAAAGCATAAAATCATTCAATTTAACGAAATAGGACACGAGGAAGCTATGTGCCACACTAATTTGCAGTGTTTTTAATTCATTTGATCAATTTTTATGATTTAATTTCGTTCTAATAACTTATATCATTTATTTTATTAGAGATATTTGTTTAGTTTTTTTTATCAATTTGAGATTTATTTAGGTTCCTATACTTTACTTAGTTCAACTTTTGTTCCTAGGCACTGATGATGCCTTATGAAGGCTGAAAGTTATTTTGTAGTATAAAATAAACAAATTAGTCAGTTTACGTTGAGAGAAACTGTCTTGTTGTGGTATTCCTCTGGTGTTATTCGGGTTCCTATCATAGAGATCTGAAGAATATAACTTGAACAAAACTAAATTTTTAGGGTCCATAAGATCTACTCGTAAAAAGGATGTTTAATCTCTAACCTTCTGTCACACCCAGCTTAACTTTTGAACACTTCAATGCAGAAACAAGATTATGTCAATCTTAGTGGGATCTTGATAACAGTGCCATTGTCAAGAAAAAATACAACCATTACTATAAAACTATAAAGGGAAAAATTGATAACTGCAATCATTACAAAAATACAATTAAGACCATATCTCCGTTTCCGTATCTCCGACCGATGTCTCCGTCTCTCTCTGTCTTTCCTCAGCGATAAAAATTAAAGAAAACATTTTAAAACAGCTTTTAAAAATCGATTCTTCTTGAAGGATCTGGTTGTAAGAAAAAAAAAAAAAAATATATATCTTAAAGAAAAATTTAGTTAAATTTCTTTAAGGTAAAGAAGTTTTAAGAGGATATATATACACACACACATATATATATATATATATATATATATATATATATATATATATATATATATATATATATATATATATATATATATATATATATATATATATATATATATATATATATATATATATCGAAATTGTTATTAAAAAAGTAATGAATGGGAACATTACCTTGATTTGAAAACTTTTTATTTCTTTCAACTTAAAAGTTTTTGAAATTCGGGAATAGTTTGGAAAAAGAAATATCATTTATTTTAAAAGAAAATTTTTCTCGAGAAGAGAAGAAAAAATCGTAAAAAGAAGGAAATGAATGTTTCTTAGTTATAATAAACATTAGGAAAAAAAGTTGTAACTATTTCCTCTTCTTTTCGTATAATTTAAAGTCTGAGAAAAATGTTTAATGTTTTTTACAACTTGTTAAATACAGTTTGTTCAACTAAGAGAATCATCATTGAAAAACTAAGTTACCAAACTTTTCCACGAGTTTTAACTGAAAATTTTATAAAAACGTTCCAAGCAATTAACTTTTATCTTATTTTCTTGTCTCCTTTTTTATTTTGTATTTATTTGTTTTAAGAATTTAAAACTTAAAAGTCTAGGAGATAGCGTGAAAAAAGTGTCTGAATAACATCAAGCTAGAATTTTGTGTTCAAGTTAATATTTTAGTGTCGTTTAAGAATATGAGGTCGGCTAAGTTCGTCAGCAGGACATACGAGGTATATCCACAAAGTAAGTTCCGTGTCAATTTCTATCCACAGCAGCGCTGCGATCGCAGTTGAGCATGCGCGGCAGTTACTCTGACTCAAGGAGAAGAAATGTACACCATTTTCAGATCGCTGCTGCCGACGAGTTCTTTGCAGTGCTTCTTTATAATGTCAGTCTTAATTGAAAATGCCGTCGCTTTTCTATAAGCAAAGAATGTTAAACCAAGTGAAATTTATCGGCAAATCTGCGAGGTTTACGTACAAAATTCTTTGAGTGATTTAATGGTTGAAGATGGGTCAGACTGTTCAATGAAGGACGTGATCAAGTGCACGATGAAGAACGAAGTGGACGCCCGTCTTTGGTTACTGATGAACTGGTTCACGCAATTGAAGAGAAGCGTAAGCAAAACCGCGCGCACAAGCGGCGGCATTTTCAATTAAGGCTGACATTATAAAGAAGCACTACAAAGGAACACGTCGGCAGCAGCGATCTGAAAATGGCATACATTTCTTCTCCTTGAATCAGAGTAACTGCCGCACATTCTCAGAACTGCGATAGCAGCGCTGTCGCGGATACAAATAGAAACGGAACTTACTTTGTGGATACACCTCGTATTATAGCTTGGCAATAGGCATATGAAAAAAACCATATGGTGGAGAGCGGCCATGTCCCGCCAATTATGGTGAACAATGTGATTTTCATAATCCTGATTATAATATTATTTAGTAGACCGAAAATCAAGTGGATATTTGTTTGTCCCTTGATACGTGGCCACTTGATTTGGAGTAATATGTGAATTAGTTATTAATATAGTGAATAGGTCAGTTACCGATCTGGAAAAAAAAAAAAAAAAATTCTCCTCAAAGGTTAAAAAAGTAAGTAGTGAAAAATATTGCAAACCGAAAAAAATGGAATTATTTAACTCGTGACGTCTTTTGACACCTCTCATGCAAATATTTTTAAATAAAAATCCAATCGGAAACTTTAAACTTGTGGTTAGTTTTTTTTTCTATTAACTGAACTAAATACAACAAGAACATGTTAGTATCGACTACAAAAATGTAGTACAAGATTTTAGTCTTTACACTAAAAGTGGTTCGGTCGTATTACATAACACGATAGTATGACATAACTGTACAACATCTAACCACAAAAAAATAACTTTAAAAGCCCGACAACAACTGCTCGACAATTTCTTAAAACATATATGGTATAGAGCCATATCTGAAATGCCAAAAGAAGATGTAGGACAAGTAATTTCTATTCCTTATACAGCCGAGGAAGCTAAATTCAGTTTCAAATGGACTTTTGATGTATTAAATATAAATATTTGAGTAATCTTATATTATGTTAGAAGTTTTTTACTATTTGACGCAGCATTTATGTCACCTCATATAAAATATAAAAAGATATTATAAAGCAATCATTTTAAGTCGAATAACGTTAGTCCAAAGCTAATAATGTTAATATATTTTTATAACTTAACAATCTAATAAAATTACTTTCAATATCTACCTATAATAATATGTATAGACTTTTAGTTAATCGAATTATTGTCTTTTTTATAATTTCCTATTACTAATAAGAGGTTTTAGGTTTTATATATGTCTGGAAAGTTAAACCTATTAATAAACCTGTGTCATTGCTTAAAAGATTTATCATAAAAAACTGGACCATAAACACAAAAAACTGTATTTACAATTGAGTTATCATTAATCCACGAGTAAACTGAATGTTATTAATTGCTAGAGTCAACGTTAATATGCCAATAAATGAACTGTACATACTAGTGTCATTCCTTGCACAAGTAATAATTAATCCACCCTATACTTGCAGGGTGCTATTACATGCAAGATATAGGATTTAGATACCCATAAATTGTACACAAGAGTGTTATTACTTGCAAGAGTTATGTTTAGTCTACTAATAAATAAACTGCATATAATAGTGTTATTACTTGCAAGAATAATAATACTTATTATAATCCACCAATAAACTGAACATACTATGTTGTTAGTTGCAAAAGTAAGAATTAATACACCCAAAACTAATCTGATTAGTGCTATTACTTGATAGCGTTATGATTAATCTACCCACAAATTGTACACACAAGTGTTATTACTTGCAAGACTTATAGATAGTCTACCATTAAATATCAAACAATAATTTTTAGAATAAATATAAGTACATATATATCTTTTATTAGATAAAATAGTTTAAATTCATATATATAAATACGAGTGTATATATACCTATACATAAATATATATATATGTATATATATATATATATATATATACATATATATATATATATATATATATATATATATATATATATATATATATATATATATAAATATATATATATAAATATATATCTAATTAGTCAAACTAATTACTGTGTACATCAAAACATTCCAAGGATGTTTAAAAAGAAAAGTGAATTAGTTATGGGAAAAAGAAAAAAAAAAAAATTTAAAGAGTCAATATTTAAGAAATGCATGGAGTTAATAAAAAAGAAGTATAATTACAGGCTATTACATAATTTCATTATATACCAAAAAAATTAAACCAGTTTTAATTCTAAAATAAAAAGAAAGATCGATTTATTTCAATTTGACTTCTTTAAATGGTAACAACTCAGAAGAGGTAAAATAAAGAAAAAAAAAAATTAACATGAAAATTGATTCGAAAAAAAAATCCTGAAAGCAAACACTCAGAAAAAAATTAATATAATAAGACTTAATCGTTTTTAAAATATCTCTGCAATCTTTTCTTTTTTAAGTTGGAGGTAACATGAAAGGTGTAATTTAGAGTCAACTTGTTTTTCGGTTGTCTTTTTTTTTAAACGGACGTGTTTTTTTTATTTTGGGTAAAAAAAAAATAAAAGTTTGATTCTACCTTCCCTTTCAATACTTCAAGAACTTCTTACCGAATAATTCCAAAATGGCGGTCAATATTATGTTGTAATATAAAGGAGGATATCTATAATATAAGTGGCAATGTCCTGATTGACAGACTGACTGACATAGAATCAACGCACAGCAAAATCTGCTTATCCGAGAGACTTGAAATTTTGAGGATATACTCGGTTCATATCATAGTCATCCACTAAGAAAGGATTTTGCGAAATTTTTATTTTTGTACCCAGGGGTACGGGGTACAAATGTCAAAGTAATGAATACTTTTAATGATGCATATCGTTGAAAAGCTCTTTAAAAGTACAGTAATTGTTGTTATGTACAGTTTTGTCATATTTTCATTTAGGAGGGGGTAAAATGGAAATATGTGTATAACTACATCTTATATAAATGAAGAGTGTCTATGAGTGTCTTTTATCTTATATAAATGAAGAGTGTCTCTGAGTGTACTGCTTACATGAGATTATATAGTTAAAATATTGGTACACAGGAGTACGGGGTACAAATGTCAAAGTAATTGATAGGTACCCTTTATGATGCATATCGTTTAAGGGCTCTTTAAGAGAAAAGTAATTGTAATGTACGTTTTTGTCATTATTTTCATTTAGGAGAGGGGTAAAAAGGAAATGTCAACGTAAGTGTGTGTACACGCGCGCGCGAACGGGCGCGTGTGTGTGTGTTCTTTATTCAAATCTACCGTTTTATTCCGATTTCAATGAAAATTTGCACACTTGACCTTCAAAGCAAGGGGAAAAGGGGAAGGTCACTGACTTTTTTCATTTTCGAAATTTTGATTTTGGTACACAGGGGTACGGGGTACAAATGTCAAAGTAATGAAAACCCTTCACGATGCATACCGTTGAAAAGCTCTTTAAGAGTGCTGTACAATTATTGTTATGTACATTTAGGGGGGTAAAATGGAAAAATATATCTATATGTATGTATAAAAAACTAATAATTGTTGTGTCTGTACATTTATCCGATTGGGCTAAAATTTTGTATTTATGTATTCATTTATTTATTTATTTTTTTTTTTTTTATTATTATTATTTTTTTTAAAATACCTTTATTGAATAAAACATATTAATACATAAATAATATTTTAGTACATCAATTTATCTATTTTATTGATATTACATTTTAGCTCTACATAAGGTTATCTCTCCACTATAGAGAACATGGAGGCCCGAGCTGTGGAGAGAGAATATGGGGTATTTTCACTGAATGAGTAGTCCTGACAACTAATTTAAGTTTAGAAAATTTTATATCTGTCTGTCTGTGCGTCAATCACGTCCAAATGGCTGAATAGATTTTGTAACTTTATATGGAGCTGAGAACGGGGCTTCTAAATAGATTTCAAAATTCTTATTTCATTTTTCATAAAAAATGTATTTAACCAAAATTGCAGAAGAAACTACTGACCATATTTTATGTTTTGTGGAAATTTCTGTAGGAAGAACTGATAAAGAAATTACTTTTCAATCACTGTCAAAAAATATTTAGATTTATTTTTAGATAATAAGGCAATAATTAATAAATCACGCCTTACCGAGCCTAAACCTTTACTAACTTAATCATGACCACTTCTTTAAAATTCTAAAATAAAATCTACGAGGGTATACGTAGTATAATAATTTCTAAATTATATTGATATCTGCCAATAGAGATTTTATGAAATTTTATCCTTAAGGGGAACATAAGGACAGAGTAAGAAAAGAAGGGGAATTGAGCCCAGACCGATCTCCTAAAGTTAGGAGGTTAATACTTGAGAAAGAGCTCTTATTTTGGATGTAAGCATGTATATTAATAAAAGATAATTCCAATTTCAACCAAGGGATGTAAAATGACACGGGGAGGGGGGGGGGTACAGAAGGAAAATACCACTGCTTTTCCTTTTTAAAAATTTAGTCGGAATGAATTACTAATTTGGGATATTAGCAAATTATCTTATCAAAGGGGAGGGGGTATAGAAATAAGGGGGAGGGATAGAATCTAGATATTCTCGCTTTGTAAAATAATTTAAATGTTTGTTGATGGTAGTTTATAAATCCATTAAATTGAAAATAAAACACCCCGTAGCGAAGCACGGGTATTCAGCTAGTCTTATATAAATGTATAATTGGTGTGTATTATCAGCTCAAATAGCGAAATAGTTTGAAAAAAAAATATTTAGTGTTACATTTCTAAAGTTCAAAAGTCCATATTTTGAAAATGGCGAATCAAAACGAAATTCAGTTGGATTTTTTTTTTTTCTTATAAGAAGGTATATTCGGTGCAAATTTTAGCGCAATCGGAAATTAGATATCTTATAAATTTTTGATGACTTAGAAAATGGGTTAATGACGTTAAATTTACAATTCTCCGGGCAGAAAAAACGCAGTTAAGGACTGATTTTTGTACTAAGTTTCAACACACTAGCTTAAAAGCTGTGGAAGTTATGCGTGTCACTGACCGACATCTAGCTAAAAACCATTTTAATCGTTTTAAAAACACCAAAAACTGTTAATTCCGTTGATATCTCGGATTTTTTTGGGGGGCGAAAATAATACTTTTTCCTTAGGTACGAAAACAGTAAATAGAGGAACAAACTTATATCACTGCCTGAACTTATAACACGACACTGTAGAATGTTATACTTTGGTATGGGTAAAAAATATGTCAATATAGAAACGCAAAATATGGTGTCAATAAGCAATATTTGGAAATAGTGAGAAGTGGTTAGAGGTAAACATATGGTGTCAATAAGCAATATTTGAAAATAGTGAGAGGTCGGGGTTCGGTTCCTCAAAAAGAAGGATTATTTTTATAGTACACTAAGATAAATTATTTTTCAATGATAATAAGATTTAAATATGGAAACAACGAAAAAATGGTAAACACTGGACAAACTAATTAAGCAATTGAGAATCTTTAGTACAATAAAAAAATTAGCAAAGCAAAAGACAAAAACACATAAACATACATACATATATATACAAACATATATTGCAATACATACATATACATATTTCGTTGATGTCCCCTTTACTTTTCAATTATGTTTTCTTTTATACCAGTGTCTTCAGGGGTATAATAAAATAAAAACCACTAAGTTGTTGGGCAATAATAATTTTTATGTTCGATAAATGTATGCAATATACTGTAAAAGATCTTGGTGTAATCTTAACATTAAACAAAATTTCAGGCTTGAAAATGTCCCAACTTGGGGAGGAAATATTGCAAAAAACTTAGTGGTTCTTACTTTATTACACACTCCTGAAGACAAGTAAATGAAAACATCATATATATATTATGTATATATATATATATATATATATATATATATATATATATATATATATATATATATATATATATATATATATATATATATATATATATATATATACATATATATATATATATATATATATATATATATATATATATATATATATATATATATATATATATATATATATATATATAATATGTATATATACACTTATCATGTTAAAAGATAAAAATACTTTGTTTTCTATATATAAATAATAATAATAATAAGAAATAGTGAGAAGTGGTTAGAGGTAAACATATGGTGTCAATAAGCAATATTTGAAAATAGTGAGAGGTCGGGGTTCGGTTCCTCAAAAAGAAGGATTATTTTTATAGTACACTAAGATAAATTATTTTTCAATGATAATAAGATTTAAATATGGAAACAACGAAAAAATGGTAAACACTGGACAAACTAATTAAGCAATTGAGAATCTTTAGTACAATAAAAAAATTAGCAAAGCAAAGCAAAAGACAAAAACACATAAACATACATACATATATATACAAACATATATTGCAATACATACATATACATATTTCGTTGATGTCCCCTTTACTTTTCAATTATGTTTTCTTTTATACCAGTGTCTTCAGGGGTATAATAAAATAAAAACCACTAAGTTGTTGGGCAATAATAATTTTTATGTTCGATAAATGTATGCAATATACTGTAAAAGATCTTGGTGTAATCTTAACATTAAACAAAATTTCAGGCTTGAAAATGTCCCAACTTGGGGAGGAAATATTGCAAAAAACTTAGTGGTTCTTACTTTATTACACACTCCTGAAGACAAGTAAATGAAAACATCATATATATATTATGTATATATATATATATATATATATATATATATATATATATATATATATATATATATATATATATATATATATATATATATACATATATATATATATATATATATATATATATATATATATATATATATATATATATATATATATATATATATATACATATATATATATATATATATATATATATATATATATATATATATATATATATATATATATATATATATATATATATATATATATATATATATATATATATAATATGTATATATACACTTATCATGTTAAAAGATAAAAATACTTTGTTTTCTATATATAAATAATAATAATAATAGTAAATGTTGATAAACAATTAATTAAGGGGACATTTTATAACTCTAAATATTAATGGGACTGAAAGAAATAGGAAAAAAGGTAAACCCTTGAATGAATATAAAGAATAATATATATTTTTTTAATGTCACTTTTCTCTTTTTTAACTTATAATTAATATGATGTTTTTTTTTTATGATCTTTATTAAATATCTATAAATTACTAATTATGTAATCATAAAATGCTTTTAAGGTTAAAATAAAAAAATTGTTAAGGACTATTAAACCTTATGACAATGGTGTAACGTTTATTTTAGGAGCAACACCATTAAGTTTTAAAATTTATGGATTTTTAGGGGAAAAATAGACGTGAAAGAGGTAAAAAAAGTTGAATGGATAAGGAGATTTGTGTGTTCATATTAATCAAATAATTTATAAGCCCCGTAAACTTTTATTTTATTTTTTCATATATATTTAACATTAAATTATGACCATATTATACTGTGTGTGAATAGGAATGATTTATATAAACTAATATTTAATATGTAAACATTTTTGTACACAGTTTTAAAAAAATGTTGATGATGTATAAATAGCAATACACATAATGTGTACAAGAGAGTTACACTGGTACAAGAGAAAAGGGGTAATCAAATAAAAGAATGTTATTTTAAAAAGATACAGAAGGAAAAAGGGGACAGTTAAAATATTTCATTAAGAAAGGATACAGAAGGAGAATGAGGACAATTAAACAAAAATATGTCATTGAGAAAAGATACAGAAGGAAAATGAGGACAATTAAATAAAATTATGTCATTGAGAAAAGATACAGAAGGAGAATGAGGACAATTAAACAAAAATATTTCATTGAGAAAAGATACAGAAGGAGAATGAGGACAATTAAACAAAAATATGTCATTGAGAAAGGATACAGGAGGAGAATGAGGACAATTAAACAAAATTATTTCATTGAGAAAAGATACAGAAGGAGAATGAGGACAATTAAACAAAAATATGTCATTGAGAAAAGATACAGAAGGAGAATGAGGACAATTAAACAAAAATATTTCATTGAGAAAAGATACAGAAGGAGAATGAGGACAATTAAACAAAAATATTTCATTGAGAAAAGATACAGAAGGAGAATGAGGACAATTAAACAAAAATATGTCATTGAGAAAAGATACAGAAGGAGAATGAGGACAATAAAACAAAAATTTGTCATTGAGAAAAGATACAGGAGGAGAATGAGGACAATTAAATAAAATTATGTCATTGAGAAAAGATACAGAAGCAGAATGAGGAAAATTAAACAACAAAAAATATGTCATATAGAAAGAATAAAGTATGAGAGTGAGAACAATTAAACAAAAATTTATCAATGAGAAAAGATGCAGGAGGAAAATGAGGACAATTAAACAAAAACATGTCATTGAGAAAATATTTTTTTTAAAAATGTGAAATTTTGAAAATCCTAAATTTTTATTTAAAAAACAATATTAATATAGTTAACACGATAAAGTTAATTTATTCTTTAAAAATACGAAATGGGTTATCGCAACACCCTCCGAAATGGACCATAAAACTATCTCTAGAACGCTTTGAGAAATACATAATGATAAAATTGAGCAAAAACTATATTGTTAAATATATTAATAAATTACAACCAAAACGAAAACATGAATATGTATCAAGTAACAACATATCAATACAGATTATAAAAGGATGTTGATAGTAAATCAAATGTGAGGACTAAAGCTTAGTGACAGACAACATAGACAACAGCACATTTACAACATAGACAGAGCAGCATCCGATAATAATTACATCAATGTCAAACACAGACGGGAGACTTCAGCATTGGTCAGCTGGAATTACCGCTATTAATCAACCAAGAGTACATTAGTTTTTATCGTCATCTAACAGCATTATGTATTCTGACTTTATGTAACTCATGTATCAATAGATAAAAGATAGATAATTATAAACATTTGCCATTTGCCTAATATAGATTAATGACAGAATTATGATAAATAAAGATATATATTTTTTGTTTTATTGCAATAGTATTTATATTGATATCTTTAAAACTATCTGGGTGAATTTAATTTAAAGTGCTATTTTGGAATCTAAAATTGGACTTAGACTGAAAATGTTGACTTTTTAAAAAAATTAAGGAAAAAAATATGGAATGTTCTCGGACTAATTTCAGATATATTGCAGCATGCGGGAGAGATGGGAAATAATTTTTTAAATTTTTAGGTCGGAATTAAGTTTATTTAATTTAAAACATGGTAATTAAGCCACGTGAATTACACATTTTCGTGCACGGTTGTTACATTTCACACTTATGAGAATATTTTGGTCAGTAGTTTAAAATAAAAATCCAATTTTAATACACCATTAAATAGCACTCTTAAAAGCCTAAACAATGAACTATAACTTAACCTAAAAAGTTTTTGAAAATAGACTTTAATAACATGCACGGTAATTACGTTTAAAAGGGTACGTAACTGGAAGAACAATCAGAATTAGCGCTAACTCTCAACTGAAGGGTTCAGCTCATCCCCTATCAACTGTTGCTAGAAAACCAGTGTTGCGTCATTGCAAAAATCTCTCGCCACTTAAAATCTCCCTGCCACAACCAGAGTAGGGTCACATTTATATAATGCCACGGTAATTACATTTTTTTTAAGGACAAACTTTAACTTGAAGTTCCGTTTAGTAATAATTTATTATTTTTAATAACTAACTCATATTTTAATCCTGGTAGGACCCTACTTCAAAATTATCCAATGTTTTTGTATACAATTATTAATGTATGAGCTAGAGTGAAGTGAATAAGAACAACTGACTTAAGGACAGCCACGGTTGTTACAAAATCGCCTTTTGAAAATTTTTGTAGCGATTAAAATTAAGCGGCGCATTATTTCTATGCTTGTTTGCAGTTCTGCAAGCTTAACTGAGTTACCATGAAGAAAAACCCTGTCAATTATGTGAAAAACGCTCGTATTCGTCTAGGACATGAAAATTGCACTTTAAATTGGAATCACCCATCTAAGATTTGGCTAAGACATAGTAGAACATAAAATAATAAAAAACAAAAGCCTCTCCAAAGAATGAGTATTTAATCTCAAAAACTTGCTTTCGGCCTCTCGAACATCATCAGTGCAACGATGACACTATAAATAAGGTTACATAAGAACTAATATATAAGATCCCAGCAAGCTACTAAAAGGGTTTTTTCGGTCATACAAATTCAAATTTCCTACTTTTTTTTTTACTAAAATATGTATAAAAAGTTGCACTTTGGAGGAACAAGGTGTGCATATTATCCTTTAGCATTTTAGGTATTCACAAGTTTTAAAAGACTCTATACGAGTTCTCCTCACTTCCATAAAACTCATCGAGAAAACATACAACTATCCCCTAAGTACTAATGATGATGATCTACTAATTACAAGGTTGAAATCGCTTTGCTGTAATAAATTATTTATAGAAAGACATGTATTTACACAATTTGTGTGAGTGAGAAAAACCAAGGGATGTGCCACGCAAGCGTGGCTCATAGGAACTGTTCCAACATTAGACAATACGTCACAAAGATGTTGGCTCGGCTTTACGCCATGTCCTGCATCGTTTCGTCGCGTCCGACTAATCAGGGGCCCGACAATGCCCACCCAACTCTGGACCTATACCAGACCAAGAAGATCAGATATAGGGCTTATCAGAGACGAGCGTGCTCTCATACCGCCATACTTGCTTGGCTGGCAAAACACATCAGTAATGTAATACCGTGTTTGCACACTGCAATTAGCTACACAATATGTGTGATTCTTTTTGACGTAATGTCTGATGTTGGAACAGTTCCTATGTGCCACTCACACAAATTGAGTAGCTACAGTGTGCAAATGCAAACACGGTATTACATTGCTGGACTTATGAATTTAATTGTTAATGATCTTTACAAGCGCTAAAATTATGTAGATCTTCCAGAGAATATGTGTCATAGATTTTGTTGATTTCGACGTTTCCAACTTATGAACTTAAAACAGGGATCATTTTTAAAGTAGAGTTGCTCATAATAATAGTAATCTGCTGTTCAAAATACATAAATGTTCTTTAATTGGTTAAAATACATTTTTCAGACAGAATGCAAATACATTTTATTAATTATCGTATTTTATCAACTACTTTGAAAAAAACCGCCAAATTTATTACCCGGTTTTATAGAAATAATCATAAAACCATCGTTATATTACAGATGCAAGTCTTAAGTTATACAACCTAGATCTATCGAAACTAAAGTTATAGGGGATTACCTGTTTTTTCTTTATACTGGATTTTTCTTTTTTTATTACACAGGATGCTTTAGTGTGTCACAAGGTTTACAAATACCAGAACTTAAGTGAGCAATGAATCAAGTTGCGGCAAAGCAAGCATTTCAAAAGAAGTAAAACCTGACAGTACAACTACAAACAGATAGTTACTTTTAAAAACTAAATTCTAGTGTCTAGCATGCAACCCTAGGAAAAGAACCAGTTTATATGTATATATATATATATATATATATATATATATATATATATATATATATATATATATATATATATATATATATATATATACTTAATAGAACAGGTGAACTGAGAATAATCTTTAAAAGAACTCATTAAAATTCCCGTCCCAAAAGGTTATGGGCCCATACTGGACAGGAAAACTGTTAAAGAACCTAAAATTCTATAGGTTTTGTAATCCTATGGTTAAGAAATTAATATTTGTATATTAATTTATTTATTTAACAATATTTCGCACAATCCTTATCATCATAAGGCCTAAAATAACAATCAATAAATATTACATACAAATTACTAATTTAATCACAGTTAATTTTCAATTAGGTAATTAATTTAAAAACATTTAATAATAAAACTACAATATTTTTTTTCTTTTTTTTTGAAAAAAGGAGTTATCATTATGTTACCAAATTTAAAATTAACTGTGAGTAATTAGTAGGTAATATTTATTGATTGTTATTTTTGGTCTGATATATATATATATATATATATATATATATATATATATATATATATATATATATATATATATATATATATATATATATGTATGTATATATATATATATATATATAAAAAAAAAATATCATATATACAACAAGTAAATAAATCTATAAGAAAGGCATAATGATATATAAAAAAAATCGTTTAGAATATGTAAATCTTGTATAAAAAAAAAAAAAATGAAAGAGATATTCAATTAAAGACAACTAAAGCACTCTACTTTCAACTAATAAAGACAGACCGACACAGGACTTATTTTTCTTTGTTCATTAGAAAAAAAGAAGGAATTGATTAACCAGAATAAATTAGTTATTCCATTAGGAGAATATATAATTGTTATGTAGCGGCTGTATCATTACAATATTTTTTAGGTGTTGTAATATGATAGTTGTTGTTTTTTTTTATAAAATATATAATTTTTTTTCTATTGTTTCTTTTTTTTAAAAGTACAACTTCAAAACGCAAAAAAGAAATACGCATTAGTAAGGTGTAACTTAACTGTAAAGAAGAACAGAGAAAGAAATAAAAATTCAAAAAGGAAAATCAAAACAAAACAAAAAAAAAGAAAAGAAAAAAAAAACGCTGACCAAGAGAATTTCATTAACATTTCATAACTGGATCGTAGATGATTTTGAATGCGAAATTATTTTCTTTTTCTTTTTGACTTTTATTATATTTTCTCTTATGTCTCTTCTTCACTCTTTCTTTTCCATGTGTTATTGCAGAGTTAAAAAAAACAACACTTAATTGTATAGTCCTGTGCATTCTTAATAGAAAAAGAAGTAACAAGAGAAAAAAAACCGTGGGTGGTCCAAAAGAAAGAAAAAACAAAACACGAAAGATAAACTTTTCATAAAGATATATCATAAAGAAGGTAAAAAACACATTTAACTACCTTGTTCTTCACTTTTTATTAAGCAATATACTTTTGTTTTATTAAAAATAAATTATTATTAATTAGCATAGAATTATAAATTAAATATAAATATATTTAAAAAAAAAAAAAAGTGTAGCTATACAAATATTAAATATATAGAACAAAGAGAAATGATATATAAGTAAATAAGTTATAAAACATTATAAATAAATTCTTTCACATATGCGTAATGTAGAAGAGCAATAGTTAATATGCAAATATATATATTTGGCACAAAAATATAAAAGATTTAGCTCTTAATTTTAATATGCTTAAGTGTTGTAATGTATACCTAACCCAGTAATGAAAGTTAAGAGAAAAATAATAAAGCAAGTCAATTTACATATTTTAAATTTTTTGCATAAAATATTAGGACTATAAAATGCTATTATTGTAGGTCTTTATTTCAATGCATTAGTTAAAAATGAACGCAAAAAAGGATTATAATTAAATGTAATGCATGGTTTATACAGAGTGCCACAGAATGACTAATTTCGAGAATTGATAGAGGAAACTTAAATATAAAATGTTTTATTAATAAAATGGTGTTCGGACATTCTTCAGTTTCGAGATAAAATGAAGTACATAATTCTGTCTGTGTATAGGATTTTTCAGGAACATACTCAACCAGAATTGCTCGAAATTGCCTCACTTAATATTGTTTTCCAGCATAATGGTGCATCAGCTAACTTTGGATTAAATTACCGAAATTACCAAAATGTATAATTTCCAAACGGATGGATCGGAAGATGGGAGGGGGGGGGGGGGTTCTTGGCCTACCAGATAAGACTCCAGTTGATTTTTGTATTTGAGTGTCATATTAAATCACTGGTGTATGAGACACCTGTTAATACAAAAGAAGAGTTAGTGGCGAATTATCCTAGAGTTTGATGATATTCGAGAACGTTCGCAGCTATATCGAAGAATTCGGCAGTCGATTACACATCGTTACAACTTGTAACGAAAAACAAACAAATAAACAAAAATCAAAGTTAATATAAAAAGAATGTAGCGTCCCCCCCCCCTTGTTAAATTATGTTGAAGAAGAAATGGAGTATTATTATGTTAATAAAAGTTTTAAAATATTCTGCTAAATAAAATTAAATAAACAAAAAATAATTAATATTCTTCGATACATGGTACTAATAAGAATAAAAAGCGATCTTATAATAATAATACAAAATTAATACTAAAAATAGTTATTTATGCACCTAGGGAGTAAAGTAAGCCATTATTCCCTGAGTGAAAAAAGTGGTTCTTGAGGCGAAGGAACCATGGTCCCTAAATCCCGAGGCGAAGCCGAAGGGAATTAGACTTTTTAATTCCCAAGGAGCAGCAGAGGGAGATAATTATCGCGAGGGGAATAATGGCTTACTTTACTCCCGAGGTACACCCAATATTTTATCTCAAGTAGAGAGAAAATACACATTTTTCATCCATTGCACAGTTCTTATTTATTATTTTAATAAATAACATTAATTGTTAGCACTTTTAATAGCAGATATAAGAGATTCAATATTAAAAACAAATAAGAATTGGAATTAAACTCAAATAGAAGGTTATTTAGATGCAGGTTATAAACAATGATAAACAAGGTCAAAAAAGCAGTGTCGCCAACCTGATTTCAACAACTTCATTACATTAGCCATTCATTCTCTACTATTTATAAAATAATTAAGTTGGCAATCCTTCTTTTTCTCCCTGGTTTTACTTTTTCTCTCTACTTTTAGAGTAAAGGGAAGAAAAGGTTTACTTAAGTCCCTCTAAACTAATCCAAAATCATAACTTTTCTTACCTACTGGAGATAAAATAATTTAAAAATGTTTAAATTATATGAAGGTTGTAATTTCGTTTCTAATGCCCTTTTAATTTGATGGGAGAAAAAAATATAAATTAAAGCGGCATCGATACGTGTAATTTAGCCAGACTTTAAAGATCGCTTTTATAAAGAATAATAATAAATAAATGTTAAATTATATATTAATGGTTATAATTCTTTTTTTTATTATACCTTTCAGTTTTTATTCGTACTGTTAATTTGAAAACGAAAGATTTACAGCTCAACTCCGTTAGAAGTAAGATATACTCTTGACTTCTTTAGGTGATGAGATTTATTTTTTATGTTCTCTCTTTCTTTACCGTATTTTTTTTATTTTTTTATTTTTTATTTCGGTACTTTCTTTTATTGCCGAGCAAATTCGAAGAGAAAAGATAAGACAAAAATAAAGATTTATACATTTTTTTTTTTTTATTTTTTGTTTTGTTTTCATTTTGAAGATTCTTTTTTTGGAGGGTGAGGGGGTTCTTAAGTTCAAGGACTAAGTTAGATAAGATTTAGGTTAAAATTTTATAAACTGAATTTAACTGATACATTAAACTACTAGTTTATTTATTAGCCTACATGACCCATATTGTATACAAATCCTATTGAACATGTTACTTGGTTAATGTACTCGTAACTGAGTATTAAAGAGAGAAAACGGCAATAAAGTGAATTAGAAAATACTGAGTAAATAATAAGAATTGAACCTGGCATCTCTCCATCCACGTTAAAAGCTATTTTCTCAGGAACTAGATTTTTCCCAGGAAAACGGCTTATATCGTAATTAAATGGACTACAATTTATGATTTTTTAATCAAAATCGTCGGCACCGTTTTCGAGAATTTTTTTTTTTTTTCACGTTTGTTCAGAGAGTTTGGGGGGTAGCGCCCCAAATTCGAAACTAAAATCCATTTCTCGATTTCGTCTCGGGATATGATTTTTCTGAACATTGTATGCCAAATTTCGTCAAAATCGGCCAAGTAGTTTACGCTCCACGCGTTTGCACAGACGGTAGAGAGGTAGAGAGACGACAGACATGTAAAAAAAACAACACTTTTTTGGACTCAGGGGACCTCAAAACGTGTATATTCATCAACATCTCAAAATCTAATTTTCACGCTATTGCAATACTTACCCTTTAAGAAAGTAAAAGTAAAAATTGACACAAATAAAAAGGTGACACATTTTAGACTGCTCTTACAATAAGTATATGTATCGGCGTACTCTATTGTTTCGTGTGTTTGTGCAGTTGTGTGAGAGGTGCTTCTGTCGGGTACGTTCCATGTGCCTTGGCTGCCCCCTCTCCTGGAGGTCTTCCCTTTCCCGTGGGTTGGTACCTCCTCCTAGTAGACGAGTCTAGTCTGCAGTTAACCTTAACGCTGTTCAGACCTATCGCGCACCCGTTATTTTAACTAGCCCACATTTCTCATTTTTGTAATTATTTATTTACATTATAATTCTTAATCAACCAATCACGTTTCGTTCTTATACAGTCCTAACCTCAAACGTAGATACAGTCAACCATTATCAAGGACCCGCACTTTCCGTCACTCGACAGCACGTAGTTTGTGGTACACGCTACAACATTTTTATGGTCATCTTTGGGCACGGATCGTTTTTGTATCTACATACTTATTCTCGTTTAAAGACTCTCGTTTTAAGAATTTATCGTGTCTCGTTTAATTTAAATAATTATAATTTCTCGTCTAAAAATTCTCGTTTACGTGGGCTTAAGGTGCTTATTATTTATAACTCTCGTTCAAATCTAATATTTTTCTCGTATTTTTTTTTTAATATTCCGTATTGTCAGTGTTCGCTCGTATATTTATTTTTAAAGTCAGTGTATAATCAGTGACATTTCCTTGTTACGAACCTTTATAATAAGGTCGAAGATTGTATTCAAGTTATTATACTCATGAAGGCAGTGCTGTTTCAGTCAAACTGCGAACTGTAAGTAGAATTACTTTCATTCATTCCTACTCAGTGGTGTGCTAGTGAGCGTGTCGGACTGGGTGTTGTCAGTGAGTTCCCTTCCTCGCATCCTAACACTACCTCCTACCTTCCTAGTACTACCTTATCTTTTTATGTATAGCGGTCTTTCGCTTTTTGAAGTTTATATTTATGATCACATATCTCACTATTTCTTTTTATCTTATCAACCTCAGATCATTTCTACAAATTATATTATGTATATGTTTTAACTCTCGTGATATGGTCTTTTCATACATTGATCTTTAGAATATCTCTTTATTTGCCGACTTTATTTTTAAAACCCCTTTTCACCGATATAATTTTTATCAACTTTAAAATTATTTTAGGATTTTTATTTTTCTTTCTAGCAAGTTCAATTGCTTATGATATTATTGTTTTACTATTTTTATTTTTTAATTTATTAATACTTTTTTATTCTCGTTAATTTGCTTATTAATCATATTATATTTTCAGATCGTGTTTTATTATTTAATTCACGTATTTTTTACGCTACCGTAAATTGATTTTTTTGTTTTATTTTTTTTTTTTTTTTGCCACGTATTAATATTTTTTTATTTTTCACGTAATTTTTTTTAACATGTCGTCTAAAAGAAGTAACAAGGCAAAATATAACGATGGTTCGAAAGACAAATTTAACGAACTTATTATCAAACGCGATATTATTTTTGATCAAGTTTCTCGTATGCAGGCTTACCTTGAGAATGAAGGTAAAACCGCCGTTCAAATTAAACTAAGACTCACAAATCTCGAAAAGTGTTGGTCTGATTTCCAGACCATACAGTCTCAAATTGAAACGCTCAATACTGACAATCCAGAAGACCATGCCTCTTCGCGGGAATCTTTTGAAAATCTCTATTACGAAACCGCCGGAGACATGCAATCATTTTTAGATGCTGACGAACGACAGCGTACTAACTCTATTAATCGAGAGCAGGACTTTTCATATAGAAATGATTCTCGAATTAAGGTTAAATTACCTCCGATTGATATCCCTCGATTCGATGGATCATATGATAATTGGTTTGGCTTCCGCGATCTTTGGATATCTTTGATTCACAATCGGCAGGATATTTGTGAAGTTGAAAAACTTCAACGATTAAAAACTCTTTTACATGGTGATGCCGCTACATGTATAAATAATTTAGAGACATCCGCGGAGAACTACACAGTTGCGTGGAACACGTTAATTTCTCGTTTTGAACAAAAACGTCTCATTATTTCTCGGCATATACAATCGATATTTGAAATTCCAAACATGGAAAAGGAATCCGCTTGCGCAATGCGCCTTCTAACGGACTCTGCCTCTAAGCATTTAGAAGCGTTAAAGGCTCTTAAGCTTCCAACAGATTCTTGGGACGCTCTTCTTGTTCATTTAATTGCGTCTAAACTCGATAAATACTCGTTAAAGGCTTGGGAAGGAACACTTTCATGTGATGCTTTACCATCTTTCAAGGACTTAATGTCTTTTTTACTTCAAAGATGTCAAGTGTTAGAAGCTGTAGAAACAGCAACAGCAAAAACAAAATCAAGTCGCATTGCTCCAAATACTCCTAAATCGTCTCGGTCACTAGCAGTACAACGTAGTACAAATACTTCTCCGCCCACTTCTACACCTAAACGTAAATGTTTTTACTGTTGTAAGGAAGGTCATGAAATATACTTTTGCTATAAATTCAGACAACTCCCTTTAGCCAAGCGTTGGGAAGCCGTTAAGCGTTTAAAAATATGTTCGAACTGTCTTCGAAACGGACACAATCGCGAAGAATGTCGCTCATCACGTTGCAAATATTGTGATCGTTCTCATAGTTCACTTTTGCATCAAATTACTAGTTTTGAACAAAATAAAAGAATAGATTCCGCATCATTATCGTCAAAAGTTAGCACTGAGCCGTCTAGTGAACCAAGCAAAGACCAGGATAGTAAAACATCCTCAGTTCTTACGAACCTAAGCCGCAGCCATTATGATCCTTCAGAAGTACTATTATCTACAATTGTCGTGCAAGTTAGAGATGCTAGCAATGGTTATAAGACTGCTAGAGCTCTTCTCGATTCCGGCTCTCAAGCCAACCTCGTCACTGCATCATTTTGCCGTAAACTCGGATTAAAACCCAATTCTAACTCTTCTCGTTCAGAAATTATTGATATCTGCCAATCCAAAAATCAAGTAAATGAATCTATTGATCTTAAAATCAGTTCACGTATATCCAAATTTAGTCGATCCCTTTCATTTCTAGTGCTTGAAAATATTACTCAGCCATTTCCATCTAATAACATCGACGTCAGTGCTTTAAAATTCCCGTTTTCTATTGAACTTGCTGATCCTACATTTTACGAATCTGGTAGAATCGATATGCTCCTAGGAGCAGAAATATTTTATGAATCATTATTAACAGGACATTTACGTCTCTCTAATCAAAAAACTGTTCTACAAAATACAGTTTTTGGCTGGGTAGTGACCGGTAGAATCAAGTCAAACAACAGACCCCCAACTCCCCCAGTACTATGTCACGTCAACACCTATTCTCGTTTAAAATCTATCGAAGCAAAAATGCAACAATTTTGGGAAACAGAAGAGTGTCCTCGCCCAAATGATTTCACTCAGGAAGAGCTAGCTTGCGAATGCCATTTTACTGAAACCATTAAAAGAGATGCAACCGGACGTTTTGTAGCCACCCTACCACTTAAAGATTCGTTAGAAAAAATTGGAGAAACACGAAGCGCTGCACTTAAACGATTTCACAGCGTAAATAAAAAACTCAACCTTGATCCTAAGGCTAAAGAAAGATATTACGAATTCATGAAAGAATTTATAGATCTCGGACATATGGCACCAGCTAATGAAAATCTTAACAATCTCGAACACGTTTATTATATCCCGCACCATGCTGTGCATAAGGAAGACAGTTCAACGACTAAGTTACGCGTGGTCTTTGACGCATCTCACAAATCTTCCTCAGGGTATTCCCTAAATGACATTCTAATGACAGGACCAACTATCCAGCAGGATTTGTTTTCTATTTTAACTCGATTACGGACATATCAAATAGTTATTTTGGCCGACATTACAAAAATGTATCGCCAGTTTTTGCTTAACCCCGAACAGCGTAACTTACACAGAATATTTTGGTGGAATGAATCAAATGAAATTGTTACTAAATTTTGTCTTCAAACTCTCACCTACGGTGTAGGTCCAGCATCTTTCATTGCCACGAGATGCCTGCAACAGCTCGCTAAAGAGGAAGGTAAAGATTTCCCAATAGCTTCGAAGATAATGCTCAAGGATTATTACGTCGATAATTTACTTACAGGATGTAACACATTAGAAGAGGCTCAAATCATAAAATCAGAGATGATTGAGTTACTCAAACGCGCAGGTATGGAACTACGTAAGTGGGCATCTAATGCATCAACGTTAATTAAGGATATTCCAGAAAGTGATCGCGAATCCTTAACCGTAGACCACGACTTTGACTCGGAAGGATTTGTGAAGGCGTTAGGTCTTCGTTGGAATCCTCATGAAGACTCTTTTAAATATTTAGTGATGCTAGAGAGTAATAACCACAAACGATCTTCTCGAAGAACAATTATTTCAGAGATCTCGAGTATTTTCGATCCATTAGGCTTGATCAGTCCTTTAGTCGTTAGAGCGAAAGTATTCCTTCAAAGGACTTGGGAATTAAAGCTCACTTGGGATGATCCTCTTCCGGAGACTCTCCAGGAAGATTGGAACAATTTTAGGGTTCAGTTGTCTGACTTAAACAAATTATCTATTCCACGTTGTTTGATCCCTAAACATCCTACACGAACTATCACGATACATGGCTTCTGTGACGCTTCACAGGATGCATATGGCACTTGTTTATATTTACGGTGTGTAAATGAAGATGACTCTATTACGTCTAGATTAATTTGCGCTAAGAGTAGAGTTGCGCCCATAAAACAAATATCGATACCACGCTTAGAACTGTGCGGTAGTTTGTTACTAGCGGAATTGTATAACATGGTCCATAAAATGTTAGATCTTCCAATTACTGATTATTATTTATGGACGGACTCAATGATTGTCCTCGGGTGGTTACGGACCACTAATCGATTAAAGGTATTTGTTGGTAACCGCGTCACACAAATTCAGCGACTAACAGATGTGAACAATTGGAGACATGTACCTGGTAAAGACAATCCTGCCGATTGTCTTTCGCGTGGAGCAATAGCATCTGATCTGCATAATCACCCGTTATGGTGGAATGGACCTCCATGGTTATGCTATTCTGAAAATATGCAATGGCCTTCATCAGATATCGTTCAAACTGATGACCTCCCTGAATCCCGAAGCGAATTAAATAACGAAGGCATTGTTTTAACATGCATCAAGTCGTCCACATGTTCATCCTATTATAGTTTGTTTTCTTCATTTCACAAATTTTTTAAATTTGTTTTAAAACTTTTTAAATCTGATATTCACCGTAACAATATTAACGAATTTTTACTTAAAGATAACACCATATGGCATTTCATACCGCCTAGATCGCCTCACCATGGTAGTATTTGGGAGGCCGCTGTTAAATCAATGAAGTTTCATTTAAAGCGCGTTTTAGGGGGACGAACTGTAACTTTTGAGGAACTTTATGCAATACTCGTAGATATAGAATCTTGCTTAAATTCTAGACCAATAACATTCCTATCCTCGGATCCCTCTGATCCTCGCCCTCTCACTCCCGCACATTTCCTTATCGGGATGTCGCTCACTGACAACCCTGAGATCGAATTACGCCCGCTAAAGCAAAATACGCTTTCTCGATGGCAGCTTATTCAGCAAACAACCCAGCATTTTTGGTCACGCTGGTCGAAGGAATACTTGTCCAACCTTCAAACTCGCTCGAAATGGACCACAACGTCACCCAACATCAAGGTTGGTACAGTAGTGCTCTTGAAGGAAGAAAACCTCCTCCCCCTTTGTGGAAGATGGGACTTGTTGAGGAACTACGCCCAGGCGATGACGGACGTGTACGGGTGGTGGTCGTCAAAACCTCTTCAGCATCGTTCAAGCGCTCGATCGCCAAAGTTTTTCCTCCTCTTCCTCCTTTTGATGATGGACACTAACATACTAAATTTAATTCTAGATTTTAATTATTATTATTTATTATTTTTTTTTTTTTTGTTTTCGAAATTTTTAACTTTTTCTTCGACATTTTTTATTTGTTTGCTTGTTTTTTCCACGATTATATGTATATTTTTGTTTTGAAAGGTAAAGCTTTCAAGGTGGGCAGATTTATGTATCGGCGTACTCTATTGTTTCGTGTGTTTGTGCAGTTATGTGAGAGGTGCTTCTGTCGGGTACGTTCCATGTGCCTTGGCTGCCCCCTCTCCTGGAGGTCTTCCCTTTCCCGTGGGTTGGTACCTCCTCCTAGTAGACGAGTCTAGTCTGCAGTTAACCTTAACGCTGTTCAGACCTATCGCGCACCCGTTATTTTAACTAGCCCACATTTCTCATTTTTGTAATTATTTATTTACATTATAATTCTTAATCAACCAATCACGTTTCGTTCTTATACAGTCCTTTCCTCGAACGCAGATACAGTCAACCATTATCAAGAACCCGCACTGTCGGTTACTCGGCAGCACGTAGTTTGTGGTATACGCTACAACAGTATACAACATTTAAATTGAGTACTATAAAAAGGTAGGGCGAGGGTAAAAAGACTCAAAAAGTAATTTAAGTCTTGCAGAAAGGTTTTTAAAAACTGTGGGAACTCCTAATAAATGCATACTTCGGTTCCGGATTTGTATTAACTCCTTTTGTACACTATTGTACAATATTTTTTAACAAATTTACACTTGATTTTTCACCCAATAGTTGTTACAAGGGCGGTACGAAATAACTTCTTAAGAGACCGCAAACATAATCATTGTTTGGGTTAAAATGGGCGGTACAAAGAAAGAACGGACGTCCAAAAACGTCAAACAAAACCCCTCTATTGAATTAGTTACTCTTTTTCTCGTGGGTTGTGCCAGAATAACAACAGGGGGAGAAGGAGGCTATATGAAGCTCCGATCAACAAGGAGACGGAACCAATCCGCGGAACTAATCACTGACAAAAGGTCCTTTTCAGGGCCACCGGGGAAGAAGGCGGTACTCATCGTATCCTATAAGTCGATGTTCCTTCCTACAGGATACCTGACAGGATCCTTACCTCTACTAAGATCCTTATGGTTTCTTCAAGATGATTCAACATTTAAAAAAAAAAAAATTTCTATTCAATGACCGAACGCAATCTTTTATTGTGGTAACAAGGCGTCACTTTACTTTTTGTGTTGGTAAAAATCACTTTATTCTTTTTTTTTTCCATCGTTATTACGCTTCTTAACAATACTCGAAACTATTTCAGAGGTTGGTGAAGCATCGCTACATTCTTTTTTATTATATCTCAAGGACAGATATAATGAAGAAACAAATAACATATTTGCATTTTAATAGAATATGGTTAAAAGAAAGAAGACAAACTGACATTTATCCAATAAACAAAAATTAAAAAAATATAATTGCAAAATTACAACGATTCAATTAATCCTTTGTACGTTTATCTTACCGCTTTTTTATAATAGAAAAAAAAAATAATGAAACAGAATAAATAATAAGATAAATATCTAGTTATTGAGATAAAAACGTGGTAGAGATATAATAGGTAATTTAAAACCAACCAAGGTATTAATTCAAAACAAAATTTATTTATCATTTAATCGGCGAAATTACATACATTTATTACTATCCCATTAAAAAACTCAATTGGATAAATATTTTACATGCTTTAGGCTAAACGAAAGCGCCACGAAGTATCAGAAAAACATGTTCTGTAGAAGTAATCTCTTAGTAAACCTATAATTTAAGTAATAATTAGTACTCTTTAGTTGAGTAATTGTTTAGTGCAGACCACCAACACAACATACTGCAGTTTATACTTAGTATTTGATCAGTTTCCAACAACAACTTGATCAGTTTATAGTCATTACTTAATCAGTTTATAACTACTACTTGATCAGTTTATATATAATACTAATTCGTGCTTACTATTTGATCAGATTATAACTAAACTTGATCAGTTTATAATTAAAACTTGATCAGTTTATAGTCATTACTTGATCAGTTTATAATGTATTTTATTTTTCATCCTCAATTTTTTATTCACAGTCTATAAACTATACTTATCACCTTATTTTTATCAAGAAATAAATTCTTTTAAAAAAATCACACTATCAACATCCGATCTTTTTTTTTTAATACCCCATAATCGGAAATTATGTGGGTGTATTATGAAAATATATATGTTAAAATAAAAATAAAATCTTAATATAATGAGAAAAAAAAGAACGAAGAAGACCGAAATATAAAAAGTTCTCTTGGGAATATGACTAGCTCTGAGACTTTGGTAAGGCAAGGAATGATGCTAATGGTTCAAGCGGCTTGGAGGTTTTATGGTAATCAACTCCTTGAGCATTAGCATGAAAACTTCACAAAAAAACTTCGTATGGTAATATTAGTTCCCCCCCCCCCCCCTCGCAGTTAAATATTCTATTCTACAAACAATATATGATGATAATAACCCCTTCACAAACACCCACCAAAAAAGTAAAACGCTTACTTGCTTTACTACCCTGGAAAAAAGAAGTTTTTAAAAAACATTTTTTGAGATAACAAAAAAACCAAAAACTTAAAAAAAAAATAATAAAGACAGAGTATTAAAAAGTTTTTGGTAGGAGTTTTACACGCGATCTGAATTAGGAAATAATAAAGGAAACAGAAGTTTTAAATACAATGTAAGTTAAAAATCTTTATAATTTCGATTTTTGTAAAAAAAAAAAATGTTATAATCTTCCTTTAAAATTGTCTGACCGCGATGTAATTAAGTCATAAAAATTAATGATCTAAAAAAAGGAGGAAACACTTCATAATTAATCCGTATCTAATTCAATAATAATTCACAGTGAAGGGATTACTAAGAATGGGGGAGATAAGTGTTTAGAGTTAATATTAGTTGGATAAAAGAAAAAAAAAACTATATGAATAGAAACTTTAAAATTAAAATGATAAAACATATCTATTAAAGTGACTGATAACGAACTAATTACTACAACTTATATAATAATATATTACTATATCTTTGATGTCTTAACTATAAGTTTTAGTTGCTCGGTCGGTATATTTTCTTTGTAGGATTCGAATCATCATATGCAATCAGTGGCGTAGGAATTCATTTTTGACGGGGGTGGCTCGGCTCCTCCGCTAAAGGGGGGGGGGGGGGGGGTAGATACTCTTTATCAGACTGCAACCTATCCTCTCTCTACCCCCCCCCTATAGAAGGGGGGTCCGGGGGTCCTCCCCCGGGAAAATTTTGGAAAATAAACGTTCAAAAACAGCATTTTAAGCAGTTGTAGACATATTTTAGAGCAGTTCAAGTATTCGTAGGTTTCGACTTTTTAGAGAACAAATTTAAATAAGTATTTCGTCTTTTTCTCATGATGTCTATCAAAATTTAATAAATGTATAAGAATAAATTGTATACACTGTTTAAAAAGTAAAAATTAGATTTTATGCACTATTTAAAAGTATGAAAATAAATAAATTGAGATTGAGGTAAAGTGAATGGAGTCAAAAACAATTTACATTCTCAGTTTGACACGATTCGCGAGAGAGCTAGGACCTGACTAAAGAATCAAAAAAGGCCGGGTAAAGAGGAAAGAGAAGAGAAGTCTCCTTATCTAGCTAAAATTCATAGTTGATAATGTCTAGAAGAATAAGGGTGGTTCAACCCCCTACTACGACCGTGGTTGTTTTTTGATAAACGGGGTTTGAGCCGCGCTTCTGAAACTACTGATAGCAAGTTGACATAACTCAGTCTGATAAATCGAACGAAACTTTCTTGTCATTAACGACAGAGCAGGTGCTATTTATTTTGATTGACTCAGTTGATCTCGTCATTAAGATTTTATTTAGTTTAGTGTTGGTGAGAAATAGAAGTCATGATAACTCTTTGTGATGTGCCGACTGCCGACCTGTTGGCTTTACTAGCCGCAGCCGCCCTTATCTTCCTATTTAAAACCACCCGTCGGCACTTCAAATAAATTAAATGTTTATAATATATTATACCATTTTATTATTGTTAAAAACATTTTTATTTGAAATAAAATATAAATGTATTATTTACCAAATCATTCAAAAAAATTTTAAGCATGTACTAATTTTTATTTTATTTGTAATTTTTTTGCCCCTTCAAATCTGACGGGGGGGGCTCGAGCCCGATAGCCCCCCCCGTTCCTACGCCACTGTATGCAATATGCAATGATGGTGACGAATTTAATTTCAGGTGAGTTAAAAGTATACGGTCAACTCGGATCATCCAATATTCTAATAATAGTATGCAGCGCAATAACCCGTGCAGGGGTTTTCCCAAACGCCACTTAAGTTTTACCAAACGCGACTCCAGTAATAGAAGCTGAGTGATAACTATCGCTGGAACAAAATTGCGTATCCAGCGGCTATTGCAGCTCATCAGTAAATGTAAACCGCTTGGTACTTTCGTGAACTTAATTACGAGCTTTTAGAAAATACTTCTTCTTGAGCTCCTAGCGGACCAAATGGCAATCAAAATGGATTAATGTTTCATAATTTCACAGCTTAAGATCCATCTACTCTATATCAATTAGACAAATGTTTACTGATTTTCTCCACTTCATGGAAAAGCATTGAAATGTTGAAAAATGGATTTAATGGCCAAAAACATATCCATGATTTAATTTTCTTTCCATGACATGGAGAAAAATGAGTATTTTTTTTTAAAAAATGTTCCTTTAGTTCCATATTTTGTTGCTTTCCCCTTTAATTTCTAAAGATGATTTATAAAAAAAAGGTCTACAGGGGAGTTTAAAATAAAAAACACACTATGTTTTTTATTTTAAATTCCAGAGTGTTATTTTAGAGTCCAAAAAAATGGTTTTTAAAAAATGTCTGTCTGTTTGTCTGTCTGTAGTCTGTCTGTGCAGACGCCTGGAGCCTAAACTACTGGGCCGATTTTGACGAAATTTAGCATACATGTTCAGAAAAATCATACCCCGAGACGAAATCTAGAAACGAATTTTAGCTCCAAATTTGGGGGCGCTACCCCCCAAAAAACTCTGAAAAACGTGAAAAAAAAAATTTCTCGCAAAGGGTTCCGACGATTTTGATTAAATAATTCTAAAATATAGCCCATTTAAATACGAATCTAATCATATAAGCCGTTTTCCGGGAAAAATCTAGTTCCTAAGAAAAAAGATTAAAACGTTGACGGAGAGAGCCCGGGTTCGTTTACCCGCCCAGGAGATGTTATTTTTATGATAAATTTTGATAAAATTTTTAATAATAATTAAATGTACAGTACATACGAAATCTAATAAATGGAAAACATTAGGCTAAATAATTATGAACTCGTATATGAGAAAGTTTGTCTGAGTTGTCTCGGACCGATTTTTTTATAAAAATGTTCTTTAAGTTCTTAACATGACAAAACAAAAGTATTGCGCTTTAAAAATATAACTAGGTTGAATAGGTTTAACCATCCAAAAAAATAAAATTGTAAAATAAATACAACAGGAATGATAATAACCAGTGTGAATAGTAAGAAAAAAATATACATATATATATTTACGATCATTACTTTTGAAAAAACTAATGATACAACATCAGGGTTTATAACTTTCGATTAGTTATTGTGACTAGTCTACCCAGATTAGTATTACGGTTTTATCCGTGGGACATGAAACCTAAAAATTGTTAATTGTTTATGTCTTCAAAAAGATATAAAAAGAATGTTATAAAATTAGGTAAAACGTAAAAGTAAAACTCAAATAACTCATTATTTCTTCTTTTTCTTCTTCTTCTTACTTCCTACCAAGTTTAAACATTAATTTGTTTATTTTTTAATTAATCACAGAGCTTGTTAGTATAAAAAAAAAGTTAGGCAATGTCTTTTAATTACCGACGGTAAAAATTATAAAGAAAAATAAATAAAAAGGGGTAGATATAACCAGGCTGTGTTAAAAAAATGTAAAAAAAAAAAAAAAAAAATGAATTATTGATTACGGAAACGGGTAAAGAAACATTAATTGCCTACCATTCTAGTTTAGTCCTTCCCTAACTGAAAATTATTTTTTAAAAAAAGGTCTAGAATTTACATTTAAAAAAATTAATCAAAAAATAAGAAAACTATTATTAAGATAAATAGCAGAGAAAAGAACAAATTATTTTTTAAAAATAACTAGTTAATGAAGTGTCTTGTTTCCATTACTTACAAGAAGACAAGATATTAGGGGGAATTAGAATTTGTTATGAGGTGTCTTCTGATTTTGAAACAGAGATTTCGTTTTTAAAAAAGGTGTTGGGGTAGAAGTAATTGAAAAATCTGGATAGGGAACATAACAGGATGGTAATACCGATGTGACATATGGTGAAGTTGAACGGATGTCTAATGTTATAGGGGGTCTACAAGTTCCACCTGCTCTTTGGGGATGCAGGTAGGAGAGTGACACAGATGTTCAACAGATCTCTGGATTCTGGGAAGGGACACAAGTATTAATAACATAAGAATCAGGTTCAACAAATTATGTAAACAGGTAGAAGAAGATAAATTAATAATGCGATCATTAGCTTTAGAGTAAAGTTGTAGTGAGTAGTAGTGAATGTTTTACGACATAAGTGTCCCCATTTTTACTTTCTCAGGTAAATAAAAAGTATTGTCATGGTGCGAAAATTCGATTTTTAGATTTTGATGTGCTTACACTTTTTGAGGTCCCCTGATTCCAAAAAAGTGGTTTAAAAAATGTCTGTCGTCCCTGTAGACAAGTGGATAAACTACAGGACCGATTTTGACGAAATTTGCCATGCATGTTCAGAAAAATCATACCCCGGGGCGAAATCGAGAAAAAATGAATTTTAGCTCCAAATGTGGGGTGCTAACCCCCAAACTATAGCTGGAGACTGGATTACAGACCTCCGATACCTTTCTAAATCCCAGTTATATTTTTCTGAGTTTTTAAGCTAAAGGTAACGTAACGTTTTTGAGTTATGTTCCATAGCCTAAGCATTAAAATGTCAAAACTCTAGAAAAAAATATTTCTTAAATACGGTTCCAACGATTTTGATTTAAAAAATTCTAAAATATAATGTCCATTTAAATACGAATCTAGCGATATAAGGCGCTTTCCCAGGAAAAATCTAGTTCCTGAGAAAATAGCTTTAAACGCAGAAGGAAAGAGACCGGGTTCGATTCCCCACCGAAAAGTTATTTTTACGATAAATTTTGATGAAATGTTCAATAATAATTAAATGCACATGCAAAGACTAATAAGTGGAAAAGACTGGGCTAAAAAATTATGAACTCGTATATGAGAAAGTTGTTGCAAGGTTGAGTTGTCTCGGACCGATTTTTTTTATATACCAAAACGTCGTTGAAATAAAAATTGGCATAAATCTAGCAGTAACAAATTAAACTAAAGTTCAATCATTTATATCTTAAGCAATCCGAAGGAAAACTTCTGGTCAGCGATAATACTCGTAAAAACAGAACCTACAAATTGACGAATGAAATGAAAGGTGTCACCTCAAATGGTTGAGAGTTAAACTATTTTAAGTTAGTAGATTTGTTCTCTCTAGAAATAGTAACATTAAATAATTATTGTAAAAACTGTTAAGTCTTAACATATTTTCCGATCATTGTCAATGAAAATATAGAATAATAATTACAGTCAAGAAGAGATTTATTTCAATAAAAAGTTATTTGACCATCTGTGACAGATTTATCCAAGGTTCATAAGTATTTATAAGCCTCTAAATAAATGTTTAAAAAGAAAATATCGTTGATCCTAGCCATATGATACTTCGGTCAAATGAATAAACAGCTTTACATTCCTTAGGACATAACGTTCGTGGTGTAATAATATAAGACATGAGAAGAGAAAACACAAAACAACATGTACACATATATACATGTCTAGAATGAAGACTAAAAAGGATTAAGTGCTACAATTTATGACTCGCTCAAGGGACTAACAGACGTAAAGCTAGTAAGAGGTATGACCTTAAATCTTCCGAAAAGGACTACAAAGGACTGAAGATATATTAACAAATAGGTACTTAGTTAAATTAAGGATTGTTAGTTACACTAAGGATTGTTAGTTACACTAAGGATTGTTAGTTACACTAAGGATTGTTAGTTACACTAAGGATTGTTAGTTATATTAAGGATTGTTAGTTAAACTAAGGATTGTTAGTTATATTAAGGATTGTTAGTTAAACTAAGGATTGTTAGTTACACTAAGGATTGTTAGTTAAACTAAGGATTGTTAGTTATATTAAGGATTGTTAGTTAAACTAAGGATTGTTAGTTAAACTAAGGATTGTTAGTTACACTAAGGATTGTTAGTTACACTAAGGATTGTTAGTTACACTAAGGATTGTTAGTTATATTAAGGATTGTTAGTTAAACTAAGGAGTGTTAGTTAAACTAAGGATTGTTAGTTACACTAAGGATTGTTAGTTACACTAAGGATTGTTAGTTACACTAAGGATTGTTAGTTACACTAAGGATTGTTAGTTAAACTAAGGATTGTTAGTTAAACTAAGGATTGTTAGTTAAACTAAGGATTGTTAGTTACACTAAGGATTGTTAGTTACACTAAGGATTGTTAGTTACACTAAGGATTGTTAGTTATATTAAGGATTGTTAGTTAAACTAAGGAGTGTTAGTTAAACTAAGGTTAGTTAGTTGGCACTTCTTTAGATTGTTACTCCCCTTATAAAAAAATCGGTCCGAGACAACTCAGACAAACTTTCTCATATACGAGTTCATAATTACATAGCCCAGTGTTTTCCATTTATTAGTTTTCGTATGTACATTTCATTATTATTCAACATTTCATCAAAATGTATCATAATAATAACTTCACCTGGGCGGGGAATCGAACCCGGGCTCTCTCCGTCCGCGTTTTAAGCTATTTTCTCAGGAACTAGATTTTTCCCAGGAAAACGGCTTATATCGTTAGATTCGTATTTAAATGGACTACATTTTAGAATTTTTTCATCAAAATCGTCGGAACCGTTTTCGAGAAATAATTTTTTTCACGTTTTTTCTTCGTTATTAAAAAGCTTTAAAGTATACAGTATTGTAGAATTAACGGAATAGTAACACTCATTACAGGTAACACTCATTACATTTTTAACTTTAAAAAATCTTTTCTCAGAAACTATGTTTCTTAATTAAACCAATTTAATGTGTACTGATTATATTAATTAATAACTACTAAATCATATTAATAACATAAGTAAATATTGATTACAACTACAAAAAATGATGGTAACACTCATTACAATGAATAAAAATACTCACAATTTTTTTTTAGTGAAATATTAATTGTAGAGAAGAATAAAGTGCTATCAATCCAAAAAGTCGATGATTTGATTACTGAGTTAAATGTCTTCTTAACGTAAACAAACCCTTATCCCTCCTTCTTTCTTTCATACTCACCCTCTAATTCTGCCAACTCTTATCGGTAACACTCATTACAAAACCCTTGGGACATACATATAAATATATTTGTTTCGTTTTGTACTAAAGTTTTATTTTTTCCTATCCCATTTATATAAACTTGGATATTTTATTGGTTAAAAAAAAATATATAATGAAAAAAAACGTATGAAAAAAATGAATAAAAATCACATTACATGTTATCAAAACTACTGTGGGGCGTAACACTCATTACAATTTTTAACATCAAAATTTTTTGAAGCAAGAAATTTTCACCTTATAAGCCATAAAATGACCCTGATTAACACAATAATAGACAGACATCTGATCAATAAACCTAAAGGATTTTTTATATTTTATTAAAATGAATTTTTTTAGTTACAATAAAATTGTAAAATCTTGGGACAGAAAAGGTACATTTTATTTGAAAATGACCCATCCTACGTTGTCATTAGTAAATTAAAGAATGATATTTTATTTTCGCTCTAAATAATATGTAAAAGTTTATAGAAAGCTTTCTGAAGGTTAGCTTGGAAAATGATAGTCAAAGTTTTCAGTAGAGATGAAATAGTTTATTACATTAATATTTTAATTTAGGTAATAGGTAATAACTCAAATTACGCTATCGCATACAATAGCAAAATATAATAGTGTTTTTATATTTAATTTACGATATTAGATGTGAAAAATTGAGTTACGAATCGTTGAAAACATACCTTATAATTTTTTATTTATTTTAAAGCTTTGGAAGTTCTATCTAGTTCACATGACAGCTCAAAAACGTCCTACAACGTATATTATAAGCCACACTTAGTTCTGTTTTTCTCAATAAATTTCTTGATATTTATTCAACTCAAACAAATAGGACGGAACGAAACTCTGTAACAAGTCAGGTTGGAACGGCTTTTATCCATTGCGCATGCTCGTGACAATCCCGCGGACGTTATACTGCTTGGTTGAAACGTACCTTCTATATTCACAAAGACAAATACGTATGCACATGCGCGGTACTTTAGCTACCTTACAAGTTTAAGAAAAGTTATGTAAATTTAACAACATTTCACAAAATGATTGAACACAGAATGTTAAATTTTGGTTTATTTAATCAATCGTTAATATCAAAGTTCAACATCATCTGAGAGCTCCGTACAAAGGTGAAAACTATCTAAATTACACAAAGAGGATAATTAATGAGTAAGCAAAAGAGTAAACCAAGTAAATAACTAACAACTAACAATTAAGTAAATAAACGTTAAAGTAAATTAAGTCAGATCTGTTTATGAGAGAAAGTTAATTTCACAAATTGAACAGTAGGTGTAAAAAGCTACTGTCTATTTGTAACTATATCAAACGAATGTAAACTTATCAGAATCAGTTTACATTTGTCCTGATTAATTAAACTAAGGTAGGTTAATTAATCAATTAACATTGACGTTATCTTTAAACTTTTGATGATTAAATTAAAAAACTAATAATATCCTAAATCTGATTTTTAAAAGAAGCCTGCCAATTAGTGTGGCACATAGCTTTCTCGCATTCAATTACTTACTTTCATTATTGATGTTACGCTTTTACCACCCATTATTATCTAACTTATTTCATTGCTTCCCTGTTTTATTTAAATCTTTCAAAATTGTTTTGGTTTTCTTACATGCATAAAAGTATCATTTTAGCAATATTTAATGTTTGAAAAGGATGTAAAATTAATCTGGTGCTATTTGTGAGTTACTTTTAAGAAACCATATAAATTTCTTAAAAATCAATAATTACTTTTGAAGATAAAGATGCAAATGAATTTATATTGGTGCGCAAGTGGAAGAGAAATATGGGCGCATAAGGTTGAAATTTATATGGGATCAACAATGGACACAACAAAAATCCAGGCTAATTCATATTGTACGCCAGAGAAATTTCCTAAAGGGTAGTTAGAGGTGTTTAGAGGGGGTTATAGGTGTTTAGAGGTGATTAGAGATGGTTAGAGGTGTTTAGAGGTGATTAGAGGTGGTTAGAGAGGGTTAGAGGAGGTTAGGGGTGTTTAGAGGTGTTTAGAGGTGGTTAGAGGAGGTTAGAGGAGATTAGAGGTGGTTAGAGCCTGAAGAAGCTCTTAGTTTCGGGCGAAATATAGCTGTTGTTCTTAAAGAAAAGAAAAGGAGGAATTAGCTAATTTTATTTAACCCTAAACGACCCAAAGAAAATATATAATTATATATAGTTTTCTATATACAAATCAGTGGTTAGAGGTGTTTGGAGGTGGTTAGAGGTGGTTAAAGATGGTTAGAGGTGTTTAGAGGTGATAAGAGGTGGTTAGAGATGGTTAGAGGAGACAATATGAAGAACCTAAGGTTTTTAGTTAAAAATGAAATTCCGAATTTTTTTTTTAATTTTAATAAGATAATATTTTCATAGCTATTGTTCCATATAAATTTCATGGAGCCAAATTCAGTCATGAGTGATATAAAAATATGAATGTTATTAAATATGTTTAATGTTATATTAAACTGTTCAAATTACTTATTAGTACGGACAGTAAACTGTTCCTATCAGAGTTAATTGAAAACTGGACTTATTCTAGCCTGTAAGAATACATTTTTAACAAACACAGAAAATAAACAACTTTGATTTCAATGAGTAATACATTTTTTTTCATTTATTACTGTCAGAAATTCGGGTCATTTTTCAAAATTTTCTAATGGGTGCTCGAATTAATAAACAGTTTGAATAATCTTGATCTAAACTGGAGGGACGGCTATGAACCCAGAAAAAAATATACGGCAAGCCCAAGGTAGATCACAGACTCAGATTACAGACATATAAATATGAGTTGAAGATATTGAAAAAATCGAATATTAATAAAAAAGGGTGTTTATCTTAATAACATCAAAAATATTTTGAATTATACTATATCTCTTCACAACTATAATAAAATTTAATGAATCTAACTTTAAAAAAATACAAATTATTATACACTAAAAGTGTCGAACAGTTTTAAAACAAAAGTAGTGTAATTTAGACTCCTAATAATCCTACGTTTGAAATGATACATATCGGAGAACACATGAGCCGGTCTATCGATAATCCGGATATCTGGATGTAGCACGAAGAACTCAGTGCCTTAGGCCATTATAAGTATTATAGCCCACGCGCGCGCCTTGCTTTGATCTTTACGGAGAGTCCTCGCTCGCTTTTGATTCGCCAATAATAAGTAATTGCAGTAGCGAGAAATATTTTATTGAAGCGAGTCCAAAGAGCCCTCCCACACTTTCACATTCCTTTTAGTAGGTACATCTAATAATGTATATTATATCTAAAATATTATAACAAAACTAGGTTTGAAGTAATAAAAAAAAAAATAAAAAATATTAAGATCAATTAAAATTTCCTTTCTTGAAACATAAAGAATATTAATAATCATTATTAGTAGAGCAAAAAAAAATTTTAAATTTCTACAACAATGTTCTAGGTCTTCTAGCGGTGACCACAGTCACAAAGGTTGTACGTAACCAATGTTTCACTAATATAAGCATCTTCAGGGATGTTCATAGTATCCCTTTGAGTTGACAGTGTAAACTGTCAGTTTGAGTTGATAGTGTAAACTGTCAGTATTAGTTGATAGTGTAAACTGTCAGTATGAGTTGATAGTGTAAACTGTCAGTATGAGTTGACAGTGGAAACTGTCAGTTTGAGTTGATAGTGTAAACTGTCACTTTGAGTTAAAGGGGTAAACTGTCAGTTTGAGTTGACAGTGGAAACTGTTAGTTTGAGTTGATAGTGTAAACTGTCAGTATGAGTTGATAGTGTAAACTGTCACTTTGAGTTAAAGGGGTAAACTGTCAGTTTGAGTTGACAGTGGAAACTGTTAGTTTGAGTTGATAGTGTAAACTGTCACTTTGAGTTAAAGGGGTAAACTGTCAGTTTGAGTTGACAGTGGAAACTGTTAGTTTGAGTTGATAGTGTAAACTGTCAGTATGAGTTGATAGTGTAAACTGTCACTTTGAGTTAAAGGGGTAAACTGTCAGTTTGAGTTGACAGTGGAAACTGTCAGTTTGAGTTGACAGAGTAAACTGCCAGTTGGGGTTGACAGAGTAAACTTCAGTTTGAGTTGACAAAGGAAACTATCAGTTCGAGTTGACAGTGAAAACTGTCAATTCTTACTCAATAATATCTTAATACTCCTAGAAATAGGAGCAAAATTTCAGGACGTACACTCAGTTTTAAGACGAGATCGCCTCCGGAAGTCTAAGGCCCAATTCACACACGAGTGGTGTATGGCACTGGCGTGGCGATGGCGTGGGACTGGCGAGGATCGGTCATGGTGGACCCCCTCTGCCACGCCAGTGCCACGCCATACCAGTGTGCATTAGGCCATAGGTTAACATAGAGGTGGCACAAACCAGCTCCACGCCATTGCCACTTCAGTGCCATACGCCACTCGTGTGTGAATTGGGCCTAAAAACTTAATTTCGACTTCATCCGTGAAAGCCTACGAACATAATCTGATAGTTTAAAAATAAAAAATATCTAAGTTTACGTCAGAGTTCCTTTTATGAAATAACCTTTCAAAAGGCACAATCTATGTATAAATATGTACTAAAACTATGTATAAATTAATCTTTAATTCAAATGTTTGGACTCATCTTTAATTCAAAGTTCTTCTTGTTGTCTAAAAGGTAATTAGTAAACTGAAATGCACTCGAATTTAAATTATAAACCTAGTCGTACAGTTATGGAAATAAAAACACTTCTAAAATAAATCAAGTCACATATTAAATTTTGTTGATAAAATTTGACCATTATTACAAACAAATATCTTGGTATATCTATTAAACAAATGTCTATTAATGTTCTTACATTATTCTAATTCTTAGTGATTAATTTTAATAAATTAATTGATTACTACAAAGATTGTCAAGAACTGAGGTTTTTCTTTACTTTCTTACAAGAAGGTAATGAAAAGACATAATGGCTATTTACTTCTAGCCATGATCATTAGTTATAATCATCAAGACTACATATGAAATCATGGCTAGTATATGAAACTCAGACTTTTCTTTCCAATATAATTAAGTTATTTTAATAAAATTACCTTCAAAATACAGCAATCGATTAATTCGTTAACTTAATGATTTAAGAAACTCACCTAAAACAGAAAAAAAGAAAGAAAATTAGTTTATATAAATGTAAACATGCAAGGAATAAAAGTTGGGAGAGTTAATTGTCTAATTGTAATAGGAAATGTTTAGGAAAGATCGCTTATAATGTCATAAATGTGAGTATTAATCTAGAGCTAATCACTAATTAATGTCCTCTAAATTGTTTTATATTAAATATTTTCTATTTAATTCGGGATATAATATGAACTAATAAACAATTTACTCAATGAGTTTCATAAAAATGGAGGTTAAAATAAAAAATGATTTTACTTTGGAATTAGTTTCTCGGTTAATGAATCCCTTAGCTGCTAAAGTGTTTATGTGCTCCCAAAGTGTTTATGTGCAATAGTCCCCTTAGTTGTTGTTATACATACAAAATAACATGCATATGTTATAGGTGCATAGATGGAGCTCTAATTAACGCACTATAGCTTCAAACGTCAAGTGCATTCTTCATCTGCATGCTAAGTAGGTTTTTATTACCAGTACCGAAACAATGATGATATATTTTCAATTGTAAGACTGAGGAAATCGGATGTATACGAAGAAATCATCAAGATTAATGTTACACAAATAAAGGTGTTGGGGGAAAAAAATGGGAATGTAATATCCGCACCCTATCCATTTCGTTGGTAAATTCATACGATGACAAATTAACAAAAGGAGATTCGAGGAAGAAGGGAGAGTTAAAAAAAAATGAATAAGGGGAGGTGAGTAGTACCTCCTCCCACTAAGATTTTAATGCACAAGGAAAATTTTTCATCTTTCTATCCCTGAGCGACCCTTCAATCTCGTGACAAGCACTCAAGGTAAGGGACAGGGGAGAGACGGAGAAGCACTCAGGAGTGACAAAGCGAACCGTGAATTCAAGCTACCAGACAACCCAAGTACCAAAGGGGATAAAATGGCACCGAGAACTGACGACCCTAAACCTCCCTTAGCGACAAGGGAATAAAAAACGATAGCGGGGTGGCCTTTACACGGGCACAGGCTCCAGAATGCCCCAAAGGCCCCTCTACCGGAACCATTTTTTTTAACGTAGGCACAAGGGCACACAAAAGCAAAAATCCAGACTTTTTTTGTGTGTTGTATTAAGTACTAAAGGGCCACTCAAAAGAATCCATTCGAGCCCTTCGACCCTTCGCATGTGTTAGTGGGATCCAACTCTTCCATTTTTTCGCTGCTCCCCTCTACTTCATCTTTTACTGCTATGACGGTACTTCGGCACACTTACAGCCCTTCTCGGTACCTTACATCATAACCTTTTCAGTAGGTCCGTGTTCATATGGGAGAAGACACAACTACGAGATCCCTCGTAAGAAAGAATATATGTTTGCACATTTTCCAAATGACCTGGATCAAGTGTGCTGTAAGCTATTATTTCTCTAAGCAAAAAAGGTAAAGCCTAATTATATTATAAAAGGGATCCAACCTATTAAATGCTGCTAAAATTGAAGTGATGTGCTTACACCCTTTTAATAGAATTTGGAAATAGGGAGGTTTTGATCGTACAAGATAATTATCTCTCCTCTTCATCTCGTCTAAGCAATATGATCTGTCATCTTATACATTTATATTTTGATATTGTATTTTAACTAATAATTTATTTAGTAAGAGAGATTAGACTATACATTTACTGATCATTAGGCAACCAACAATTACTTTCAAATGTCTTAATGATTAGCTGAATATGAATAATTTCACTAGCGTAAATAACTAATAAACTTAAATCTACGCTTTCCCAAAAGAGATAAGAGATAAAAAAAAATCAGCTGCTGAATGCTGAATTGGCAAAATCAATTTTTCACAAAATTCTCGTTTTTCGCGAATACGATTAAACCTACGGAAGCAAAACTAATTAACTTTTAATTCAGTTATAGTGTAAGCGTTATGTTTGAGCCAAGAACAATAACTATTCCTTTTTCACTTCCGAGTTTCCCGAAGGTAACGGAAGCTATGTGATAGTTCTGATGAACGAATATTTTTTATATCTCCGATTTCAAAAAAATCCGTTTCAGGCATCAGGTAACATTTTAGATTCCGTGTCTGTCTATTACTCATTTATTGCGAACCAACATATCTTAAAAACTACTTGTCCAAATTTAATGAAATTTGGATGGTACGTCATAATTAGCCCATTGTTGGTCCCATATACGTTTCAACCTTCTGCACCCGTTTGTTTCACTTCCACATTCGCACATAGATACATTTATTTAAACCTATATCTTCAAAAGTACTCCTCTCATTTTTTATGGCCCCAGAGTAATTTAAACCACCAGCGCACATTAAATATTGCTAAATTGGTACTTTAATTCATGTAAAACAAAACAATTTTGAAAAACAGGGGAGAATTGAATAATAAATTTGACAATAAAAGGTTGTAAAGAATAAAATCATTAAAGCTACGAAATAAAACGTGAGGAAGCTATGTGACAAACTTAATTGGCAGACTATTTTTTTTTGTTATTGATTTTAATGAAACATACCAACTTAATTATTGCTTTCGAGCTAACCGAAGGTAACGGAAGCTATGTGATTGTTCCGAAAAAACGAAAAATGTTTAGGTCTCCGATTTTAAAAATTCCAAGACAGAAATCCGAAAGCTTCAAAAGTACTTATCTGATTTGTATGAATCTTTTATAGTTTTAACGAAAGTGGCCCCCAGATAACCCCAGATTGCTTTGAACCGTCTGCGCTCTTTAACTTTTGCTTAATTGGTACTTTAATTCAAGTAAAAATCAAAACAATTTTGACTAATTAAAAAACCAGGGGAAACAATTAAACAAATTTATAATAGCTTGTGAGAGCATAAAATCAAAAAGTACGTGATAGGATGCGAGGAAGCTATGTGCCACACCAATTGGCAGTCTATTTTTTAACCAAATTATTAGACAAAAGAACAACATTTTTGGTCAAATCTAAACGCGATACTAACAACATGAATTTACCTATCTCCGGTCCTAAAAACCTTAGCAGACTTAATTAATTTAATTTAACTAAGCTAATAATTATAATTTGCTTAATTGTCCCCTACATTATAATGAAAGAGGAGGGAAGTTGGATGAGGGGGGGGGGGGGGGGAGGAGTGTCGTCTTATATTTTATATTTCTTTGTTCTCTTATCCCTCTTCTTATAATACCTAATTGTTTCTCCTTCTTACTCCAACCCTTCCTTAAACTAAGAATTTTTTTTGTACTTTTTTCTTATGAATGAAGGTAGATTTGAGTTTCTACTGGTTCCCTTTTGTTCATTTTCATCCGGAATTACACTTTTTCTTTTATTTTTAAATGTTGGAGGTAACTTTTATTTTCAGAAAAAAGGTAGTATGTAAAAAAAAACCGGTTGTATTTAAGGTTGGAAATAGCATGTGTTTTTTTTTTTTTTTTTTTTTTTTTTTCTTCTGCTTTTATATGAATTATTAATTTTTATGAATGCCTTCTTCTTTCTTTATTATTCTCTAAGTAATTTAATAACTTAATACATCATTAAGTTCCTTTTAAAAAAAGCTTATAAAAAAAATCAAAGTGGCTGAACACCGACCGGATATATATGACAGTGATGAAATGCACGTGTGCTTGCCCCCAAAACGAATCCAAGTCATTGTAATAATTCATAAAAGGGACACGTGTTCATAAATCCCATTTTTTTTTACCTATTATGAAAAAAAAAGGTTTAATTAAATTATCATAGGACATCAAGTAGTATAGAACAATCGTGTTTTTTTTTGCTTTCATAAGAAGTATTAATTTTTAAGAACACCTTTCGTACCTAAGTAATTTAATAACTTAAGACATTATTAGGTTCCATTTAAAAAACCAAAAAAAAAAACCAAAAAAAAAAATGAAAGTGGCTAAACACCGACCGGACATACATGACAGTTAAGTATGCACGTGGAGATAAAATACACGTGGGCTGAATTAAAGCCACTGTAATTGAAAAATGGACAAATTTGACAACGAACTGATCAAGTAATAATAAAAAATCGTTCTTCATCAACAGGACTTTTATTCCAATAAATACCTTCGCCTTCGTTCCTATATGCAAGTTCATATTTATCTTTTGATAAAGATTACATTAATTCATTAGTTGTATTTTGTGCCGAATTAATTATTTCGAGGAGCGTATTATTATTCTCCTCATATTCGTCATAATCACTTAAGTTACTCATTGATTTTCACAAAAAAAACTCGATATAAACAGTTACTTTTATCAAACAAACAGCAAATTAGTTTTGTTAAATGTAAACAAACTCGCTAATCGCGCGTAAAGGTGAAGAATTCTTCTTTTTTTACCACACTAGGGCGGTAAAGAAGAGGAATTCTTCGAGGAAGGAGAACTATGAGACGCGCATGTGCAATGAATACAAGTACGTAAATAATCACTTTTTACGCATCTAAACAGAGATACAATGTTTATATTTCGTATCAATCGTAGATGCAAATGTTTTTAAATACTTTTTTGGTCTCAAGGTACCTCAAAACGCATAGGTATATCCATCAAAATCTCAATATCGAATTTTTGCGCCCTCACAATACTTTCTCTTTATATCGGAAAGTAAAAACTGTTGTTTACCGTACCTAATATAATAAAATAGAGAAATGTTAGCATATAATAAACTGAGATTCACATGATAGTGGAGATCGCTAATATAAATTTGGATATTGCAATTATAATTGTGGAGATCGCTATTACAATTGTTGATATTGTTATTATAATAATTGTGGAGATCACTATTATAATTGGGGAGATCGCTATTATAATTTGTGGATATTGCTATTATAATTGGGGAGATCGCTTTTATAATTGTGGATATTGCAATTATAATTGTGGAGATCGCTATTACAATTGTTGATATTGCCATTAAAATAATTATGGAGATCTCTATTATAATTGTTGATATTGCTATTATAATAATTATGGAGATCGCTATTATAATTGTTGATATTGCTTTATATTAATTATGGAGATCGCTATTATAATTGTTGATATTGCTATTATAATAATTATGGAGATCGCTATTATAATTGTTGATATTGCTATTATAATCGGGGAGATCGCTATTATAATTGTTGATATTGCTATTATAATTGGGGAGATAGCTATTACAATAGTGGAGATCTTTTATACTTACTTAATGTAAAATGTAGAAAGAAAAGTCGATAATTACATCCACTGTTTGAACCTAAACTAAGCCGACATAGACCACCAGTAGTAGGTCCATTGAAAAAACCCGGAACACATCCTCCTTAATACAGAACCCTTTCGACCCCTCTTCGAAAGGGTTCGACCCCATCGAACCCCTCGTTCGACCACTTCACACATCCACTTGATTTGAATAATTAGAACTCCAGATTGAAACATGTCTTATCTTTCAATTCAAACCATCGCCAGATATATCAGTAAATGGTCTTACAAGTACGCTGCCCATTTAGCAACAACGATCCTCGAGAAATCGCGTCATATTGAACTAAATTTTGAGAATTAAAGAAAATTTGATTCGGTCATTCAAAAACGAAAGAGTACACATTAATTTCCACCACTGTCTAGTTAAGGTGTGGGCACGCATGAGGTCATTGAGGTCCGCATTCCGGTTTTTTTTTATGTATTATAAAGAGCCACATTATATTACATCAAATTAAAGTTTAATTTAATTAATATATTTGCATACTCTACACAAGTCTTAAGTTCTATGTAAAGTACACGTTAGAAATAACAATTATTAAAAGTTAGACAATGCAAATAGTTATTTATATTTTAATAATTAAATTAAGTAAATGAACTTTGACCAAATTTGTAAAGTAAAATTTGTTAAATACGCCCACAGCAATTCTGTGAGATTTTGATTGGTCAACTGAGAAGGATATTTTGACTTCATATCCAACTCCATTGTGGAGTACAAAGATTCATAAGCAATATGTTGTACCAAAACTAGAAATTAAACTACAAGCACCTTTCTTTAAACCTGGATATTTTGATTGTGGCACGAGTTACTAAAATTGAACTGTAGAAGTAGATGTGTACTGCATTTGCAATGACTGATCCTCTTTTATCTCAAATAACTCAAATTTCTTAGAATATTTTTCAATAAATATTATTACAGAAATTGCGGAAATCTATCTATCACTCTAATCACAAATAAATTAAGGCCCCCCAGACACGATCAATCATTTTGCGCAAAACATGATGTCGAGCAAATTTAGGCCATACACGTCAAACATCATGTTTGCGCAAACATCAAACAGCCCCCATACACGGTCAAAATATTTGCGCAAACATTTTGACCGTGTATGGGGGCATTAAGTATACAAAATGTCCAATGTATACTTCCACTTTTACAAATTTACAAACCTAAAAAGGATATAAATTTTAAATGGGAGCCGCGCATTTGCCCACCCCTGGTCTTATCTATTTGGCATTAAATTGGTCAAATGTTCCTTAAGTTTTATGCACTTTATTAGTTTTATTCAGTAAGTTAAGTTACATTTTAGGATCAAACACTTCTTTAGATTGTTACTCCCCTTATAAAAAAAAACAGAGGGAGTAACAATCAAAAGAAGATGTACGGAATGGTCTTTTTTAGATTGTTACTCCCTTTATAAAAACTAAAGAGTGATATTCCTTTGTCCCAAAGTACATTGGACTAAACATCCCATTCTCTTGATAGTTATTTAGTCAGTCATTTAAACAAAACAGGGGAGTAACAATCTAAAGAAGTACTAAACATCTTGAACATGAATTCAAAAATATGTTTAAACAGTCTTATTTAAACTAATTATAAATGTTGTCCCTTCGAATATATTATTTTGAGGTCAATATTGAAGTATATAAATAACGTCGACCGCATAAGAGTCGGCATAAGATTATGTAACAGAGAAATTTCTTAACTATAATATCGTTTAAAAACAATAGATACATTAATCATTAGATGAATGATAAAACATATAGATTAAGCGTTTAAAGCACTAGATCAAATCTTAAATAGAATGTATCTTGAAAATTAAAAAAATAACTGAATGAAATGCCGACTTCAGTAGCATCTTTTCCAGTAGCATGTTTCTTAGTTTCTTTCTGTCTCATTAATTAAATCTCTTCTACATCTTTGGGATTTATTTACTGACGTTATAAAATGAAAAGATAAATTTATAGGAACCGAAGTATTAAGAGAAGAAGAGTTATAAATTTATTAAGTTTTGATTTTAAAGATTGGAGTGACAAGTTAAATTAATTTTATTCTTTCCTTCTATGTTAGACTCTTCCCTTTTGTAAATTGGGATATAAATATGTTTCATTCTAGAAGTTTAGATAAGTAGCTTTGCCGTTATAACGGTTTTCCGTTAGGATATATAAAAAATGTAAAATGTCACATATCTAAATTCAAAATACCTACGAATCAAATTTGATTTAAATTAATAATTTATCTATTTTTGAATAAGTTTTAACTTAATAACATTTGATGACGTCAATTTCATTATCGTTTAATTTCTGTACATTGCACCCCCGAAGAAAGTATGATGTGATCATTAGTGAGCCATATAAATCAGAGTATCACGGCGAGGAATCGAACCCACGATCTTGTGCTACCCGAAATTAATTTCTTGATGGCCGAGCAGACGTGATAAGTAATTTAATACATGTGACACAAAGGTATTAGTCCACAGGCCACCACAAGAAGTGAGTCGCTGATTGATAAAGTTTTCTTACCTTATGGAATCGCTTATTTATGCCGTGTCCACCGATGAATTGAGTATATGGCAACTGGGCGCTGGGCCATTTCTTTTTTTTGACATGCCAAACTTGCCCTTCTGCGGAAACATTGAAAAGAGATAGATAAAGTTTTGATTTTCACAGGATCGTTTTATTAAATTATTTCAAAAACAGTGGAAAAGGTGGCCACCGATAAGAGTGGGCCGTTTGGGGTGTCCACCGTCCCAAACATGTCGCTCTGCGAGGACGTTGAAAAGAAAACGGCCCACTCGTATCGGTGGCCACCTTTACCACTGTTTTTGAAATAATTTAATTAAACGATCCTGTGAAAATCAAAACTTTATCTATCTCTTTTCAATGTTCCCGCAGAAGGGCAAGTTTGGCATGTCAACAAAAAAGAAATGGCCCAGCGCCCAGTTGCCATATACCCAATTCATCGGTGGACAAGGCATAAATAAGCCATTCCATAAGGTAAGAAAACTTTATCAATCAGCGACTCACTTCTTATGGTGGCCTGTGGACTATATAATTTTGTGTTTAATGTCTTGTTTTTTCCATGTCCACCAACAATATGTGGTCAGGAAAGTTCGTCCGCGGGACATAGCCATGCCGGTTTTCAAACATATTTATAAAGTTTTCAACAGAAAATGATTTGCACTTCAATTTTTAGTTAATTTAAATTAATTTTTTTGAATACCTCGGAAACTAGATTGTATCCTTGAAAAATACTTATATGTTTAAATTTGTATTTAAATTAAATAAATTTCAGATCACAATACTATGAATTCATTTCCCCTTAATAATTCTATAAATATTTTAAATTTTATCACTTAAACAATTTAAGAGCAAGGTATGTCTCGCGGACGAACTTTCCAGACCACATATTCTTCGTGGTCATGGAAGAAAACAAGACATTAAACACAAAATTATATCTTTGTGTCACATGTATGCACACGACATCCTGAATAATAACTTTTATTAAATAAAAGTTTGATTATACATACTTATAAATTAGAATGAAATTAGAGAAGTGCGATTTAATAAAAACAACATAGTTAAACTAACTAGTTTCGTAATAGTACATTACGCGTCTAGTGAATTTTGCATGCGAGTGTGGAGTTTGCACCCGGTAGCAGCGAGGTTAGTAAAACCACACGAGCAAAGCAAAATGCCGTTTTCGCACGATTTGCGTACCGAACTTTATCTACGATTGAGGATTTTAATAATAAATACAGAAAAAAAAAATTAATAAACTTTCTGTATGTAAGTTCGTATTTCTCTTTAGATTAAGATGACATTAATTCATTGAATTAATTATTTCGGGAGGCGTACTATTCTCCTCATTTTCGTCAAAATCACTTAAATCACTTATTTTTTTCACTAAAAACTCGATATAAACAATTACTTTAATTAAACAATCAGCAAATTAGTTTTGTTAAATGTAAACAAACTCGCTAATCGTGCGTTAAGGTCAAGAATTCCTCTTTTTCCGCTCTAGGGCGGAAAAAAGAGGAATTCCTCACGCTATCGCACGGTTATTAAACGCGCATGCGCAATGAGTATAGCTACGAAAAGAATCACTTTCTATGCATCTAAACAGAGATATGATATGTATATATTTTGTATCGATCGTAGATTATATATATTTACATCATCAGGGTGTGCCCTATAGGTATTAGACTCTACTGATTTTGAGTATATAGTAATAGTCTAATAACTATATTACATACCCTGATGCTGTAAATAAATTTTACGAACCTAGATGGTTAAACATTTTTTTATTTTTTTTTTATTAAACAGTGCCTCATTATTTTTATTCTATAATTCATTATTTCAAAGGTTGCTTATTCAATTCTTATTATATTATTATAAATTGATTAGATATTATTATTTTATTTATTCAATATCTATTAAATAATGTATACTCTTTAAAATAAATGGAGCATAATAATTGTTGATTATTATTAATTAACATAAATGTACAGACAAAAAGCTTTCTACAATAATTAATTAACGAAATAATAACAGACACCCACACATCTAAATATAATACTGTACTAACCCATATTGAAAAGGTCAAAGTTTGTGAATAAAACCCATCTATATACATCGGCTGTTATCTTTCATTCATATCTTGCTCCTAATTCATCTTCCTCTTCATCAATCTATATCATTTTTTTTTTGTTTTTGCTTTTACATTATAAAAACAAAAGAAAATTAAGAACATGATCTTTACTCTTATCTGATGTTTAATTAATCCTTCAACAGTTATATTAATGAATGTTTTTAGAGTAGATAAGAGGCGGAAAGAATTAGATTTTATGATAATAGTTAATGATAAAGGTATAAAAAAATATTAATTAATACTCTTAAATTTGTTTTTAAACGAAGTTTCTGAAAATTATAACTAACAGATGTTTTTTATGATATAACAATATAGTAGATATAATGTGTATTAATTTGAAAATAATTCACAGAGGAGAAAAAGATATTGTGATCGATTTTAGAGGAAACAAAATGCACCGTATAATATGGAGTTTTAAGTTCTAAACCCGTCTTTTGAAACGAACTAAGAATAAGGATAGACCAAAACGATGTGAAAAAACAGGAGAAGCGGAAAAAAACGCTTCCGAAACGTCGTCGGATAGCATCAATGAAAGCAATAAACAAACTAAATATTTATATAGATATACGTATGTATATATATGTGTGTATAATTAAGATGTAAGAAAATAATTAAATATTATTATTTTAATTATAATTTTTATCTAGAAAAAATTCAATTATCTTTTATGACCCTAAACTTGATTCAATTACGATGTGGTTAACGACCATATAAGTGCAGTGTACTTAAAATAATTGCTACAAATATTAAAATATAAACATCAAGAATATATTAAAATATATTCTGTAAAAAAACAAAATTACTCGTACCCAGTGTTTGGAACATTTTCAGGGGAATAAACATGTTCTTCTAAGGAAGTAACAATGTAAACTGAACGAAATTACATTAGGAAGACCCAGAACTGAACAAAAAAAATCACAACAGGAAGACCCAGAGCTGAACAAAATCACATCAGGATGATCCAAAACTTTACCTTATCACTAGCATTATCATTATAATATCATTAGATAGGAATCAGTGGCTGTATCATATACTACGTTCACACGTCGTTTTGAAAGCGTTTCGGATCTAATTCGTTTTCGAAACGATTCCCGTTCACACAACAAAAAATACAGGTGATCGAAATATTTGTTTTCGAAATCTCGTAACGGTGACGTCACGAGTAAAACCTTATTTCTTGTTACCTAATATGTCCGCGAATTTTTACATTTTATTTACAAGTTATTAAAAGTTTTTGCAGGTTCTTTATAGTATTAACTTTTGTTTAAAAACGTTTTTGCAGTTTAAAAAAAAGAAACGGAAGCTCACGAAAACTTAAAAGCTTCAAGAACTTAAAAAGTGGGAAAGAGTAAAATATCTTGATATCTCGATCCCCTCCACGACCTGTTCATACGAGCGTTTTGAATTTCGATCCCCCGATCCGATCACGTAATTTTGGTGGAGCGGATCTAACCCGATACGATCCGTCGATCTCCGTTCGTACAGCGTTATGAACTAGCGGATCGTTTTCAAAACCGTTTCCAAAACGATGTGTGAACGTAGTAATTGTGCTAATATATTGGCTTAAATGTAGGCCATGTCATGAAATAAATTTCATTATATTTTATTACTTTTATAATATAAAATGGCACAGCTCGGCTTGAATAATAATAAGTAATAAAATAATAACAATAATTGCACACGACTTGAGAGCCCAAAGTGAAACATTTTTTTAAAAAATGATCAAATTTAATCTAGGTACTTATTTAATGTAGAACCGATGGAGGTACGACAAAATGTCATAGGACCAAAGTTGTAGATCTTTTAAAATCAGTTAACGGTAGTTATATCCGCTTTTCCTAAACGATAAGCCGTACAACTTATATCTATACGATAAGTCGTATCGATATCGATTTGCGACAAAGGCAAAAAAAACCGCGAGTAGAGACTCGCGGTTTCTAATCCGTGGACCTCTGTAGTCATAATTACGAAATAGAATATGTAAACCTACTCATACCTAAGAAATATTTACGGATGCAACTATGTACTACGCTAATTGTCCGACTATTTCTCAATTGTTATTATTGCTTGAGAAAGTTCAAATTGATGGCAATCAATTCTTGGAGATTTATTTCATGAAACTTGAAGGGTGAAAGACAAAAATGCACCCCGTCACCAGGAGTCATCAAGGAATTTCTGCTTTGATAAGAATAGTTTATAATTAAATCTTTAAGATGAATAAACGTGTTCCGTCTTTCGATTGACTAAATTTTGAATAATTTACATTAATAATAAATGTTTTCTGGTAACTAAATATGCATTATTTTAAAATGAGCTGAGTATAAATAATATTTCCATTTACATTTAAGATATTATATTTTCTCAAAGAAAATACATCTAACTATACATCGTTATCTAAACGACAGGAAAAAAGTTAATGGTTTGCAAGAATATTATTTTTAAAAGTAAACTTACATAATAACTATTTCAGGTAAAAAGGAAATGCTTGTTTACTGAAGTAATGAATAATGCTAAAAACTTAAACCTAAAGATAAGCGACAAAGCACTCTCTTCTAAATGAGTTAGTTGCAAATATTTAATTTGTTTACGCCCAAGTTTTGCCAACAACGTTAAAGGATGAATAACTATTGCTTAACAGTTCAGAGAAGTGGTCAGTTTTCATTGAAAGATCATGTAAACACTGATAAAAATAACTTTATCTCTGATAAACTGTAACACATTTCCACGGAAACATTTTCTCAAATGAATATTCTTTTCTATGAGTTCCCACTGTCTCATTGGGCCCATTATTTTGTGGAATAAGTTCTATTTCTCTTGAGAAAGCATCTTATATGGCAATAAATAGTTAGGTAAAATATTTTATTCTATTCTTGATTTTTTTTAAAACATTGATATGTTTTAATGACTGGAGGATACACAAAGAATTTCCGTCACACAAGAAACGTCTTGTAAAAATATGTGACACTTTTAAAAATCATGCTAAGATGTTAGGATTTAACAGGAGGTCGATAGGTTTTCATTTATAGTACAATATTTTGACGATATGCAGGTGTGCATCTACATGCAAAATGTGATGCTCTTAAATATCCTGCCAGGAAGTTAGAATATAATAGGAGGTAGATTAGTTTTCACTTGTATACATTGTAGTACTATATTTCGCCGATAGAAGTGCTGAAGTTTACTTCAGTGGTTCTTAACCCTTTGGTAACCACGGCCCCCTTAAAATCTCCAATTATAATATATATAGTATCTAAATACCTTTCGAGACCCCCTGGGGGGCCGCGGCCCCCCGGTTAAGAACCACTGCTCTATATACTTTCTACATTTTCTATAAAATGATATCAGAGCTCCTAGCGGACCAACAGGTAATCAAAATGGAATAATTTCACTCCTTAAGATCCATCTACTACATCAATTACCTATAAATGCACACTGATTATCTTCCTTTCAAGGAAAAACTTTGAAACGTTGATGTAAATTTAAAAAAAATATCCCAAACAATAGCCCAAAAACATATCCATGATTCAATACAAATTTTCTCACTTTTTAGTACTATATTTCGCCAATAGAAGCGCTGAAGTATTAAAATATAGAATCAGGAAGTTAGATGGTAACAAGAGGTAGCTCGATTTTAACTTTTTAGTGCTAAATTTCGCTAATAGAAGCGCACCAAAGCAACTGTCTTTAGAGGGGAAGGTGTAAAAGTTGGTAAACTGTTGGCTATACTGATTTAATGCCCAAATACATATCCATGATTCAATTTTTCTTTCATGAACTGGAGAAATTTTCATCACTTTCTTACCTCTGATTTGATTTACATGAAAGTTTATACAAATAACAGGTAATAAAAATTTGGTTTAGGTTTCTGTACGAAGTACGAAAAGAAACCTTATATTATACAATGGCTCCATATGTCTGTCCCTTGGCATGTTTCAGTTCATAAACTACTATAGCTAGGAACATGAAATTCGGCACACACAGGAGCATCTCGGTATTTGTGTCAACAGTACACTTTTTGGAGTTTCATGGCGGACGACTAAAAAACGTTTTTAGTCACCATGACATCTTATTAGGGTCCGTAGGCAAAACCAAGGACCCTTATATTTTCCTGCGTGTGTCTATCCGCCCGTCCGGTCGCCTGCTCTCACGGCTACACCTTTCGTCCGAAAACTTTAAAATTTGGCATGTATGTGAGGGGTATCATATGAAAGGGTACGTCGAGCTGATTACAAAAATATATAATTCTTTGGTTATAACTTTGATAGGGCGAGCGTAGGCAAGTTTGAAGTGGGTTTGAAACGTGCCCCCCCCCCCCCTCTATCACGCTTATGTGAAGTGCAAAAAATCCTGAACATTCTTCGACCAAAAGAGTAAAGATACCACTTTTTGGAAATTTCGATTTTTTTTTTTTTTTATTATTGACAAAATACGTTTTTTTTATAATTATGGTCTTTTCTTCTTTTTATATATATGGTTGTAGTCCGGTTCAGTGGCAAAAAAATACTTTACCAGAGTGTGTTTTGAGAATATCAGACCCTTAGGATAGTTCAAAGTAAGCTTTTTAGCATTTTAAAAAAACATTGTTTATAGTGTACTACAGACCCTCGCTGTGTGCTGACTAGCACACACTTGACCTGTTTATTAATTTAAAGGTCTTGAATTGTAGAAAAAGAATATGCAACTATTAAAATTTCAGACTTAATAATTTTAACTTAATCATACAGAAACCGGCGATTATCGCCTCACGTACTTACGTGAAGCGCGCCTTTCTTTTTTATTATTGGTATTTTAAATACGTAATACGCAAATATCAATAATAGGAGGAACAATAGATTCTCAACGCTATGGATTTGGGTAATGGAGTTTCCCTTATGTGTGTATAATTACTATAATAGTATTAGTACATACGTATATACGTGTCGAATTACATTCATCAAAATAATCACGATAATCAGATGACGAGGCTTATCATTGAAACCATATTAATGTAATCTGGATTACCTATATTTGGTCAACTAATTACCAAACAATCTATATTACACTGTATTGATACATTTTCCTATAAACAATATTGAACTTATAGCCTAAGCAAGATTTGATGAGGTTCGACCAACTAAATTTAAAAGTTTCTCTCTACTTTCTTTCCAAAAAGGATTTTGAGGTTCTCTTAACATATTCATGGTTGTTTGAAAACTAAAGTAGGTCGGAAGGTTTTTGGTAAGCTTTGCCTAAACCTTCCTTTTCGACGTTCAATGGACACGTGTCCTGTACAAGGGTGGAAGTAAATGCTAGAGTAAATAGCAAAAAGGAACTTCTTCAACTTGCAACTAGTAAGAAACTTTTCAAACTTCACTTCTCGCCGTCTTTCTAAAATATTTTGAAAAGATAGAAGTAGCGCAAAAGTTTTATACGTTCAAATCCCAAACCCAAAGCTGTAGCAAGAGTTTAACTAGATTATTTTCTCAAACATTAATTGACTGGTACTCTTATACTTTGTTACCCACTATAACAGAAAAGAAAGTAGTGGGTAACAAGGTAAAAGAGGCGCCCCTATACGTCTCTTTTAGTTTGTTACCGACCTATATTGTTTTCCATAAAATGGTGAAAAGTAGGATGGATAGCAATGTTAATAACTATTAAGAATAAACAGGTCAAGTGTGTGCTAGTCAGCACACAGCGAGGGTCCGTAGGCCACACTATATAGTGTTCAACTGTAAAATGTATAAACAGTGTTTTTTTAAAATTCTAAAAAGCTTACTTTGAACCATTTTAAGGGTCTGGTATTCTCAAAACACACTCTGATAAAGTATTTTTTTTTGCCACTGAACCGGACTACAACCATAATAAATACATCGAAAAGACCATAATTATAAAAACGTATTTTGACAATAAAAAATAAAATATTTTTTTCGAAATTTCCAAAAAGTGGTATCTTTACTTTTAGTCGAAGAATGTTCAGGAATTTTTTCAGATTTTATGCACTTCACATAAGCGAGATAGAGGGGGGGGGGGGGGGCACGTTTCACACCCACTTCAAACTTGCCTACACTCGCCCTATCAAAGTTATATCCAAAGAATTATATATTTTTGTAATCAGCTCGACATACCCTTTCATATGATACCCCTCACGGTGTCGAAAAAAAAAAAAAATTTAACCCTTAAGTTTTTTTACCCTAATTTTTTTTTTTAAGTCGCTATATCTTTAAAACATGTGGGTAAGTACAAGACACATACATGCTAAATTTCAAAGTGATCGGACGAAAGGTTTAGCCGTGAGAGCACGCGAGAGGACGGACGGACAGACACACGCAGGAAAATATAAGGGTCCTTGGTTTTGCCTACGGACCCTAAAACGGGATCTATAGACTAATTTACTATGGGACAAAGGAATATCATACCTTTGTACAAAATAAAATGTGATTCAAAATAGAAAAGTGGGTAACAAGTAACAAAGTAAAATAACTGCCAATTAAGACTCATAAACTCTTCTTACCTCGTCGTTTCAGACCCAAAATGCACTTATATATGTATACAATATACCATGCATATTCACTATCTTCAAATACTATTTAAAATAAGGATTGCTTTTGTCGATTTGATTGGTAAACAGAGATAAAAACCCTACAAAAATAGTCTGCCAATTAGTGTGTCACAAAACTAACTCACGTTGAATTTCGTATACTTTAATGAGTTTACACCTTTATTTTATTTATTTATTTAGCTGTTTTAGGTGCATGACTACTGGGTTAAAGCATCTATACAATACTTAGTTACAAGTACATGGTATAATTTATAAGTACAACTATTACCAATTACAATCCTGCATCACCTATTCTTGAAATAATTAACTAGCAGTAAAAAAAGATAAAAAATAATAAAAAGAAAAAAATAATAAAATAAAAAAAAAAATAAAAATAAAAATAAAAAATAAAAAAAAATAAAAAATAAAAAATAAATAAATAAATAAATAAATAATATTACAAAGTAAAACAAGATAGAAGTATGATAATTAAATGTCACAATAGAAGTCGGCGTCCTGTAGGTAGCTTATCACTCTAATGAGCGTAGTCTGGTTGTCAGCTAAGGTCTCTGGTAAATTGTCAGGTAAGTTGTGTAAGTTTCTAAGTGTATCTAGGCGGTGGCTTTACACTTTTATAACCTGTTATTTTCAATTTTTTTCATAGTTCCCCCCGTTTTTTAAATCTGTCAAAATAAATTTGATTTTATAACATGGATTACAAGTATCAATTTAGCAAAATGTAAAGAGCGAAATGAGAGTGAAATGAATCTGGGGCTATTTGAGGACTACTTTCGACAAACCATCCAAATTTCATAAAAATCAGATGAGTACTTTTGAAGATATAGGTGCAAATAAATGTATGTTTGTGCGCATGTGGAAGAGAAATAAATGAGCGCGGAAGGTTGAAACTTATAAGAGACCAGTAATGACCTAATTATGACTTACCATTTAAATTTAAAAAAAAGGACGACTAGTTTTGTAAGATTGTTGGCTCGCAAAAATTGTGCCATAAACGGAACCAAAAATGTTCCCAGATGTCTGAAACGGATCTGTCTTGAGATTTTTTAAATCGGAGACATAACAAACTTTTGTTCTCTAAAACGATCCTCATACCTTCCGCTACCTTCGGTAAGCTCGGAAGCAAAATTAATTCTACAAGATAAACTCTGATACTTCTTCACCATGTTCAGCATGACAGTTTCACTTGTCACTTAAATTGTAAGAAATAAAACAAACGCATAGACAAGTTTCCACACTATGCTAATTTGTAACATGAATTAGACATACAAACAAAAAAAATTTAATCTTGTTTTCAACTAATCAACCATATTTCTAATGTTTAATCCCTTTTTAATTAATAAAGTTGTCACTCATTCAAAAATTATAAACATATATATATATATATATATATATATATATATATATATATATATATATATATATATATATATATATATATATATATATATATATATATATATATATGTGCCTCAAAAACCTGTTAATGGCACAAAGATAAGAACTAATCTTTATAACTTTAACGATTTTTAAATAATACAAAGGACCTAAGTCCAACACGAAAATCCCTAATGTTTAACAAACTGTTTAGGCTTTTGAGTTATATAATTAACACAAGATAAGAATGCTGATTATCTAATGAAGGTTTGGATAAAATTTAATTATGCAGGTGTCAAGAAACGGGATTACTAAAAAACGATCTAAGACTCTATTCACAGAATTAATTATTTTTTAATACATATTGACTCACACCTAAAACTGGTAATGACTTCCTGAATTAAAAAAAGAATAAGTTTTATAAAGAATACACTTCCTAATGAACCATTAAATAATAACAATAAACCTTAATTGGTACAAAAATAACACATCTTTTGCCCAATTATATATGTGTATTTGATTGATAGGGGTTACATTTATTACAGATAGGTTAAAACTTTACATTAGGTATCCTTAAAAGATGTTAATATTCTCAAATTAATACATTTATTGGATCTATTCATTTGTGACTTAATGGTTTGTTTTTTTAATTATTTCAACAAATTTTATGGTTTTTATCGATTTAAGTTCATATTCAAAACTATTATTTTAATAAAATATAAAATTCGTACTGTACTTCAATTATTACTGAAAATATTAAAAGTAACACAAGAAAATAACGTTAATTATCATAGTATTATTTAGTCATGCACAACAAAACGAATTTTAAATTGATGCAGGTACTTGCCAATGTCTGAAGGGAAAGTGGAATTATTTTCAATAAGTAAGTAAAGAAACATTTATTTTCAACATTATGATGCAATAGAGTGAATCATTCAGTCAGAATGTTGAATTTATTTTAATTTTTCCAACCAACATTCAAGTTTGAGGGATGAATTTATTCTGATTAATTCTTAAGGCCATAGTGTATTGAATAGACAGTATACGTTAGTAAGATTGTAGTATTTATTCTAATTATTATTTTTACGTAACAGAGTAAATCATTATTCAATAAGTATGCTACAAAGGGATTTCAATTTATTCTGATTATTTTTGTCGTCATTGAATGAATCATACATAGACTAAAATCAAAATTTAATTTATTCTGATTATTTTTGTCGTCATTGAATGAATCATACATAGACTAAAATCAAAATTTAATTTATTCTGATTATTTTTTAACTCATAGAATGAATCATAAAGAAAAATGAGATAATTAAATTTATTCTGATTATTTTTGTTATCATAGAATAAATAATATAGACTCAGCGTTTCCCAACCTTTTAGATGCTGCAACCCTCCCTGGAATATGGTGTATTGCATATTGCATACCCTAAATATTGCAGGGATATTCATGGCGCATAAAGCCTGAATGCTACTAAAATCATTACTGGATTAGGGACGAGGGACTGTAGGCTGATTTATTTAAAACAATACAACCATGCACGCTCATCATCTTAATTCGGATAATGGCATGGCTTGATTTGTTTATTTTTTATAAATGTTTGTTTTTATTATATTACAAAGCACCGAATTTATGTTGGTGGGCTGATTGATGACCCTTTTGGTCAGAAGTTTTATGAAGAGAAAATAAAGCTTCTAGGAAATATTATTACTCTTCGTTGCAATACTCCTTATTTTGTTGCTTTAATTTTATTAACCTTTCATGTATTCGTTTTTGTCTTTTAATAATATTCCTTTATCCTTATGAATTTATCTATATCATTTTATTATTTTTACTTTGTTGAATAAAATTTACATATTTTAATTCCATTGAAATATTTTATATTTTATTTTTCTTTTAAGAATTTTTTATTTTTGTGTATAGGTAATTAGTAATTACAAAGATTTTTCGCGACCCTATTTTGGGTCGCGGCCATAGGGTTAGAGACACTGAATAGACTAAAGAAAGAGTTAAATTTATTCTGATTATATGTGTAGTCATAGATTGAATTATATAGATTAAAGAGAGTTTAATTTGTAGTAATTATTTTTGTCGCCATTGATTGAATTATGTTAACTACAGACAGTACCGTAAGGAAGAGTGTTGAATTTATTCTGATAAGTTTTGACTTCATGGAGTGGATCATATAGAATATAGATTATAGTAATTGTAAGTAAGTTAGTAATACTGTTGAATTTAATATAATCTATCGTCGTAAAGTCAAAGTGAAGGAGATCATAAAATTCTGGTAGTATTAATCTCATATAATTTAAATTAAAGATTTAATCAACAAAAAGGAAGCAAATTAAATAAAAGTTTTGATTATCACACATGCAAATGTAAATACAAGACAGAATTAAGTAAGATTAATGGAAAATTAAGCTAAATCTCTTTCAAGTTCTAAACTTATAAGCAAAACCTCTAAATAAAACATTTTAATCGTTAAGTTGGTAAAATCCAAAAATAAATCCGGTATAACATATGTGAGAATTTATTTACACGTTACCTAAATGAAGACTCATGTTAACTAAGCTTAACAGTAGTACGGCGCAGGTTATGTTTCACCATCAGACCAAAATCTTTAGAAGGATATTGAGATAAGAAAGTTCAAGTTCTATTATTGCTAATATAAAAGGCAATTAGATTAAACATTACAGTTTATATGAAAACTCAAAGAAAATTATTATGAACACCTTCAAACTTGGCCAAAATCTGAAGAAGGATATTGAGATAAGAAATTTTGTTGTTTATTGCAAATATAAAAGGCAATTAGATTAAACATAACATTTTATATGAACACTCAAAGAAAATTATTATGAACAACTTAAAACTTGGCCAAAATCTTTAGAAGGATATTGAGATAAGAAATTTTAAATTATATTAATTATTGCTTATATAAAAGGCAATTATATTAAACAAAACACTTAATATGAACACTCAAAGAGAATTATTATGAACAACTTCAAACGTGGCCAACATCTTTAGAAGGATATTGAGATAAGAAATTTTAAATTCTATTAATTATTGCAATTATAAAAGGCAATTAGATTAAACATAACATTTTATATGAACACTCAAAGAAAATGATTATGAACAACTTCAAACTTCAAAATCTTTAGAAGGATATTAAGACAAGATAAGAAAGTTTGTTTTATTATTGCTAATATAAAAGACAATTAGATTAAATATTACATTTTATATGAACACTCAAAGCAAATTAATTATGAACAACTTGAAACGAAACACTGCACAGTATAAGTCACTAACAAGTAAATTTAGTAAGTGTAACATCTTGGGTCACAAGATAAAAAAAAAAGAAAAAATGAAGTCAAATAATGACGTCAGGAAACTTAAATCTGATAAGGATTTTAAGAGGTTGCGACAAGATATTCTAGGGCTTCCTAGAGGCATAATTATCATAAAAGAAACCCCCTAAGAATATTCAAGGTTACCTTCAAGCACAACTGTTTACCAGGTCATCAGAAAAAAAAACGAAACCACAGACAACCGGTTATGATATTCTAAACGGGCTAGAACATTGCGTCAAACAACCTTTTTGGTAACAGATCAAATATGAAGTTAACCTATTTCAACATCTGAGAAAAGAAATTCTGATAACAATCTGTCCTAAAATCTAGTTTTTGCATAATCTAATTATCTGAAACGGGGTTTTATGATTTAATATATTTATATGTATATATTATACGGTAAAGACGTCATCTGTTGTGAATGGAGGTGTTCAGTGTTTCTGTCTATCTATATTTGTGTGTCAAAAAGAATAATAAATAATTCTATAGACAGAAGAGGGTATATTTTACTTTTAGGTTACAAATATTTTAACAGTAAACATATCTCATATCAAAGTATCTAATAGTCATCAATATTATACATATTATTGAGATGAATGGATTAATGTTAATAGTCCTTTCTGGTGAGAAAAGAAGTTCATTTTACTTAACAATATTGGAGACAAAAGGAAGGTATTCTTCGATAAACTGGGGAGAGGATGTCTGGTTATCTAAACCTATGAAATAATTGTATACAAATATTGCTACATATAAAAAATAAAAAAATCATACCTAGGGAATAGAAAAAGTAACATCGTTTTTCTTTTAATGCTGAATATAAAAAGTTTTAAATTCTTTGTATCGATACGTACTAAAGGGACCACAATATCTTGTGAATTACTTCTACAAAAGAGATAGTTAGGTAATGTAACAGGATTATAAAAAGTATGTATGAATTAGAAGTAAACATCAATATTAAAAATATTTATAATAGTTTACATCGATACGTAATAATAATTTATATTTTTATGAATAAGATAAATATATGGACCATCATTTCTTTTGTGAATTATTTCTACAAAAATATAGGTGTAACGGTATTTTGAAAGCATAAATGAGTTAGTTAACATTGCATTGCATTGGACATACTTTAAGAGAATAAATTAATTAATAGTAATTAATTATTATAATTACTTACTCACAGAATTCCGCAGTCAAATATATTGTTATATTATTAAGGTTGATGAAGAGATTAACTCACCTGTAACAAAAGAAATGAAAATTCAAATTAATACAAAATCGCATTTTGATTACATTTAAAATATTGTAATACTAATAAATTAGTAGTAAAATTACTTGCAGTTTATGGATAATCAGTAAAATATATAGTCATCAAAGATGGGTAATAGTGTTCTTCCAATTTTTTCCTGCATGGAACCATTTAATCTGGTTTAATCGCGAATTTGCCATGTATGTTACTTTAATGATAAAGACTTCCACTATGGTCAGAAATTATATAGTTGCCATTTATAACATATTTAAGAAAGTATGTATAAGGAAAATGGCAAATTACAATTACGAAGTGGGGAAATTAGACAAACAACAATTGGGAAACTATACGCAAGTTAAACTTGTCAAAAGTCTGAAAGAGTCGATAAGCAAATAAAAAAAGTTAAACAATTTAAGATTTCTTTATTTTCTTTGATTTCTTTCCATGATTTTGGCGCCCCTCCAAAGCCGGCGCCTTGCGCAATTGCCCAGTCTGCCCATTGGTAAATCTGGGCCTGCATTTGGCTACAATATGCAGTGCAGAACATTTTTTAAACTCAGGTAACGCGGGGTACTCCGCTAGTATAAATAAATAAAATGAAAAACACTTAAAAAATAAAAAAATTTGAAAGTAAGTATAAATGTATTATACTTATGTATAAGTATGAATGTAGTTAAACTCTGAAAGGTAGCTACTTTACAATTTAATATTTCTTTATATTGAAGCCTAAAGCTTTTAGTTTTGTGAAGTAGAAATATGGTGTAGCCAATAATATCAGCACATAAATAAAAACAGTAATAGTAACCTAGATTCTCCAAGTTTTGTAACGGAAATGGAAAAACATCAGAAAGGTGTTAGTGATGTGTTATGTTAGAATCAAACATCAGATGTTTGAAAGGTCACTAATGTCTGAGGCCACCCTTAACGTGTTCTCTTTAACTTTACACCCGACAGTCGTAAATCAACTTAAGTCGACCTTTTTTTCAAACAGGGTTAAGACCTCGAGACGTAACGGCGGGAGGTCCTCCGAAGATCTCAGGTAGCTGGAAGGATTCACGGCTTCAAGGCGGTATATTATCTTGTAGAAAAAGGTACCCAAAAACATCCAAATGTTTTTCTTGAGGTAAAATTAGCGGGGAAAATGAATTCGGGTACAGCTTTTTGTAAGGTTTCATCAACAAACTTGGTTAAAAGAGTCTAAAAATAAAACTTTTACTACCTGAATCTAAAATGGATAGTAAGAAAAACACGAAAGTACAGCCGACAGACGAAAATCTATTAACATAGTAGATTTGGAAAAAAAAGCAAGAATAACAATCCATTTCACTCTTATATCCTTACCCATCTTCTAATACAATACTTCCTAAACTTAAGTACAATCTACAATCTTTTGAAGCATCTTATAAGAAAATAAGGGCTTTTTTTATATTATACTCAAAAGAAAAAAAAAATTAGAAGTTTTTACCAAAGAAAAACACAAGATAATATTCAAAGAAAGAATAAAAAAAGCGTAAAATCCTCTTCTACTGTTATTTTAGTTTTAGCAAACAATCCAAAATCTTTAAAATAAAGAAGTATATCTTAGAAAAATACCTTAGGAAAGAAAGAAAGGCACAAAAATCTTAAGTAAACACTTCACTAAGAATAAAATACAGTATCTGAACAAAAAAATACCGACCTGAATAACTATTTGAACTAAAATTTTAGTTACTTATTTCAAACTTAAACCAGTTAGTTCATTTAGGGAAACCCGTTTTATAAATTTAATATTGTAGTTATTATTTATTAGTATATTTATAGTACCTATTTTACGTATTGAAGTTTGAAGTTTATCTTTTATATATAAAAGTTTAGAATAATTATTTGACATTTTTTTTGCTTCCAAGCTTACCAAAGGTAGTTAAAGACCTTTGTGATCGTTCTGAAGAACGAACATTTTGTATGTCTCCGATTTTAATAACTCCAAGAGAGAAGTCCGTTTTCTGAAATCAGGGATTAATTTTGGTTCCGTGTCTGTCTGTCGGTCTATCTGTCTGTCAGTCTGTCGCTCAATATTTGCGAACCAACATATCTTAAAACTCGTCCGATTTGATTGAAATTAGGATGGTAGGTCATAAATAGCCCATTGTTGGTCCCATATACGTTTTAACCTTATGCGCCCATTTGTTTCTCTTCCACATGCGCATAAACATACATTTATTTCAACCTATATCATCAAAAGCACTGATCTAATTTTTATGAAATTTGGATCTTCTTTATGCAGATGGCTCCAGATTAATTCCAACCGTCTGCGCTCCTTAAATTTATCAAAATTGATACTTTAATTAATGTAAAAAATCAAAACAATTGTGGTAGATGTATAAGACGGGGGACAAATAATATGTTATATTATAATAGTATAAAAAAATAGAACTGGAGAGTACTATCTGCCACACTATAATTGGCAGAGTATGTATATTTTTTTATGTTTTTCTTTTTGATATATTCTCGCACTATTCTCAATTTTTAGGAACCGCAACCAAAATCGAAGAGCCAATACATTTCTATTTTACAAATATTACACATTTCTGCGTTTGTTTGTCCGTCTGTAACGCATCTTATCTCTTTAAGGACCCAACGCAAAGATTTGAAACTTTGCACTTAAGTGTAATAACTAGTAACCCTGTCACAAAACTATGAATAACTTTATTGAAGTTAAAAGTTGAAAGTTATTGTTCAAAAACAAATACGGGTTTTAAGGAATATTTCATACGTCGCATAATTTGTGAGCAAACAAATTATCCCTTCCCCCTTAAAAATTAATTATCCTAGGAACGGATTGGGCTAGACTGCTAGAGACTTCGTTTTTTTCTCATTGCGTTAGAACAGTAAAAATACATAGACAAGCGTTTTATTCGGGTTGTATTTGTTACAATAAATGCGGTTAAAAAGTTATACATCATAAAGGGCCGCCATCTTCATACTGCTGGACTCATAAAGACCACGTCCTATTTGTTATACTGAAAGCACGTACTTGGTCATTATTATTAAATTTACAGTTGATGTATATCCAAGTACAAACAATTACCAAAGTAATTGTATTATAAGATCATTTCATTTCTAACATTAATTTTAATATTTTACACAACAAATGAAGAGCGTTAAAACATTTCACATAGATGTATAAGGCAAGAAGTTTTACAATCTAAAATATATACATAATTGGAAATGGTTTATTAAAATAATAACCGAAAATAAATAGTTAAAGTTTAGGTCTTTTCACTCAAAAGAACTTGACATTTTACACAAAGAACATTAAAAATAATGTTCAAAGAACATTATGTATAAAATAAAATGTTTTTAAACTTAAAATTAGATTTTAAGGGAAGAAAATGATTAACAATAAATTAAAAACATTATACATTCAATATGCGAAAATAACCAGGTGTTACATAAAATTCGTTCTGAATAAACGCTGAAATAAATAAATAATTATTATTAAGAGTTAGTACGCTAATATGTATTAAGACACGAAAGCAAAAAGGACTTAAGCTGGGAAAATTATTATATTATAGTGTAAACAATGTTTTGCATTTCTTAACAATGGGCAGCTATGAAAGGTTAACGACTTATAAAGGACCATATAAAGAGAAGTAATGGCATTTAATGAGCCAGGTTATGACCTGTATATCCGTTAATTTATATTTGCGCCATATTAATAGATCTAACAGCAATATACACTGTAATAAATAACCAAGTTTTATAATATAATAGAAAAACATTTAATATTAATTAATATCGTAAACTTAATTTTGTATATTTGGAGGAGAGAATATTGCTTTAATATTATATAAATGAATAGGTTTTAATGATTTTACGATCAAATAAATATATTAGTTTTAAAGACAATGGAATATAAATTTTAGCTTTTCAGATAAAATACCCTTTTGTGAAACTATAATGCACGTATAACACTGCAAATGTTAATGAGCCTTTTAAAATTAATAGCGTTATTAAATTTTATCTATTTAATAACGAGATCAAAAGTAGAGAGAATAAATTAAAAAAAAAAATTCTAAAGAAAATAATAAATCACTTAAGTTTTAAAATTAGGCCAATAAATAAAAACAAAATAAACCAAATGTTACAAGTAATTAATCTAATTAAAATAAACATAAATTTCAACAGAAAAAAGTAACTGAATTAACAACCAAGGACAGTCATATTGGTTAAACGTATTAATTAAATATGTGTAATCTATAAAAATTTTAATGAGTAAGTTCTTCTTAAAGTTTCAGAAAAGTTGAATTATTAATAAACAAGCCGTTAAACCCGAGGCTTAAGTACTACTGGGGCTTAATTTTATATTTAGAAAAAAAGAAGAAAAATTTAGTAAATTAATTTAGATAAGTAATTGTACATGTTGTTATATCTATTTAAAGACCAACAAATCAACACAAACATTAATTTATTTTTATTGGAATAAATGTGGTTGCCTTGCCTTAGCAATAACAAATCATTTCGATGTGCTTCGTTGATTATATCTATTTAAAGACCAACAAATCAACACAAACATTAATTTATTCTTATTGGAATAAATGTGGTTGCCTTAGCTTAGCAATAACAAATCATTTCGAGGTGCTTTGTTGATTTTATAAAAGATAAATAAAAAATGTACATATTCGCTTGATAGACAAAAATATTCCTTAATCAATAAACTTTTAGAAGTATTTACTAAATGGGAACATCTCATTCAAAAGAAGTATCTATTCATAAGTTATTGAATACGTTTGAAGATCTTTTCTAGAATTATCGTGATAAGGAAAAGAAAAGACGATTCATCATTAAAAAAAAGGCTAGATATTTATCAATCGGGGAAAAAATGCTACAAATCAAACGCTTTTAAATCCGGATTTTCGATCATCAAAGGATGTCTGAGTTTTTACTAATGGCATTTTTTAAGTCTGAAAATAATTTAGATTTTGAAAGACGGAAGAAAATGAAATTGAAGAAATATTGATAAATATGATATTTGCTGTGTTAGTCTTCCAGGGTATTAAACAAAATAAAAAGCTATTCCATTTGCTTTGCTATTTTATTTATTTTCTTTTGGTGATATTTCGTCTACATTTTAAGACATTTTCAAACCTTCATCAGTCATTAAATTACTATACAGAAACACGTCACATTTTAAATTTCAAAAAATAATTTAATTTAAATTAAACTATGAGTCATGATCCTACAGTGATGTCTGATTCATGAATCATGGGAGAAAAAAGTTGCGAGACGCTCCACGTCCGATTATATTTTTCTATGCAAAAAACAAATTTTATTCTTCAAAAAATTAAGTATGAGTACCATAAAAAACAAATTTTATTCTTCGAGTGTTATCAAGCATAAATATAGTTCCGTAAAATATATTATGAAAATTTAATTAAGTCGAGGCCATTAACGCTTTCCTTAACCATTCGGACAAAGAGGACATCAAAAGAGTTCTTTTATTTACACAAAAGTAGTAACAAACAGTAAACAAAAGACTCGATGAATCAGACACTGCGTATTTCCTACTTTCAACATTACCGCTCGGCTCTCTACCATGTACGTGAAACTCATTCGGTTAGTAGCATAAAAGAGCCGCTAGCCTCTTCTAAGTAAACAATAAAGGAATTGCATGTGACAGGAATATTCATTTTATATGAATACTAATTTAAAGAGAGTTAAAAATAAAACTCAGAAGGTTTTTTTGTGTCGAAAAGCTATTTTTTTAGAAACAACGAATAAACTTTAAAATTTTGGAAGTTTTAAAGTTTAAATAAAAATTTAAAAGTTAGTTTTTCCTCTTAACTTATTAAAATAACATTCCTAGAATGTTATAAAGCAAAAGAGGGAGTAGAAAATATTTTTCTAACACAGGAAGGAAATTATTATATTGCGAGTTCCGTGTAAGAAAATAAATCTTCAAAGAATATACTTATATAACATTCTTATTTCATCTAAAAATATTTTCCAGGTGAATTTTGTTTATGAAAAAGTGTGTTTTTATGTTTCAATGACAAGAAATTAATTTTTTCATGCTTTTTTTAAAGCAACAAGTTAGGGACGTTACTAAAATATTAAAATTAAGCCAATTTAATTGTGAATTTAGTTCCTGAATGATGTTTATGAATTCTGAATAAATGTTTATAATTGCAAAGGAAGCTGAGAGGGACGGCTACGATTTCCCCGCTGAAGAGGAATTATTTTTATTATAATTTTTGATGAAATGTTCAATAATAATTAATTGGAAACAAAAACCAGAAAGAGCTAAGAAATAGGAAACACTGGAAAAAGTAGTAATGTATATGAGTGGTATCGAACAGAGTATATTATTCTATTTTTATTTTTCATTTATATTAAAAACATAAATCTAAATAGTGATAAAACCCAGATTTCAAAATTTTGTTAATATAATAAATGTTTTTATATTTAAAAAAAAAAATATAGCTTCTATACTATACATTAAAAAAAAAGGAGTCTAAATTAGTGTGGCACATAATTTCCACACATTCTATGTATTGAAAAAAATGGGACATGGGAATTGAAAGTGTGGGGTTGCAGTTTCGATCCCAAGTTCGAGTTGAACTTTTTTTTATTCAATATTTAATAAGTTCAGATGGAAAACATTAATATGGATCATTTGTTGAATATTTTTGACAGTAAATATAATTTTTCTTCAAGATCAGATGAGTCCCTTTAATGATAAAGGTGACAAAAAATGTTTTGAGTATTACAGAAGAGAAATAATATAGGACCATTCATATTATTATGGGCCTAACAATGGGTCAAGTTACAGTAGTACGCAAAAATGTTAAATGACAAGACACGAGACAAATAAAATGTTTTCTGATGTCTGAAACAGATTTCTGTATATGATTTTTTTTTTAATTCAGGGGCATAAATAAAATGTAAATTCTTCAGAAAGGTCACAATGCTTCCTTTATGTAAACTCGAGAGCAATAAATCAAAACTTAAAAAAATTAATAATAATATCATGAAAGGTTATTAAATTCAGATCAATATCTTTAAAATAAATTACATAAAAAATTAAATTAAATTATTTTGTAGTTTACCTTGATGTTGTTTAGCATGATAACACAAAGAATATCAGCCTTAACTCAAATGATATTATGCATGTTTACACAAATTAAATACAGTAAACAAAAAAAAATGTCGTGGTAATTTAAACAATTATTACAAATTACTTAAAATATATGTGCAAAGGCTAAATTATTATAATTTGTACATAGAAAAAAAATCATATTGAATGTTGATCACTATCTTTAAAATAAATTGCTCCAATTTATATATATATATATATATATATATATATATATATATATATATATATATATATTATAAAATATTGTATTAGTGTCTCTTTACTTAAATTTTTAAATTGCATTTTTAAAACTCGTTTAAATTGCTTCTAGAACAAGTTTTTTTATTTTACAAAAATAATTTTATTGCAACAGGTAATTTAAAACATGTTATATTTTTTGTGTGGAAATTAATTTTTAAAAATTGTTTCTAATAACATTAAAATCGCGTTTATATTTTATTTTAAAAAGGTTAACTAAAAACTTTTTAAAAATAACTATACTCGTACTATTTCTTCTAGGTTGTTTAACTTAATAAAAAAAAAACTTTCACAGTTTGGAATTGTACTTCTTACATACGCATACCCTTTTTTAGTATAATTATTTCTTTTTTTTACCTCGGGAACTTAAATAAATACAATATTTATCTTTATTTATCATTAAATAGGAAATGTGAAGACTTTCTAAAAGGATATATATATATATATATATATATATATATATATATATATATATATATATATATATATATATATATATATATGTAATATATATATATATATATATATATATATATATATATATATATATATATATATATATATTCTATTTCTTTTACTGCTCTTACAGGCATCACTGTTTAAATCCGTTATTTTTGAAATGTAGTCTTTAAGTAAGATCACATGCCTCGAAGTTAATAATCTGAAAACGTGCATTTATTTTTAAAAGAGCACATATATATATATATATATATATATATATATATATATATATATATATATATATATATATATATATATATATAAAATAAACTTTCACCTTTTAAAAGCATCGGTAAGTAATTCCTTTAAAGAAGACTAAGTAATGGTATTAGTGTAATGGTTATTTGAAATCCCTGGGAAATTGTTGTGATACTGATTATATGGTTTTTGATTCTCCTAATGGAATTTTCGTGCTTTTATTTATTGATATTAAGAAGTCGCTTGTAGAGGATTTTAGTTCCCTTTTAGAGAGGTAATTTTCTATGATTTTTAAAGCGAAATTTTTCTTTTCCCCCTTTTTTAGGGATATTATAATCATGGGATTGTGGGAGTTTTAGTAGGAGGGTTATTTTAATGTAATAGAGATTACTTCCCCATCATGTGGGGATTTTATTTAATGGGGATCATTGCGATTACCAACTCCTTATACATTTTTTTTTTTAAATTTTGCATCGCATGACTCTTATTCTTAAGAGCTCTTCTTTAGATTTTTACACCCCTTATAAAAAGAAACAGAAGGGTGTAATAATTTAAAGAATTATTTGAATGAAATGTTCTTCTTTAGACTGTTACTCCCGTTATAAAAACTGAAGTGTGATCTTCCTTTGTCCCTAAGCATATTGAATTTTCCTTTTCCCCCTTTTTTAGGGATATTACTTACTTACTTACTTTTTTAGGGATATTAGTACTTAATAGTTATTAAGTCAAAGACATTAATATTCTAAAAAAAAAAAAAAAAACATAGGAAGTAACAATTTAAATATGATATACGGAATGTTCTTCATTAGACTTTTACTCCCCTTATAAAAATAGAAGTGTGATATTCCTTTGTCCTAAAGTACATGGGACTAAACATTCTTTTGTCTTAATAGTTATTGAGTCAAAGTCATTTATATTCTAAAAAAAAAAAAAAAAATAGACTGCCAATTAGTGTGGCACATAGCTTCCTCGCATCCTACCATGTACTTTATTGTTATAATGTTTATTGTGTAAAAACTATTAATAGTTTTAGCGATCTTTAACACTTCATAGCGGTGTCGCTGTTGGTTTTACTGAAAAATTGTATTTGTAAAAAAGTTTTGTCTCATTGAATAGATAAAGTTAGATTTTTTTCCTGACCTCAAATTCCAATTTTAAATTTAAAGTTCACGTTTACGCGAGCGTTGCTCTTGAACGCTTGGACGGATAACGTTGTCCAACGAACTCGTCCTGGGCATTGGTAAAATGAACATGTCTACCAAATTACAACAAAATCGGTTGACATTTACTCAAGTTATCGTCGCACGTTTCATAATTCGCGGACACACAGACCGACAGACAGACAGACAGACAGACAGACACGAGACCAAAAATGTTCCCTGATGTCTGAAACGGATTTCTGTCTTGGAATTTTTAAAATCGGAGGCATAAAAGTTTTTCGTTCTCAAAAGTGAACACAATGCTTCCGTTACCTTCGGTAAGCTCGGAAGCAAAATAATAATAATAATAATAAAATAAAATAAAAACATAGGTAATAACAATTTAAATATGGTATACGGAATGTTCTTCTTTAGACTTTTACTCCTCTTATAAAAACAGAAGTGTGATATTCCTTTATCCCAAAGTACATTAGCCTAAACATCCCTTTGTCATAATAGTTATTTAGTCAAAGTTTATATTCTAAATAAAAACATAGGGGAATAACAATCTAAAGAAGTACCTTAAAAGAATGGTTTTAAATCAGGAGTCTTTCAGTTATATATTCTTCTGTCGTTGATACCGTTTAGACGAAACCAAATAATCTTTAATGTACAGCAAATTTCAATTTATATTATAGACAATGATTGAGTGTAAGCAATATAAAATAGTAAGTAAGACACAGAAATGTCAATAATTAGTGAAAAAACAATCTTGTTCACCAGCTGTATTACAAAATGAAAGAACGCAAATGAATTCCTTAAAGTATTTAAAAACATCGGAACAAAAAAAAAAAAGGAGACGATACAATGCTTTACAAAGAAACCGGTCGCAGAAAGAGATATTTAATTTAAAAAACAGACTTCTTTAAGAGATATAATTAAATACAAGTGTTCATTTCAATTTAGCTGATGTGATCAGCTTGAAAGCGGTAGGTATATACAGACAAATGTATATTTCAATATCTAAGAAAGATAACCGAAAAGACAGGGAATGAAGATTTATGGTAGGTTTTGACCAGGATACATTCTTTAACTTTGAGAGAATTAATGTCGTACCTGTTTGAGTAATAAATTAATTAGCTTAGTATAAGATTTAACATTCTTCCTCTGCCATATTAACATACTGTGTATAATTCAAGATATATTTTTTGCATTTTTAAAAAGGTTATAGGTAAATAGTCAGTTTGTATAGTTGAAGTCCAGACGTTTATCGGAAATATACCAGGATTATAACAGTTCTTATATATTTGCATGTAACAATAAAAAATATAAGATATTTTAAAATTGTATAGAATAATATTAAAATTGTATGGTATGAGTAAACGGTGAAAGGAAATTGTGCTTCGAAGAGTTAGAATAAAATGATAAAGAATTCTGAAATTTATGTGAGAAATAAATTTAAAAGAACTTTTTTATTTTCTTTAAATAACCTTTCTAATAAGGAATCGAAGGATGGTTGTTTTTTATAATATATAATAAATATAATTTGTTAATAAAGTAAATATACCTTTTATTTAAATGAAAGAAGATTGGTAATAATTTGTTACCTATCTCATCTAAAAAAAACAAATGTGTACTATTATATTAGATTTGTCACATAAAATCGACATGAAAAATGTGACGCTCTTAAAAATAGTACTAGGAAGTTAGGAAATGTCAGGAGGTTACTCATTTTTACTTTTTTGGATACTTCTTTAAATTTTTACTCCCCTATGTGATTTTATAATATTAATATTAATGACTAACTAAATAAAAGGAATATCGCACTTCTGTTTTTATAGGGGCGTAACAGTCTAAAGAAGAACATTCCGTAAACCTTCTTTAGATTGTTACTCCCCTTATAAAGATAACAGATGGGAAAGATAACAGTTTTTGTACTATATTTTGCCAATAGAAGCACTAAAGTATTTAAATATAGTATTAAGAAGTTAGAAGGTAAAAGGAGGTAGCTCGATTTTCAATTTTTAGAACAAAATTTTGCCAATAGGAGCAACACCATGGCAATCGCCTTCAGAGGAGACGTGTAAAAGTTGCATAACTGGATTCATTTTCTGTTGGCTACACTGGATTCAATGCTCATAAACATTTCTATGAAGTGGAGAAAATTTCAACACCTTACCTTTGATTTGATATATATGAAAGGTTATATAAATAACAGGTTATAAACATTGTATAATAAAAATAAAAACCCATGAAACAATAAACAGTATTCACACGACGGCATTAACTGTGCAAACGTTAGCAAAGCAAGTGATATAAAAAATAGAAGTTATCTATTTTGTTTTAGATTTTTTTTACTCTGCTATTCCTTACATTTGAGAAGTAGAATTCAAGAGGAATTTGCAATATGAGAAAGTAGGCGGGATGTTGCTCGCTGAAGGTAAAATAATCTATGTTAGTACGAAGACTTATAGGAGTACATAAAAATATAATACCAGCAATATGTTCTTACATATTAGGAACACTGTTAAGGAGTAGAGAAATAGGATACAGGATGCCTCAGAGGAATGTAATCCCAGCACTTTCAAAACATGTACCGTACCTGGTACCTCGTCAGATCCAACATACTGTGCAACACATACTCATCTGCAATGCAAATATCCTTCTCTTCTTATAACCTCGCAGAGAAAGAATTGGTCCCTTTATATCTGTACAGATCAGCAGATGAGTTTCTATTGTGATCGTAGGACCTTGTAATGTTTGATGCATTGTGACTTCAGAATCTGATAGAAGATTTGTCCAACTACGCCGGTAAATTAGCATTTAAACAGCTTTAATAATTTATTATGCAGAACGAGATCTAGAAGAACAAGTCTTGAAATCATAAATGGAAATCGAGAGACAAAAATGCGAGCTAAGAAATTTTCACACCCCTGACAAAAAGAATGGCTTTGCATTTATTAGAAGAAAACTGAAGCTGAATTAAAAAAATAATTTAAACAATATAAGATTTTTCCTACGCTCTATCTATAAATACTGCAGTAAAAAGATTATTCGAAACCTAACCGGATTCTAGGAAGAAGAAGTACTTCAGGTCGCGTTGTCCATAACCTTTCAGTGGTATTAATACTGGAAAGAGTTATGAAACACATCATTTTATCATCCTGATTACCCTTTTTGGTTCGACATTTGTGATTAATGGTAATTCTGTAGGCACTAATGGTAATTTAATAGTTTGCGTTAACTTAAGCGCACCAAGGATTATAAAGGTTAACTGCCTAATACTACCGTATGGGTTGGCTCTTAGTCAAAGTTTCGGAGAGGAAACACGTGGAAAAGCCGACGCGAAGGATGTGCGATCCGTGTCAGACGGATGTGGGGTGGATGACTGATAGCCGTGATATTCGGTCGGCAATAGGGAAGCTTTTTGGATAGGGGTTTCCACGGCACTTCCCCAAGCCAATATTATCAATTGTCAGGGGGGCCTATGGGTAGAGTGAATGTGTTCGACGTTGGAAACCTCACAAGGGCTGAAACCTTCCACCATGGGTAAAGCTCAGGCACTTGGTTTCTCTTCCTGCGCCTCTCAAAGCCCGACGAAAACCCCGACAATAATAATTAACGACGTGACGGCAGAGGCAAACATCCACCCTCAAATGTTCCAGACACGTACATGCATCCCCCCTCTACCCTCTACTACGGCAAACTTCATCCACTTTGCACCGCCCCTATGCACTTTGCCGTCGCCGAAACGCACATGAGTTCACAAAGCATACAAACCCCCTAACAATGTACTCCCGTATCAAATTCGCAAACTACATTCGAATATTGCGTCGGACTCCTACTAAACCGCAGCTACCCCTTCACTTAATTATGCCAATTCTTCAAACCTTGTCACCTTTAACGGAGTTCAAGCCTTTTGATGGATTTAATCCATTAAACAATGCGCTTTAATCTACTTTCCATTACAATTCTAACGCTTCCCAATCCCGCCGTGATAATTAGAAATGAACGACTTTGTTAATAAATTTAGCCAATTCCGTTTGATGTAAGCTCAACCACAGTACTGTAAGTACCAATTGAGTAATTATTAAATGAAAGGCATTTTATCTAACAACACCTGGGATGTTAAAAAAATAAATGTTTGAATGTTAAAAACAATGAGGATCTTATAGTGCGTCTACTGCTCATTGCATTTTATTTGTCATGCCGCTCTTGGTAAAAATGAAACCTGTAGGAGGTAAGTGACATCTTTATAATGATAGTATTTTTAGATATAGTATTTTAGGTCATCTAATGAGATTAATATAACATTAATAACTCATTTAGATACATACTTTAATGTTTTACAATCTTATCTTGGTACATATAAATGTGAAATTAATGGCAAAAAAGTTCAGCTATTAAATTTGGTAGGATTAAGTAATTAAGGTCTTCCTTCAAAACAAAAAAAAGAGATCACTTAAGTAAAGTAGATAAGTTTATTAGATTGAGTTCATATAATATAGTTATACTGATAAAAATAAAAGTGGCTAATTGGGTGATCATTTTAGGAGATTTTCAATGTATTTCAGGTGTACTTTTTGGGAAATAATAGTAGATAATTGATCTACCTCTTTTGGAAATTTTCAAGGTATTTCGTTTCCTCTTTTGGAAGAAATAAAAGTAGCTAATTGAGCGACTACTTTACGAGATTTTCAAGGTATTTCAAGTGTTCCTTAGGAAAAAATAAAAGTAGCTCAGTGAGCGACCACTTCAGGAGATTTTCAAGGTATTTCAAGTGTTCTTTTGGAATAAATAAAAGTAGCTCAGTGAGCGATTACTTCACGAGATTTTCAAGGTATTTCAAGGGTTCTTTTGGAAGAAAAAGTGGCTAATTGAGCGACCCCTTTAGGAGAATTTTAAGGTAATTCAGGAGGTGTTCTTTTGGAATAAATAAAAGTAGCTTATTGAGCGACCACTTTATAAGATTTTCAAGGTATTTCAGGTGTTCTTGAGGAAAAAATAAAAGTGGCTAACTGGGTGATCTTTTAGGAGATTTTCAATGAAATTCAGGAGTTCTTTTGGAAGAAATAATAGTGGATAATTGGGTGATCATTTAAGGAGGCTTTCTAAGGTATTTAATTTGCTCTTTTGGAAGAAATAGAAGCGGTATTTGTTGAACAACTTAGGCAGTCTTAATTATATTTTACCGTCTTCTATAAGGACTAATAACTAAGTTTGAAAGAGAACACAAACCATACTTAATGAATGTTTATCTACTGTATAATAGTAACTCAATGAAATAGGCTTAAATTGAATTAAAAATAATACGGTTAACAGGATTCACTAATTTTTCATCTTAAAGCAATTATTACAATAAAAAAAGGAGTTTGTTTTGGGCTTCTTTTTTCACATTATGCCTAATTAATTAAAAGGCAACTTACCTAGTGTTTTTAATAAGCGGGTATGTTAAATATGCCACACACAAACATTTGCCCAGAAGGCAGCTGTTTGACCAGTTTCAAGTGGCTTGGTGTTCACACACAGACAATACACGAGTTTTAGAGGGGCTTCGCATCACTCAACAAAATAACTATAATTAATCACGTAACTACAACACAGGAAACCTATAATTACAAATAAAAAAAGGGTCTCATTTTTATCACAAGTTCCATCAGTTTCCATAATATTATCCCTTCTTAATGTAGAAAACTATGAAGAGATGCAGCTAAACAACTAAACGTAATGTTCAGTTATATACATATCAGAAAATTAGGAAAAAAAAAAACCCGTTACCTCTAAACTATCCATTATTCTATAATGTTTTTCTTTTTTTCTTTAATAAACACCATAAAAACTTATCCATCTACGATTGATACGAAATATAAACATTATATCTCTGTTTAGATGCATAGAAAGTGATTATTTTCGTAGCTATAAAGCTATATTCATTGCTCATGCGCGTTCAGAATGAGGTGAATAATTCCTCTTCTTTCCACCCTAGGTCGGAAAAAAAGAGTAATTCTTCACCTTAACGCACGATTACCGAGTTTGTTTACATTCTAATTTGCTGTTTGTTTAATTAAAGTAACTGTTTATATCGAGTTTTTAGAGAAACAATGAGTGATTTAAGTGATTATGAAGAAAATGAAGAGAATTATACGCCTTCCGAAATAATAAATTCGGCACAAAATACAACTAATGAATTAATATCATCTTAATCAAAAGAGAAATACGTACCTACATACAGGAAGTTTATTTAAAAAAAATTTCTGTATTTATTATTAAATTCCACAATCGTAGATAAAGTAAGGTACGCAACTCGTGCGAAAACTGCATTTTGCATTACTTGTGTGGTTTCACTACCCTCGCTGTAGCTCGGGTGTAAACTCCACACTCGCATGCAAAATGCTACTTTCCGCACTAGACGCGCAATGTACAATTTCCTATTGCATACGAGCTTACCAAGGGTAACGGAAGCTATGTGATCGTTCTGAACGAAAATATTTGATTTCTTCGATTTCAAAAATTCCAAGACAGAAATCCGTTTCAGACATCAGAGAACATTTTTGGCTCCGTGCGTCTGTCGGTTTGTAAGTCTGTCTATCTGTCAGTATGTCACTTATTTTTTGCGGACCAACATATCTTAACTAACTCGTCCAATTTTAATGAAATTTGGATGGTAGGTCAAAATTATTTTTCATAATATAAGTTTCAAATTTCTACGCTCATTTAGTTCTCTTCAACATGCGCGCACAAACGTACATTTATTAACCATATATCATCAAAAGCACTTATTTGATTTTTGAACCGCATGGCTTCAGATTAATTTCAACCGTCTGCGCTCTTAAACTTTTGTTCCATATATACTTTAATTCATGTAAAAAATCAAAACAATTTTGACATATTAATAAAACGGGGGAAACAATTAAATAAATTTGACAATCATGGCTTATAAAAGCATAAAATCAATAAAGTACGTGGTAGGTTGCGAGGAAGCGATGTGCCACACTAATTGGCAGAGAATTTTAATTATGATGGTAAATAATCAAGAATGGTGGTAACCAATAAAACCAATTTTATAAGTTAATAAAAGTTATTATTTTGTATAAATGAAAAATCAAATTTAATTTCTATTGTTACTGGTGTTATATTACTTTGCTTTGTAAGTTTCATAGCACACCTACTACCCCAATTTTGAACCATTTCCCGTCATTCAATCTTCCCCAAATTTTGCACATGGAAATTTAGGTGAAGAATATAGAAAAAAATATGTTGAAAATACGACCAGTTTTAAAATATTTTAAATTTATATTAATTATTTTTTAGACTGAACATCAATCGGGTAAGAATTTTTACTACTTATTTTTAATTCTTTATAATTTTAATGAAGTTACTTTGATTTAACATCAATTTAATCAGTATAAACTTAAAACTCATCATATTAAATATGTTGAGGTTATTTTATCCGCGGAACGCAAAAGCATGGGGAACAAAGTAGAAGAAAAAATGAAAAACATCTCATTAAAAATAAAAAATAAAAAAATTGGCTTCGTCTTCTCAGATAAAAACTATTTTTTTAGAACGAAGAAGCAAGGAAAATCTCTTGAAAAAGATGTCTTCATTTTATTTATTTATTTATTTAATGTTTATTTTACTTGAATATAATATAGAATATACATGCATATACATAAATATATATTAAAAGCACGCACACTCCTCACTTCTTACACACACATATGTATCTATATGAACCAGCAAAATCTTTATAACGAAACGTCTTTTAAATTTCTTAATATAAATTTTAAAATATGCATATTTATACAAGTACATATTTATTTATACATTTCGACGAAAACTTCAAAATTTAATTTGACACTCTACTACGGATATGAACTTGCGAAAATCTTTATGGAAGCAGAAAACAAGTTATTTATGAATATTGTATATTAATAAATAAAAATACAGTTTATAACCGAATAAAATATTTAAATACTGAAAAGCTAAACCGTTTTCTTTTGTTTCATATATCATATTTGGGAGGGAATAATTGTACAATTTATATATCCTGAATTCTATCAATTGTTTTGTTTATTTGTGAATTGAATTTAAAGGAATTATAATAAGAATATAATTATAATTATTAAAAAAAAGTCGATTTAATGTAGACAATTTGGATCTTTCATATTTTGGATTGCCGGAGTAAAACAACTCAGAACCTACTTTGTCTCAAATGAGGCAGGTTTTTATAGCTTGGAGAGTTATGCATCTTGATCACTTGCCCCAGCACAATGCCAAGAATTATTCTAATTCTCTCTGTTAACTATTAAGAGATTTGTCAGTAAAGGAACCTCCGCTACATTTTTACTTTCTCATATACAGAGAAAGTATTGTGATGGCGCGAAAATTCGATTTTGAGATTTATTATACACATGTTTTGAGTCCACAAAAGTTATTTTTTAAAAAAAGTCAGTCTGTCGTCTGTTCAGACTGCAGACGCATGGAGCCTAAACTACTGGGCCGATTTTGACGAAATTTGGCTTACATGTTAAAAATAATACCCTGAGGCAAAATTGAATTTAGCTCCAAATTTGGTGGCTCTAACCCCCAAAAACTTTATAAAATGTGAAAAAAAAATTATTTCTCGAAAACGGTTTCGAGGATTTTTATTAAAAAATTCTAAAATGTAGTCTATTTTAAATACGAATCTAACGATATAAGCCGTTTTCCCGGGAAAAAATGTAGTTCCTGAGTAAATAGTTTTAAACGCGGCCTTATAGAGGCCGGGTTCGATTCCCCATTAAGGAGAAGTTACTTTTATGATAAATTTTGATTAAATGTTCAATAATAATTAAATGTAACAACGAAAACTAATAAATGGAAAACACTAGGCTAAGTAATTATGAACTCGTATATGCGAGAAAGTTTGTTTGAGTTGTCTCGGCGGATTTTGAAAATTAATAATAATATACAGGAGAATGCGCAATCTCTTGGACCTTTTGGGTATTATTTTAATCAGCTTATATTTAAGTATGGTCTTCTTATTTAGTATTTATGGAAAGCAAAAAGAAATAAGTATTTTTAACTGACTTAATTTACATTTTTAATTTTCTTATCGGCAAAAAAGTAATAAACAATTATAGAAGGAGATAATAATATTTGCGTTACTCTACATAGTGAAGACTTGTTTATTTTAATAAGGTCTCACTGAATGAGTTCGTTCTTCATTGAAACAACTTAGTAAAAGATTAACTCTCTGCTAACTCTAGCTAGAACTTTATCGTAGAAGTTAGTTAACTAAACCTTAACGACATTCAACATCTAAACCCTGAGACAATTAAATCAGAAGTTCAGGACATCAGGGAGCAAGTTATAGCAGGTAATAAATACAAACTTTATCCTAATTATTGGTAATCCTTAGAGAATTGATAATTAATTACTAGAGGTCATCTGACAAGAATAGCGTTTTAAACCTGTAAAGTACAAACCAAATTTAATTTCACTTATTAATCAATTAACGTTTAATTATGAATTTATTATGTTATTTTGCCTTGAAACAGAACGTTCTTTTGTTATTGTTTATTTAATTAAGGAACAGTCATTAGCTTCTTTACTTTAAGACAATTGTCGTAGACCTATGAAAATGTTTAAATTGTATTAATATTATTATTTTTATTAATGAACATTTTTGTCAGTGAATGTAGAATAGAATTGTTCCTTTTGTATACATTTCTTTTTGTAGTTATTAAAACTGTTGGAAATAATTTTATCTCTAAACGTTGATAATGATGTGTTATTATTTGTAAAAAAGGCCACATCTGATTATACTGGTTGATGCATTTTCTAAATAAGACGTCGAATTGGGTAGACTAAGGATAATATTAAAGTTTCAGGAGTATTGTTGGATTCCAATTATTATTTTTCAACAAGACAATTTAGTTAAGATTTAAAATATAACTTTATTGTATCTAATTTGGAAGGGTATATTTATAATTGATTGGTAACTAACTATAGTAAGTAAATGTCAAGATTCAAATTAAGTTAAAGAAAGATAATGTTAACAATAGAGAATGCTACAAATGTAATGCAAATAATCGTTATTTCCTTATTGTTACTTGTGTTAAATATTTTTAAATTTAAATTTAAAGTGATTTAGGGACTTAAACCTCTTGGGTGAGTATCTCATCTATAGAAAGTCGTAACACATGTCATTGGTTCTAATTTACTACAAATTATCTACCTCAAAATAATTCTTAGGACGAACAGAGAGATTCGTTAAGAATTATTAACAGAGAGACGACAGATTCATCATTGAATCAAAAATGTAAAAATCTTATTTAGATAGTTCAATGAAGCCCAATATTATGTTTAATTTTCCATTAAGGAACAAGTTAGGTAGTAGTATTGCAAAAGCCTCGTCCAGCCTGCCAAACCAAACAGAGGATACGAGCAGAGTATTGGTGTCTGCGAATGCTCAGTCTCAGGTGCGCAGGCCCACTTTAAACTGAGCATGCGCAGATACCAATGGTTGTCTCAGATGCCCAGCAGTGGCGATCCTAGGGGGGGGCTAAGGGGGCTTGAGCCCCCCCAGATACCAAATTAGCCCCCCCAGGATTCAAATTATCAATTTCACCTCAGAAATGCATAAAAGCGAAGTTTTGAGTGGTCATATTTCAAAAATTTTCCTGGGGTGTACCCCCGGACCCCCCACCCCCTCATTAACTGCAGACGACTCCAATGATTACAGTAAGATATTGTACTGCAGTAAGTATCAGCATAACATTTCTAACGAATCCGTTCTAAACACAGTTGTTGTTACTTGGCCGCGGAGATGTTTTTTGTTTATTAATTGTACACGAATCCCCCCCCCCCCAGACTTTGCCGCTGGATACGCCTCTGCATAGGATTGCCACCGGAAAGGAATGTAACAACATATAATATTCAAATGTGTTGCTTCCTGGTACATTAAAATGTATACTAAACCCACAAGACATGAGGGCTTTAGCCCCCCCAGAACTATTGATCTAGGATCGCTACTGAATGCCCAGTCAAAAGAGCGCCTGCGCATCTGAGACTGGACTTGCGCAGAAACCAATGCTCAGCACGTTTCCTCTGTTCGGTTCGGCTTAAGGATTTGCCATAGATCTTTAGAAAACACTGGTCAAAACATAAACGTTCATACATGGCAATTTATTAGGGAAACATCACTAGAGTGGGTTTCAAGCTATAAACATTTCAGACAGGCTGAAAAATGGAATAAAGTGATACTTAAAATACGAGTATACAATAAAACTCTTAAGACAAATAGGTAATCGGTTAATAAGATATGTATTTAAATTCTACTAATGCTGAAGAAGTAAGTAGATTTTGGAGAACGTGAAGGGGATGCGGTGTTCAGTTGAAAATCTAAATTGAGGTGATAAAACAGGCTGTGGAAGCTAACTGGATATGGAGTCTGAATAAAGATCACTACTAAACGAATCATAAGAGGTTCTTTAAGAAGGGAGAACTATCCGTTTCAATTTGATTACAATAATGCTAACAAAACGAAGTCCCCCCAAAATAAAACAAGCGTAACGATTTTGTAAATTGGAGGGGAGGTGGAGCTTCTGATGAGATTGGAATGTAAGAAGGGTAGTGTTCTCCACGTGCAGGAGACACCGAGGACATAACAGACCCTCGGAGGATATAAGCGTTGGACAAGGTAATTGCTACAAAAGAGGGGAGTACCAAATACCCCGGTGGTTTACGACCGGTATATCCTTCAAGTGTAAAGAGCCCTGGGGAGTGCAATGAAGAAGGGAAGTCAGAGACTAAGTTAAACGCGTCTGTGTGAGTAAGAATGTCGAGGGATCATTTGTAGAGTAACCGGAGCGGATCATTGCTGGCTCATTACAGTGAAGATAGGAGGCGCCTTCAGCCCTCGCGTTCTAATATTCTCTTCCTTGCCTCTCCCTCATAACATTATACAGGACTCATTTCCCGCACTGTGAACTGGACAATGGCTTTGGAACATCTCTAAAACAGTAACAAAGCGTAATAGAACCTGAGCATTAAACAGGATGAGCTCTTCACTTTGAAGTATGAAACATTTTATGGTCAAGGAATGTCTTTGTTTCATCGAAGAATACTTTTGGCAGAATAAAAAATAACGTTATTCCGTAGAGGAAAATAAATTAAGACACTTCAAGCGGTAAAACATCATAGGGAGTATCAAATTAAGGCTAGTAAACACCAAAACGCTCGAAAAAAATAAATAAAATTATAGACATTTCGTATTAGAAAATCATTTATAATAGTCAAGCTAAAATTTTGTGTAAGAAGCTAATCTTTTAGTGTCTTTTAAGAATATGTGATTGCCCAAATTTGTCTCCGGGACATAGATTGGCAATCTACAAAAAACAAACCAGTGTAAAGCAGTCATGTCTCACCCATTACGGTGGACAATGTGATTTTCATGATCCTGAGTACAAAACTAGTTAGTAAACTGAAAATCAAGTTGCTGTTAGTTTGTCACTTGATAGGGCTCCAATTTGATTTGGAGTAATATTTGAATAACAAACCTATCAAGGGACAAACTAACATCAACTTGATTTTTCGTCTACTAACTAATTTTGTGTTCAGGATCATGAAAATTACATTATCCACCTTAAAGGGCGGGACATGGCCACTCCCCACCGGTGTTTTTTCTCAAACGCCTATTGCCAAGTTATGTCCCGCTAACGAACTTAGCCAAGCACTAATTCTTAAAAGGCACCAAAACATCTAGATACTCATGCACAAAATTCTAGCTTGATGTTAGTCAGATACTTTTCTCCTAGACTATTAGGAATTCCATAGTGCGGTATTACAAAATTTCTATTCCAATTCATAATTATTCATATCTAGAGGACATCTATATGAATAATGAAGCCAGTTTAAGTGTGTATATTAGAACTTTTAAAAGTTAAATATATATGGTGGGATGCAATCCAAAACTTTTTTGGCCTAGGTGAAACTGACATGTGAGAAATACTTGGCACTCATTGGTTTTTTAAAAACGTCTCATTTGGGGGCTTGTCGATAATAATAATTAATTATACTCGTAACTATAATGAAGTGTAAATAGCTGAACCTATATCACTGTAGTATAAATAAATTACTAAACTTTAAAATCAATCATGAAATATAAACTTCCATAAAGGTTGATGGGGATGTCTCTAAACTCAAGAAACAAAATGTCAAGGTTTTCAATTAGAAATAACTTTAGTCTACCAATCCCTAATTACATTTTGCAAAATCCTTTTTAAATACAAACATAAAATCTTCAAGGAAATATCATATAAAATAGACTGCCAATTGGTGAGGCACATAGCTTCCTCGCATCCTATCTCGTACTTTATTAATTTTATGCTTTTACAAGCCATTATTGTCTAATTTGTTTGATTGTTTCCCCCGGTTTTTTAATGTCAAAATTGATTTGATTTTTTACTTGAATTAAAGTATCAATTAAGCAAAAGTTAAAGAGCGCAGGCGGTTCAAAGTAATCTGGGGCTATTTACGGGCTACTTTCGTTAAACTATAAAAGTTTCATATAAATCAGATAAGTACTTTTGAAGCTATAGGTGTAAATTAATGTATGTTTGTGCGCAGGTGGAAGAGAAACAAATGAGCGCAGATGGTTGAAACTTATATGGGACTAACAATGGGCTACTACCCCCAAATGTCATTAAAATTAGACGCGAAGTTTTTAAGATACGTTGGTTCGCAAAAATTGAACGACAGACCGACCGTCAGACAGACACGGAAACAAAAATGATCCCTGATGTCTTAAACGGATTTCTGACTTGGAGTTTTTGAAATCGGAGACCTAAAAATGTTTCGTTCAGAACGATCACTTAGCTTTCGTTACCTTCGGTAAGCTCGGAAACAAAATAAGGATTAACCATTCATACGTTTTAAAACATCGGTCCGAGACAACTCAAAAAAACTTTCTCATATACGAGTTCATAATTACTTAGCCCAGTGTTTTTCATTTATTAGTTTTCGTAGGTACGTTTAATTATTACTGAACATTTCATCAAAATGTATCATAAAAATAGCCTCTCCTCGACGGGGAATCGAACCCGGCCTCTCTCCGTCTGCGTTTAAAGCTATTTTCTCAGAAACTAGATTGGCAGACCATGCTAACATGGCAACTTATAAAATGAGTTTTCTAAATGATAATGGATACGTTACAACCATTCATACTTGTCATAATGACAGAGGTCATTTTTTATTTTTACACTTTTGAGTTTTGTCGCATTCCTTAAGTTCTATTGTTGGCATAGAACCCTTCATCATAAATATTTGTCAGGTAGAAAAATGGTTCATATGTCATAATATTGTTTGACAGAGAGCTGACCTGAGAACCCTGAATTGAACAATGAAAAAAAAAAAAATCTAAAAATTTACTTAACTTTACCCCAAAGGACTTGTTAAAAAGTATATAAATATTTTTGTTCAGCGAAATATCTCTTTAAATTGAAGATGTTTTTATGTGGACTAGTTTTATCCTTATGTGGAATTTGTTAATACGAGTCAAAATTACTGTATACCTTATTTGATAAAACTTTTTGTACCATTTTATTAAATTTATTATAAAATCTGAGTTTAATTTTACACCTTATTTGATCACTGATGAAGCTCAGGCTCCCCGAGGGAAAGCTTTGATAATAAATATGTAAACCACACACACCACGGATTTTTATTCCAACCGATCTCCTTCATTCTTATCTCTTTAAAATTTATATTTAATTTTGTTTTATTAAAAACAATTATTGAATAAATGTAGAGAAAAGGTCACTCCACGTGAAATAAGTTTATTATTTTCAGAGCAGCTTTCAGCCACTATAGGGCCATCATCAGTGCCGCAAAAGCGAAGAAAGTTAAATAAAAAGATAAAATAAGAGGGAACGGTGAGTCATGTCGTCTTGTACCAGTTGCTGGTTTAACATGACTCACCGTTCCCTCTTATTTTATCTTTTTATTTAACTTTCTTCGCTTTTGCGGCACTGATGATGGCTCTATAGTGGCTGAAAGCTGCTCTGAAAATAATAAACTTATTTCACGTGGAGTGACTTTTTCTCTCTCCATTTAATGATGACCTCCACTAACGCTTCATATTTTAATTAATTATTGAATATATTTTATTATATTTGTAGCATTACATACAATAAAAATAAACTTAATAAAAGCCAAATTAAATACATAGTCTGATATTTAGTAAAGTATAGCTCCCTCGCCTCCTTCATCACCATTCAGAATTCGACCATTTAGATCACATAAATATTAAATATAATCAAGAAATGAATATCAGACCAATAGGGTAATTATGACCACCAATCCGAAGTACAGCGAATTTTTACTACGTTTTTATTAGCTTGCTTTCTTGTTTGTTTGTTTGTCCAGTACAAATCTTGCAATCGATTCTTAACTAACATCCCGACTAGCTAGACATTTGAAACTTTTAGAATAGCTCAAAACACGATGACAATGCATTATATTAATACTTTCAGCCATATTTCAGCAGAATTTAATTCGTGTTAAGCAAATTTTGCTGTATGGAAAGTTAGTTCGGAAAAAATCCGCAAGTTATTTAATTTGTTTTGACACATCCCATATTTACGATCTTCATTTTGACGGGTTTCAAATTTGTGATTTATGACAGAAAATTTAAAAACGTAGTATATAAAAAGTTCTTTTTCTTCTTCTCTCTTCTAATTAATCTCTTAATTAATTAATTATTGTAATTATTCAACATAAACAAATTACGTTCTTTGTAATGACCATAATGCTTATAATTACTGGCGATAAAGCAAAAACATTAATTTATATAATTTTTATTATTTTAGCTTTAGGACAGTTAAACTATCAACTCAATGTGATATAAAGTCTACTGGCTAATCTGTAGCATTAAATACTACTCGTATATAATGCAGTGCTTAAAACATTAATTAAATCATTTTATTTATTCTGTCGCATTCAGTACACTGTAGTTACACACATATATATATATATATATATATATATATATATATATATATATATATATATATATATATATATATATATATATACACACACACGATGAGAGAGGGTTGACCGTAATTTTCCCTTTACCATTATTTTCACCGCGGCGTCCACGGTTATGTGGTTATAGCCCATTTGTTTCATAACGCATCAAGCAAATGCTATATAGCCCCTTTGTAAGGGAATCGTCACACAAAATCGCTGCATTACAGTTTCAAAAAAAACCCTCATGTGTCGTTTTCATTAACTTTTATTATTGTCGTGGCTCGAAATTACTTCTTTTTTTTCTCTCTCTCGCTTTTTATTGCAATTTTTCCTTTATTAAACTTTTTTTTTTATTATTTATTTAAACTACTCATTCGTTCTGCATATGTTTTTTTGTTTTTGTTTTAAAAAAAGAAACAAAACCGACGACAAAAAGCTCATTTAAAATCTACTTTTAAAAAAAAAATACACATATATATTGTTGGGGGGGTTTTTTGATCGTTTAAAAAGTCCGTGAATTTTCTAATTACAAAAGTTCCCTATTATCTCTTTATTTAACTCTTGTATTTTATAAAAGAAATGTGAAAAGGAAATGAAAACAAAATTTAAAAAAAAAAACACAAATTGTAATTACTAGTATTTGAAGTTTAAGAGTTGAAAATTAGCATTGCGTGGTTTTACATTGTATTTTACAAGTTGACGGTTTTTGCTTTACAATTAAGAGTTGGAATAGAAGAGAGGAAATATAAAGTCGTTTAGTTTCTTGGTTTGAAAGTAATTGCTTCATTCAATTGTTGGTTTCACTATTATTCTTTCGAGAGTTTTTCTTTTCTTGTTTTATTTTTTCCAAACGACTAAATATTTGGTTTGGTTTTCACTATTGTAATTTCTAAACTTCTATTTAAAAATTGTTTTGTTCGACATATTTTTTATTGTTTTAATTTAAATATTTTCCTAATTTTGTTTCCCCTGAAAGTAAATATTTATTCCTTAATCGTGTATAGAAGGATCCGTAATTTCTAAACTTTTATTTTAAAATTGTTTTGTTCGACATATTTTTTATTGTTTTAATTTAAATATTTTCCTAATTTTGTTTCCCCTGAAAGTAAATATTTATTCCTTAATCGTGTAGAAGGATCCTTTAAAGGGTAGAAATAAAAAGATGACTAACATTGAATACTTAGCCGAGTCCTTATCAATGCTATTGATAACAGGACGTAGTTTTTTGATATGACAGAAATATACACTTACCATTTTTAATTGTTACGAATGGTTAATTAGGGGAGACCGGGGACGGTTGAAACATTTTTTTACAAAATCGCTTCCTGCAAAAATATTATAAACTCTCTATATTTGACAGTGGGCCTTAATTGAACTTTAGTTAACAGGCTAGAAATGGATGAGGTTATAGTAAGATTATCTGCATTACAAAAATATTTATAGGCATTTTAAAAATTCAGGAAAAATGTTTCAACCGACCCCCAAAAAAACCAGGGTGGTTGTAGCAGTTATTGGGGTTAGTTGTAACACTAACAGAATAAAGATAATTATGTTAGAAATACTTATTTATCGAGTCAAAATCACAGAACATAAAGCAAAATAATTGAATAATTGGTCATACGCAGAATAATAAGTGTTTAAGATAAATGAAACAAATATTCTAAATGCAATTTGAATAACATATCTTGTAGTTCAAGGTTAATTAACATTAAAACTAATAAAATTTGACAAAATTAAAAAAAAAAAAATTTTATTTAAATTATTTAAATGAAGCAAAGTGTATTTGAAAATATCATACTTTATAGCCAGCTGGTAACTTAATTGTAAACATTGTTACAACCGTACCCAGAACATGTTTTAAAAAAGTTGTCGTCATAACCTCCGAAATAAACAATTTAGATAAAAAAGAATTACGCCTGTTGAACTTTCATAACCAAAGTTCTTACGTTAAAAACTATCATAACCACAACTATTTTAATTTGACTTATTGACGCGAAAACACAATACCCCCTCTCAGAAACTTATGATAAACCCGAAACGACACCAAACCTAAAAGTTCAGATTCCGACACGGAATTAAATATGAAATATGCATGTTGTCTGTCTGTCTGTCTGTCTGTCTGTGTGTAACGTTTACGTGTCCGACGATAACTTGAGTAAACGTTGACCGATTTAGTTGAAATTTGGTATACATTTTTTTTTTCTAATACTCAGGCTACGTTTTTTGGACAGCGTGATCCGTCCAAGAGTTCGCGCGCAATGCTCGCGTAAACATGAGCTTCAAATTTAAAATTGGAATTTCACAACGGGAAAAAATTCTATCATCACCTATTCGATGAGACGAACATTTTTTTCAAAATAAATGTTTTAGTAAAACCAACAACGACACTGCTATGAATTAATAAATATCGCTAAAACTATTAAAGCGGACCTAAACGTTTAAAATAGAGAAAACAACCTTTTTACCGATATCTTACGTTCTAACGTAACGATTTTAAAACTCGTATATTTGCAAAAGCCGGATATCCACATACCACTGGTGAAAAAATAATATCGTCCACCAGAAATAAAAGAGGTAATAAATACTGTTGAAAATGAACCCTGAACCAGTTTTAAAAAGTATTCCGCACACTAATTACTTCATACAACGTTGTATGGATGAAATGTCAGAAGATGTTAAAAAAAAATCTTGAATTTGTGAATTTTTAGTGTAGTTGGATGAATCTACTCATTGTAGAAACAGTATTTTGATGTTTTATGTTCGATATTATAGCTCCAGATTAAGAGAAATGACAGAATAATTTTTTTCAGCGAACTGTTGCAACTGTACACTACAGGTGAACATCTTTAACAGGTGAACAGATATTATCTTTGTTTTGAAAATTTACACTCAACACTCCAAACAATTAAAAGAAGATAATATATTATGTTTGCTAGGCAACATGAAACAGGTAATTTCAGGCCAAATATTAAAAAAAAAAAAAATCAATAGGTACATCACACAATGACCACATTAATAAAAATTTAACTATTGTCCAATGTCGATTTATCTGTTGTCTGAAATCTTATATAAACCACTTTTTTCAAATTTGTTCTTCAATTTCTTAGCACAATTTTTTATCTTTAAGATTTTTAAGTGCAATTATTAGTGTTCCGCTAATGTATGCTGTATATTTAGAGAAAAATGCAAGGGGGTCGATGAAGAAAATCTTTTTTTAAAAGGGGTCGATGAAGGAAAAAGGTTGGGAACCCCTGCTCTAGCTTAATCTTTCTCCTTCAACATTCTTACAAAAATAATTTTAAATTTCCTTCCTCCAAATGTATTTTTTTTTTAAAACGATCTCAACTGACAACTGACATAACATGCTAGACGTATTTGTAAAAATTGCCCCATATTTGTTTTAAATAAAATATACTTTCTTTTATATTCAAAGAAACATTAGCCTCTAGAAGGTCATAGGTCAGGTGCCGAGTTTTGAGTTTTTTTTAAACATTATGAGTTATTTTGTAAAATAAATACGTAGAGAAAGGCGAAATTAAAGGGCAAGCAGGGCAAGCAGTCTCAAACAATATATTCCTTTGTGCATAAAATATCTCTCTGTAAAATGTAATGAGGAAAACATGAGTACAGTTAGTATAGAAATAGGAATATTTTTGATATATACCTTTCAGTATTTAACTATTATTCAATAGAGAAAATATTTTTCGAAAAAAAAGATAAATAAATCTTGAGACTTGTAGTATAAATGTCTTAAGAAAAAAAAACAACTTAAAAAATAAGACAGTAGTTGAGTAAAGTTCTATACGGTCCTAAGAAATCGTAAATCATAGGGCATGCTTTGTCGGCAAGCTACATGGGGTAGCCACGAGTTTACAAATATAACCAAAGGGAAAATAAATAATCTTCCCACTCCGCAATAAATCTCAAAGCTTCACTGAACAGGAAGCGTTTCAAGGGTAAATATGAATTATTACTTAGATCTGACGAAACAGAAGGAAAAATTCACCCCAAGCAGAGAGTACTTAAACCTAGAATTAATAGGGAGTTATTTAATAATGCATGGATGAGTATATTTGAAGAAAAATTATATCATCTAGAAAAATACTCTGTCAATTAGTGTGGCACATAGCTTTCCTCACGTCCTAATTCGTATACTTTAATGGTTTTATGCTTTTACAAACAATTATTGTCAAATTTATTTAATTTTCCCTTGATTTTTAAATTTGTCAAAATTATTTTGGGTTTCTTTTTGAAGAATTTTTCATTGAAGAATCAATATATCAAAATTTAAAAAGCTTAGACGGTTGAAATTAATCTGAGACTATCTGCGGGTTTACTTTCAACAAACTGAACAAACTATCCAAATTTCATAAAAATCAGATGAGTACCTTTAAAGATATAGGTGTAAATAAATTTATGTTTGTGACATGTTAAAGAAAAGCAAATGGGCACAAAAAGTTGAAATTTTTTATTGGACCAACAATGGGCTAATTATGACCTACCATCTAAAGAGTAGTTTTTAAGATATGTTGATTGGCAAACATTGTGGATTGACCAACAGACAGACACGGAACCAAAAATGTTCTTTTTTACCGCCCTAGGGCGGAAAAAAGAGGAATTATAAAAACGCACATGCGCAAGGCAATGAATACAAGTACCTAAAGAATCACTTTCTACGCATCTAAACAGAGATACAATGTTTATATTTCGTAGATAAAGTCTATTATCTGAATTAATATGTATGTAAGGTATTAGTAAAAAAAAAATTAAATTCATAGTACATATATTACTTTATGAGACTTTTTAACTTAAAATGTTTGTTGAAATTAATGTGTAAAAAAACTAAGAATAAAGAGAGACACGGTAAAGAGGAAATCACTTAAAAAAAAAGTTTTTTAAAACAACCTCAAAAAAAAAGTTATACTTCTGTTTTCAATTTCAAGCTGGAGACTTGGTAAGAGAAAAAGGAAGCTGTTAAAAATAAAAGGGAGGAGGAAAAAAAGGTACTAATGGAAAGGCAAGAGAAAAAGAAATAAGAAGGTAACATACTCTGGTTGTAGACTTTATAAATATGTATGTGGAGCTACTCACTGTTAGCTTGCCAGCATTCTATTAGCCCTCTACTATGTTAATACCTTGTTTAAACCAGTACAGAGGCACGGCCGAGCTTCAAGGGGGAAAAACACTAGAGGATATCTGGACTAAACACGCGGTCACCGAGTTTGGTCCCATCGGGCCGGATAGAAAGAGAAGAAAAACACTTTGAAAAAAAAAACCTACACGCTTCATTCAACACGAACAATGAAAAGCACGACTATCTTTCTGACACAGGAAAAAAATATTATATAAGCTGTAGAATAAATAAGAAGTGCACAAAAGAACGAAAAAAACATAACATTTAATAGCCTTTTTCTTTTGCTTTTGGTAAACTTTAAAACATGATGGAATGAAATACAAATTATCAGCGATTAAGTACAAAAAAAGACACTTGGTAGCATTTGATAGGTTTAAGTTTATTCTTTTTTTCCAGCCAAGCCATTTTTGGTTCTCTTCCATTAACCTGAACTGTTTCTTCACGGGTAAAACACATTAGTGATTAGTGAAACATTAGCAGTGAAACATCAACTCATGAATACAAAGTAGAGTGTCATTCTTTAGTGTAAAGAACATTTAGATAAAAAAAAAAGTTCGTAAAGGGAGTTATGGTCAGTTTAATGGAATTCCCGACTAAATACTAAGTGGTCAAGTTTTAAGATCTATAAATTAAACTATTATAGTTATACTGTATTAGTCATAAAAATTACTTGATGTTTATTTAAATTATTAAAATAATTAAGTATTTTTTCTATTGTATCCCAAAGTGTAGTAATTTTAGTTAAAATAAAGAGATTTTTTTAAGATTAAACGGACCTTAAACGAATTTTAAACAATGATAGTGATTCTAATTCTTAAAATGTACACAGGGGAAAAAAAGCAATCGATTTTATAACTATATTTTACTTTGACATGGAGTTCTATTGGTTTAGGTTAGGAGATAAGATGCAAAAAAGTGAATGACTAAAAACTAGCAAGAATTTTGATTACATCTTAATCTCTTAGTGCCCTAAAAGAATATGTGGTCGGCTAAGTTTGTCTGAGGGACATAGCTTGGCAATTTCCCATTTATTTTGGTTGACAATGCAATTTTAATGGTCCTAAATAAAAATTTAGTTAGAAGACCAAAAATCAAGTTAATGTTAGCAGTATGTGACCAATTTGATTTGAAGAAATATTTGAATAAATAACCTATGTCCCGCAAACGAACGTAGTCCAAGCACATATTCTTAAATGGCACCAAAAAATTAATTTATACAAAAAAATTTAACTTGATGTTAGTCAGTCACATATATGCACTATACACACTTATATGGGCTATAAATAGTGATTGATTATACCACAAACAAACTATTGCATCTATTTGTGAATGGAATTCTATTAAATTTATTTGTAAATGGAATCGAAAAAATTTTGATTGTCAGATAAGGAGGATAATCATTGATATTAAAAACAAAATTAGGTAATTGAAGAGTTAATTTGGAATGTCTAATTAATACATATCATTTAAGCATTATAAATCCGTTTAAAAAAAGGAAAGGATTACCTTCATCACAGCATAATTCCATTTAAATGATTAATTTTACTTCTACAACAGAATTTTTACCATTGTGGTCTAAACATTTTACAATGCAAAGGGAAGTTATAACTGCATGTAAAGAGGGGGGGGAGTTATAACTGCTTTATTTAAACCTCACAAGCCTATAAAACACAAAACAGAGTCCTCCCCTACTGGTCAAAAGTATTGATTAACCGACACAATAATGGTATTATACCGTAAACAATTCACCACCCTCTCTATTTCCTCGCTTGACCCCTTCCACGATCTGCAAGCCTTCGTCCGAACCATTCTTCTAAAGATTTATGAACCACGAAACCATTTGTGCAGAAGAAGAAAAGGAATATAGCACATCACCAATCTCAACAGAGGGCTATAACCAAGAAATAATAGGGAATACCATGAAATAATGGGGTGGTAGGTTTCAGGTAAAACCATAAATGAATAACGAGCTTGACAATGGTGCCATGTCCATTTAAGAACCTATTTGGTTCCCTATGTTCATGGTCTTCCGGAGTAATAGGCTTTGGAGCCCCATGGCTCTATTATTATCGGAAACCACGTGCTAACTCTACTAGCTAGCTCTAATTGAGTAAAGGATAAGGGCACCGTCATTGCAAATTAAACGAGACTGGAACACCCGTAAATATAAAACGTCTATAAATGATCTTCTGAAAGAAGTATATGCACATAATGCACTTAAAATATATATATATGCTGCAGGCAGAATAGCATACATTATAGATAGTTCTTAAAGTAATTCCTAGATTCTAATTCTAAAAGTTAATAACTGATCTTCTGAATGAAGTTGCACATAAGGTACTTTAAAACATAAATATGTTGCACGCCGAAGATACATACATTATACAGTTCTTAAAGTGTTCCCAATATTCTAATGTCTTTTAGGAATAACCTTCTGAAAGAAGTTATATGCACATTAATACAAACATATTATTATATGCTGTAGGTCGAATAACGTAAATTATAAATGTTCTTAAAATATCCCCCTAGATTCTAATGCTGGACGATTAACTCCATTGGCTTTTCACTTCAGAAAATTCTGAATCCAAGTCAGTCGTTGCTTCGATGTTAGTTCCGCATTCTATCACAGGGCGCAGACCTTCCTGAGGAAACGCAGGAATTAAACAACTTTAGATAATAATCTTACTCAGATATCTAAGAAAGAATAAAAAATTAAAAGCAATTCCAGACACCAAGAATATTACCTGGTTTGACTTTTGACTCCTAAAGAAGAGGTGAGACGTTCATGTATGACATTAACATTCTGAAATGACCTACCTAACACTGGCACCGGACATAATGTTTAGAAAGTTTGGCCATTAAAATATGCAAGTGCGACTGATAATAATAATTGGTGATGATCACTTAAATCATATTTAGTTATTTTAAACCAACTTATTACTGAACTAGATGACTATTCCACAGTTAGAAACATGGGCGCCGACTTTTAAAAATTATTGGGGGGGCCCACGAGGGAGTAGGGAATACTCCCCATGAAAGGGGGGTCCGGGGGCCCTCCCCCGGAAAATTTTGAAAAGCTAGATGGCAAAAACTGCTGTATTTGAAGTTTTCTGTAGAGTTTTTATAGCAATGTTAAAGAAAATTTCATACCAATAAAACGTGTTTTTTTCTTTTCAACTAAAAAAAACTTTTTTATGCATTAAAATATTTTTGCCCATAACAGAGGAAAATTTACTCAACGTTGGTAATCACGTTGTTATACACATAATGTTATCTAAATATATTAAATTAATGTTTTGTCTATACATTGGTCAGAATTGAATTTTTTTGGATACTTTTTAATTTAATACATTCCAAAAACCGAATCCGGCCATACATTTTTCCGTGTATGTATGTGTGTATCTATGTATGTGTGTATCTATGTATGTGTGTCTGTCACCAAGAGCCCGACTTTATAAGCGCAAAACTGGCTTAACGAAATCGATTAATTTTTTTTCAGAGGAGAGTGCCAAACGTGTTGCGCATCTTGTAGGCTTGGTTTCATCTAAAAATATTGAGTAGAACCAAAGTTATTATAAAGTTTAGAAAAAAAAAAAAAATGTTTAAAAACAACAACCTAAAAAAAATAGGTTGACCGACCATAACCAAAACCCACAGACTAGCTAATCAAAATGTTTGGGTGTTTCTAGATTCTAGACTCTAGACCACTTAGGCCCTCCGCACACGGAGCAACTCAAATCAAACTGGGTCTGCTTTCTGTCAACCCAAAAATGACTGGAGTTTCCAGTTGAGTTTGTTTTGAGTTGCTCCGTGTGTGGAGGGCCTTAGACTCGTATTATATTCATAATCGTAACTATTATTTATTATATTAATAATCTCATTTATTATACATTATCTCTTTTTGTTTTTTATTACTTAGTTTCTATTGGCTATTTTTTATATACATAATATATAGATAGACTCCATACTACGAATGAATGATGTATAGTATAGTCCTGATTCTATTCCTAGAAGACTTTGGAAACAAAACTATTTAGGCATTTCATTTAATTGCTAGGCCTACATGTTAATAGGAATGATATAGCATGAGCCCCGAAAGGAGTGAAGGCTAGTAATCAATTAAATAAAAAATACACACCATCAACTACCTAATCGGTATCATCAGGTAGTCTCTATACCAATTAAGGGTATATTGTTCGTATGCACACAAAATATGCCATTAATTCTTTAATAATGAAGAATATTACAAGCTAACAATATTCAAAGAATGAGACAGAAACAAAGTCCCCTCTCCCCTAAATTTTGGAATGTAGGCGCCGGCCTACATTCCAAAATTTTGGCCGCCCGGCCAAGAACTTCACTTTCTGACTGCTACTACTATGCCATCACACTGCTTGCCAGAAAAAATAAACTTGATCACCACACCCGGGCTTACATAATTAAAATTTACTAACATTATTTTTAATTTTAATTAATATTATTACGAATATTATTTTTTAATATTTCAATAGTAAATATTGCCTTTCCTGTCACCCCCTCTCGATGGAGCTCTGGCCATTGATGCTGAAAGCCATAATGAAGCTGTTTAATGTGTATTTCAGTTTCGTTTAATTAATGTAACCATCCTCCATTGTAGAAATATTTATTGTTTGAATACATTTTTTTTTTTTTTTTTGGTATCTATTTTGGAGAATTAAAAGACCTGTAAATAGTAAAAGCTAAATATTATGTAGGCCTAGTAGAAAATACATCCATGGACGTTCCGTAATTTGCTGTTTTAATAATAAAGGCTATTTAGTTGTCTCTATTCGAGCGGTCACTCTAAAGCTTACTAATTATTTTGTAATATTTATTATCCAATTTTTGGGTGCTTAGCTCCCCTAGACTTAACATTGGGGGGGCTCGGCCCCCCTAGACTAATTATTGGGGGGGCTCGAGCCCCTTGGGCCCTTAGGAGTCGGCGCCGGTGGTTAGAAATAGTATAAGAACTGAAAATGACTTTATTCACCTTTCAAGGAAATTAAATGTTAAGAGGCTATCTTTTTCAGCTATTCTTGGCAATGCAATAGAAAGGAATAGAATAAGAACTGAATATGTCTTTCTTTACCTTCCAGGAAGTATTTTAAGTTTTATACAACTAAACTTGATGACTACTCCTTTAACAGTTCTAGGCAGAACAAAAAAAAAAACGGATTAAGAACTGCACATGACTTACAAAAGTTTTTTTTAATGAATTGTCTAAGGTTTTATTAAATTTTATAACAGAACTTGAGGACTATTCTCTTAAAGTTCTAGAAAGTGCAAAAACAAGAAACAGAATAAGAACTGCACATGAATTTCTTTACCTTCCAAGAAGTTTCAAATGTTATAACTGAACCTAATGACTACCTTTCTCAGCAATTCTAGGCAAAACAATAGACAGGAATAGAGCTAGAACCTAACATGACTTTAACCTTCCAATGAATTGACAATTGTATAACAGACTATCTCTTTAAAGAATGTCTAGTCAGCAAAACAAGCTAGAAACAAAATATAATTTAACTTCTTATTAACTAGTAATTTATGATAATCACTTACAAGAACCACCAAGAGATGAGACAGAGTTATTTATTAGAGCAAGCCATGAACATATCAACTCACCTGTAACAGAAAAAAAAATTAATTTAATTACACAATAAACTATTAGTATAATTAGAGTTATAAATTATAACTCGAACAACATAACTAACTTAAAGATTAATACATTTTAACAACAGACAAATTGAAATATTATATTTGAATAGAACATATTTACACTGGGACAATTATTTTTAAATAGTTTAGCATCAGATTATCCTCAAACATCTATCGGGCTAGACTGTTAGATGTATCTTATGACAGATTGAGTGATGCAAAATTGGTAGTTTGCCCAAATGATGTATTAAAGTTTTTACCTCCTCATTTAAAAGGAACTGATTTAAAAATGAAACCAGCAAAAGAACTGCATCCATTATCACCTCACTCAATAGTACATGCATTGGTTCTAACCCAATAATATACGATTTTATTTTATCGTAGAACATAATTAATCCATAAAGAAAAGGTAACAATAGAAGAAACTGATTTTATACATTATATATTGTAAGTTTGTATTGGATAGTTAGATTAAATAAATATTTAATATTTTTATTGAATAAATCATATACATATAAATTATTAATATTGTGTAAAGTTAAAATTTCATTATTTTAAATAATTAAGACAGACACCAAGTCCATAATAAGGTGGGTCACGTTTGGAAAGTATGGAACAAATCGTATGCTCAGATTGAAGCTATAGTCTGTCAAGCAGAATGAGGATGGTTCGAAGAAATCGTATGCGAAGAGTGAAGCTAGTCTGTCAAGCAGAATGAGGATGGTTCGAAGAAATCGTATACTCAGAGTGAAGCTAGTCTGTCAAGCAGAATGAGGATGGTTACAACATTTCATATCCACCTTCAAAGGACACATTGGGCGAGTCTAATTAATAAATCCAGTAATAATTATTTTTTGGGCTAAATAAATAGCTAAAAAATAAAATCTGGAAATCAGTGTGGCACATTACTTTCTTATGTTTAATCAATTGGCAAATATTTGCATGAAAATGGAGTGTATAAATTAGGGTGTATTAGTTAGTGTGTAAATTAAGTTGGGCGCATACACAGAAGGTTGAAATTAATATGGGAACATTTATTTTAATTATTATAACGTTATTTATTAATTTTTAATAAATTGATACGTGTTAGAAGTAATAATTTAAAGAATAATCACAAAGAAACAAAAAATCAAATATCAAAAATAATTTCTTTTTAAAAAAAAAAAAAAATTGTAATCTATACTTAAAAGTTTAAAGATTAGAGGTAGGTTTATTTGCAACTAGCAATTTTACAACTTAGTATGCATGTCTCTTCCTTTCTAAGCATATAAATTGTAATCTTAATCAAAAAGTTATTTCAAAAGATAACAGATAAACAGACAGTTTGATTACATAGGTAGAAAGATATCTACTTTACATATCATAATTCCGTCGTCTCTTGGAAATGATTCCGTACGAACCGTGCATTATTTTTTTGCTGGCGCCTTGGGAAAAAAAGAGGAGATAATTTTCAAAAAGGGAATTTTTACGAAATGTAAAGATTGATAACTTGTTTACATGAAAAATAAATATCTAGATTTAAGGGAATATCTTAGCCTTAAGCAATGGAGTTATTAGTTAGATTTTATTTTATGTTTGATAAGAATAAATGTTTAAATATATAGAATTAATTTTTAGAACAGTTTGAAATATTTTTGTGTAAAAGGAGAAATTAGAGAGTAGTAAAAGACTTGCTTATACAAGGAATAATAATTTTTTTTTTGGTTAAAGAAAGATTGTCAATTAGGATGGTACATAGCTTACTTGCGTTGAGCGATAAAGAACTTCAGAACGGTGATATTGTATATTACCTTTGGTAACTTCGGAAACAAGCATTTGTCAGCAGTTAAGTTCCTACCAGTAGATAGATAAATTTATTTAACTCTTGCCGAGGAAACCTGATCTATAAAGCAAGATAGATGCTAAATTTGTTACAATCTTAAAAGAATAAAACATGGTAGATGCTACATTTGTTAATGTTGAAAAGAATAAAACAAGATAAAAGCAAAATTTGTTAAAAATCTTAAAAAGAATAAAACAAGATAGATGCTAAATTTGAAAAGAATAAAACAAGATAGTTGCTAAATTTGAAAAGAATAAAACAAGATAGATGCTAAATTTGTTATAATTTGGAAAGAATAAAACAAGATAGATGTTAAATTTGTTATAATTTGGAAAGAATAAATCAAGATAGATGCTATATTTGTTACAATCTTGAAAAGAATAAAACAATATGGATGCAAAATTTGTTATAATTTGAAAAGAATGAAAACAAATTTAATGAAGTCTACATTTGAACATGGCTTACCGACTTACAAACTAACCTTATCCACTAAGCTTGGAATTCCCCTACTTCAACACGGCGCTTAGCGCTTTCAACTCGCTTAAACTTGGATTAAGCAAAAACCTTTTTATCCTTCTAAAAACAGTTTCTCAAGGCTTTTACGACAGGACTTAAAAGTGTTGATTTTGGAATTAGCCTATTTTAGATTTTACAACTCAGTCGTAACTCAAACGGTATTAAATGTACTGTCTGGTTCACTTTAACAAATTAAGAGAGAGAGGGGAAAATAAGAATAGTAGAAAGATAACATTATGTTGAGCTTGGATCGATAGAAGAAGGGTAAGAAGAGATAACATAAGGGGGAAAAGCAACATAATAAAATTTACAAAAACTCCCACAATCTTGAAGCTAAGAAAAACATGCAGGACAAGAAAAATAATGAACTTAACTCATGATGAAAATTGTAAAGCTATTCATCAAAATGCACCAGGAAAATTTCTAAATTTAAACCCCCCTGAAAGTTAAACGAGTTATAAAAATAAATTGTATTCTTAATAAGATAAAATTAAATCCAGGTAAGAGAGAATTATTATGAGAGTATAATTAATATTAAATTACTTATAGGAGAAATTAAATTAAATTAGTTAAGTAATGAAAGTTGGTGTATAATTTTAATCTCTTTGTTTAATAAAAGTTCCTATTTAATTAGTTAAAATACTATTAGATAAAAATAATTTGGGCTCTCCGGTAAATACTTTAATATCCTACATCGCAGGATGTAAAGAACAATTTGTTTTATCATGATCAATTTCAAGTTAAGAATTCCTAAGAATCAAATTGTTAGATAAATTCAGTAAAAGTTGATTGTCATTATAATGATAATGAATTGGGTAAATAAAAAAGTTCGAGTAACGCAATTTACTGATAAAACAATTGAGTTAACTCTAATTTAACTAATAAAATTAGGTTTGTTCCAACCAAGCAGTATGCCGTCCGCAGGATCGTCACGGGCATACTCAATGGATAAAAGCCGTTCCAACCCGTCTAGAGACAGTGTTTCGTACCATCCTCCAAACTGTTCCGACCTGTTTGCGAACCGTTTACTGCACGATCCAAACGATCCTATAAATACTGTCTTAATCATAGATTAGAATTGCTTAATACAGTTTCTTGTTATATTAAAAGGTAAAAGGAAAATAGTTTAAATCTCACAAAAGCAAGTGCAAACTTTAAATTAGGAGAAAAGTAAGACGTGTCCCCGCTAGAAGTAACTTTATAGCAGAAAGCCGAGTTAACCACTAGTGGCAAGACAGAGAAATACGGTAACAATTAAGTAAAGAGTAAATAAGGAATAAAGAAATTAGTTTTTCCACTAATTTGTTTTTGTAAGATGTAAGAGGTTAGAATCTGATTCTAAATTCTAACCTACCTCAACTCCTACACTGCTTATTTTTTTTACGCTCTTCAACTCGTCTCTCCGGCACTGAAGAAGACCGCAAATGAAGATACGTCTTTCTTTATTCCTAATCTAGAAACTCGTCTGCTCATCTAGAAACATTTGAAGCAGATCTCTAATGTGTAAAAGCGAGTCATCCAACATAAAATAGAACGTAGTTCAAATAGACTGCCAATTAGTGTGGCACATAGCTTCCTCGCATCCTATCATGTACTTTATTGTTATATGTATTAACATTAACATTATTGTTATATTACTTTATTGTGTAAAAACTATTAATAGTTTTAGCGATCTTTGACACTTCATAGCAGTGTCACTGTTGGTTTTACTAAGAAATTGTATTTGAAAAAAATTTTAGTCTCAATGAATAGATGAAGTTAGATTTTCTTCCTGACCTAAAATTCCAATTTTAAATTTGAAGTTCACACTTACGCGAGCGTTGCTCGTGTAAACGGTGTCCAACGAACTCGTCCTGGGCATCGGTAAAATGAACATGTCTACCAAATTTCATCAAAATCGGTATTTACCCAAGTTATCGTCACACGATTCATAATTCGCGGACACACAGACCGACAGACAGACAGACAGACAGACAGACATACAGACACGAGACCAAAAATGATGTCTGAAACGGGTTTCTGTCTTGGAATTTTTAAATTCGGGGAAATAAAAGTTTTTCGTTCTCAAAAGTGAACACAATGCTTCCGTTACCTTCGGTAAGCTTGGAAGCAATAAATAAATAAATAAAATAAAATAAGTAATAATAGTACATAAAATTCAATTTGATTATAAAAATAAAGTTTAAGAATTTTTCATTAAGGCTAAAATTAAAAAGCAATCTTAAAATAAACCATGATTATTTATATCTTTTTAAAAACTTTTATTTCTTGAAAGTACGCTCAAGAGGAAATAGCCTTGAAAACTTCTTTAAGCATTTATTATTATTATTATTAAAAGCGTTAAAACGACTTGTTAATTTAAAATGGAAATTAACAGTTTTATCAAAGATTAAAAAAAGGGGGGGGGGACATTTTTAATACTTAATAAAATATAATTTTAATATAAAAAAATTAATATTCATGAAAAAAAAAATTGTTTTCATATTTCTTCTGATTTTTTTTTTTGATTTTTTTATTTTCCATTTTTTCCTAATTATGATATTAAATGAGTAAATGAGGAAAGTATCTTAAAAGATATAACGAACGATAAAGGCTCATTTAAATTGAAGGAGAAAAATTAAAGGAAAAAGCCGACAAGAAATAATCAAGAATTTAATTATCTGATAAAAAAAAAATCATGGAATATAAATACGGTAATGTTTGAGTATCGAAACACTTTAGAGAAAGTTAAGCAAGTAAAAGAAGATTAAAAAAATTAATGTAGGTAGAAGAAAAGCGTTTAAGATTTGCAACAGTTGTTTTGCTGTTTTTGATGGTTGAACTTTTTAATTAAAAGAAATAAATTTGATTTAAGTAATTTCAAACTGATTTTATCATGGTCTATTAATGTGTACTTATATTAAAATATTCTTGATTTTTATATCATTTTAAAGGGATGATTATTCTAAAGCGTAGAAAGTTTAAGAATATATTTAATATTAAAATTGTAAAAATAATGTAAGAAATTTAGTCGTCTTGAAGTATGAATTAAATAAGGTCTAAATTAAGAATGGTCTCGAGTTTTTACATTCTCGTATAACGAGTTTTTACATTCTAGTATAAAAAGAAAGTATTGGGATGGCGCAAAAATTCGATTTTGATGGATTTACACCCTTGAGTCCAAAAAAGTAAAAAAGTATATGTTAAAAAAATTCTTGCTATCGTCTGTGCAGACGCGAGGAGCGTCAGCAGAATAAACTGACATTTGTAACTAGATGGCCCTCTATCAGCAGTGTAACCTGACAATTTTAACTGGACGGCCACTCTATCAACAGTATAACCTGACAATTCTAACTGGATGGCCGCTCTATCAGCAGTATAACCTGACAATTTTAACTGGATGGCCACTCTATCAACAGTGTAACCTGACAATTCTAACTGGATGGCCGCTCTATCAGCAGTATAACCTGACACTGACAATTCTAACTGGATGGCCACTCTATCAGCAGTATAAACTGACAATTCTAACTGGATGGCCGCTCTATTAGCAGTATAACCTGACAATTCTAACTGGATGGCCACTCTATCAACAGTATAACCTGACAATTCTAACTGGATGGCCGCTCTATCAGCAGTATAACCTGACAATTTTAACTGGATGGCCACTCTATCAACAGTGTAACCTGACAATTCTAACTGGATGGCCGCTCTATCAGCAGTATAACCTGACACTGACAATTCTAACTGGATGGCCACTCTATCAGCAGTATAAACTGAGAATTCTAACTGGATGGCCGCTCTATTAGCAGTATAACCTGACAATTCTAACTGGATGGCCGCTCTATTAGCAGTATAACCTGACAATTCTAATTGGATGGCCGCTCTATCAGCTGTATAACCTGACAATTCTAACTGGATGTCCGCTCTATCAACAGAATAAACTAACATTTGCAACTGGATGACCACTACATGAGCAGTATAAACTGGCATTCGTAACTGGAAGGCCGCTCTATCATCAGCATAAACTAACATTTGTAACTGGATGACCGCAACATCAGCAGTATAAACTGACATTTGAAACTGGATGTCCGCTGTCCGCTCTATATCAACAGAATAAACTAACATTTGCAACTGGTGACCACTACATGAGCAGTATAAAATGACACAGTAGTAACTCAATGGTGGCTGTATTAGCAGTATAAACTGACATTCGACACTATAGGTGGACGCCACTTTACTGAATATATGCAGGATGATCACCGATTAAAGGGGGCTCCTAGATGGAGTCTGCGATCAAACACAGTCCACTAGCGCATATGTCAGCAATGAGATGGGGTAATCATTTTATTTAAAACTTTTAAATTCAAATGTCTGATAACTCTGACCTACCAGTGACCCATTATTGCTGAATAATACAACAAAATTTATCGAGAAAAAAAAAAGTTTAGCCTCTCTACAAATAAATTTTAATTATCAAGCCACTGCTTAGAAGAATCAACTATTTCGTAGATGTACTAGCGAGTTGGAAGAAAAAAAACATTTGATTCTTCAAAGAATATAGAAATCTACCCTCTTAAATTACATCAATAAATGAAACACCACAGGCACTGCACTTAGATTTAGGTACGATGCAAGAACGAGAATAAGTACATGTGAGAACCACAAAAGCAGATGCTCCGACGAAAAAAGGGAGGGGTGAAGGAAAAAGGGATTTTACCAAAAAAAGATATGCTAATCTACCCTTATGTCAGAATTTGGGGTCTTTCTTCCAGTTTGGTAGACTTCCTCCCCTTCTGAAATGCTCTTCTGCAAAAGTATAAGATAGATAAGGTAACCAAATACTATCTTTTAACATTACAAAGGTTTACAGATGCTTAGACGCAATAGAGATTTACGATTTACATACATAAATGTATGTAATGCAACGATGCATAGATATATGGATGTAAGATATGATAATCTAGTAAGTAGAAGGTGGATTACATAAAAAAGATGTAAGATTTCCTAAACATTGATATGTTTGTGAGAAATATAGAAGTTAAAAAGAAGGTGATACCTCACCGAAAGAGAAACTACCAAGATTTAAGAAGCTAAAAGGTCGACTTATCCCTCCTTGAATTATTTCAGGTGTCCATAACTACCACTTATAGCACCACGCAAATTGAGACCCTTAATCCACAAATGTCAGGCAGGTTTTCGTTCGTCAGAACGATCATATAGCTTCCGTTTCCGTTACCTTCGGTGAGCTCGGGAGCAATAAATTATTAGTCATATACGAGTATAGAGTATATACTCTCCAATTACTATTTAAGATTACGAAAATCACAGTATTAGAGTATTTCTAATATTTAATGTATTTAGAAGTCAGTTATAAAAGATTATATTAATATATTTAAAAAAAAATTCCGAGCCCATGGAAGATAAATGAAGCAATGTGATCCTTCTGAAGAACAGGATTTTTTTTACACCTCTCAAATCAAGATTTTCAAGACAGAATTGCGTTGCAAATATCAGAGACATATTATTTGGTCTCCCTCAGTGTCTGTCGGTTCGTACGTTAACATATTTGCGAACCACCATAATACGTGATCGATTTGAATGAAATTTGGATTATTTGTTCTTTTTCAAGTAGCCCTAATATGGTCCAATAATAATTTCAATATTCTGCACACATTTAATATTGATTAAAATATATGCTACCATTATAAATAGAAACAAATCCAAAAAAAAAAACACTATCTAAATTCCCAGTGAGTCACATTATTGTCTGTACTCACATGAACATTCGTCTCATGATAGGACGCGAGGAAGCTATGTGCCACACTAATTAGCAGACTTTTAATTAAAAATTTACAAACTTAATTTAAAGAAAAATAATAATTATGTACTAAGAAATATTGAGTAGAGGGAATACATATAAAGGGGATAATAATAAACAAGTAAGGCGGCGCGCTTCACGTAAGTGGGGGCGATAATCGCCGGTTTCTGTACATTAAAGTTAAAATTATTATATATAATATAATTACACTAATTTTAATAGTAATATTCTTTTTCTACTCTTTAAGACTTAACTAACTAGAGAACAACTAAATCAATGTTTAGTCACCCGCCATATTGGCCGCCATCTTGAAAATATAAAAAATATAAAGTGTGAAAAATCCAAAATGTGTCCAGTTGTCTCAAATGCCGAGATGCACCTGTGTGCCAAATTTCATGTTCCTAGCTATAGTAGTTTATGAATTAAAACAAGCAACGGACAGACAGACAGACAGACAGAGCCGTTATATAAGGTTTCTTTTTGTACTTTGTAGAGAAACCTAAAAGGGTATTGTTTTTAGAGCCATAATGTATGATCACCCTTTCTTCTACAACTTAATTATTTCTTTATAGGGGTAATCAAAGGTTTTTAAGTGTGCTTTATTTTGTTAGATAATATTGTAATGACATAATACTGGCATTCACTTTTAACAAGTAAATTATCTGATTTTCTCGATACCACGGGGTTTATTTTCAAGCTTGTCTGATTATGTCTCGACCCTAATTCTTTCTCACGATAGCTTCCCCATTTTATTTCAGTCAGATTATCTGGCACCCTCACTTTACAAGTGACTCATACGATCTTATCTTGCCCTACACATGATAAGTGAGTTGCTAGTACAAGGATTTTAATCAAATTACTTTTATTAGAATAACATTAATTGAGTACTTTTAATAATTAATTAATCTGTTGCTTCAATTTCTTTTCTATAGTATACTGTTGTACTTAGGCTTCTTAATGAATATACTATCATCTATTCTATACACACACGTAAATAAAATCATAAATGACATAGGGAATTTACTATGGACTTATTTTAGTTTTTGGAATTATCTTATTAATTTGAAACAAGAAACCCCTCCCGCTTGTATTTTTGACAACTTACTGATTGTATTTTGACAACTTATTAAGTGTATATAAGGGGCAACTTATTTATGGTTAGAGAACTTAGTAATCGTATTTTGACAAATTATGAATTGTATAGAAGGGGCAACTTACTTATTGTATTAGACAACTTACTAATTGTATCTTGACAACTTATTAATTGTATAGAAGGGGCAACTAACTTATTGTATTAGACCAACTTACTAATTGTATCTTGACAACTTATTAATTGTATAAAAGGGGCAACTTACTTATTGTATTAGACCAACTTACTAATTGTATCTTGACAACTTATTAAATGAAAATAAGGGGCAACTTATTTATTGTATTAGACAACTTACTAATTGTAATTTTACAACTTATTAATTGTACCTATATAAGGGGCAACTTACAATTTTGACAACTTACTAAATCTAATGAAGTTTTAGGTCTTCCGTTGGCGACCGCATCTCGAAGGGTGTATGTCCAGACGTTTCGCTCTTAATACTAGAAGCATCTTCAGGAGTGTTCATGTGTCATGTAAACTGAGTTTATACCTGTCTTAAACTATGAACACCATGAACACCCCTAAATATGCTTCTAGTATTAGGAGCAAAATCTCAGGACCTACAGCCTTCGAGACATGGTCTACACTGGAAGACATAGATCTTCATTATAATTCTAACCGTGGAAGCCTACGAACTTCGCTAAATCTAATACAATTTTCTAATCATTTTAGCATATTTATTTGTTTTGCTTTCAGCGAATTTTCGAAGAAAATTAAGCTATAGCAATGGCTTCAACATTTTTATAATGAAAATTTGTGAAACTTTTTCCGTTTTAGACCATTCTGAATCGATTCCTAAAATTTAACACTTTCTTATGTATGTATGAAAGTGTCCATACAGACGAAATCTCCCCTTAGGATGCACTTAAAAATTTCAAACAAATTTAAAATGTCAATAATATCAAAAGAAAGGATGAGTTCGTTGGCTAGAATTTTTGGAGTTCATTTAGGGGTCAAATGTTTACAATTTAGGGCCAAAAATAGAATAAAAACGAGTTTTTTCCATTTTACCCCCTCTTATGTGAAAATATGATAAAAGTGTACATAACAATAATTACTGTACTCTTAAAGAGCTTTCCAACAACATGCATCTTGAAGGGTAAATACTATTTTGACTTTTGTACCCCATACCCCTGTGTACCATTTTTTTTTTTTTCCACCCATGCAAATTCTAAACCAAAATTTTCCCATATTATCATAAGCCAATAATACGCAGATTTCTTTGATAATTCGCTCATTAAGTCATGGTGCATGACTGGACTTTTTTTAAATACAGTACACAAATTTAAATATTTAAAAAATAAATACTCTATAGAATCTTCGGTACTAAAATAATTGATTGGCAATTTTACACTTGTCATCTAAAATAACAACATTTTATCTATTAGCATGCTTTTTTAATTCATATCAATAATATGCTTATGATAAGAAGCTATATTCATAAACTCAATTACTCCTAACTAAAATCAATATCCTAAAATATGTATAGACTAGAACTCATTTAACATAATCGACATATCTCTTTAATTCATAAACCATTCTTATTGAAACTCTTTGAAATATATACTATTGATTTTAGAGCAGAATTGTGTAATATAATTTATTATTATGAGTTTAAAAAATTATTGATCCGAAACTTCGATTCACCTTGCACGATATTTTATAAATAATAAAAAAAAAAGTTTATTTTTACTTATTGAAAGCTCACAAAAATTATAAATTATCACCATAAAAAAAAAAAAAAAAAAAAAAAAAAAAAATGAAAGGTAATATATTTAAATTATTAATTTAAGTCAACAAAATAAAGTGTTGCAATACTTTTGACAGAGAGTGGGTTTGTAAAAGTTTATAATCTAAATTCATTACCTTGAAATTTATTTTTTAAACAAACTAATTAATAAATAAATTAAAATGTATAGGTCTTAAATTATTAATAGAATTGGTTTTATTTTAAATTATTTAAAAAAGTAGGTGGCTTACTATTTTAAAATTTATATTTTCTTGCCTGTTTAATATTTGATATTTTTCGAAGTTAAATGAAGTTGATTTTTTTTATAGAGATAAAAATATTTCGTTCTTCAGAATGATCACAATCTTTCGTTCTTTAGAATGATCACAATCTTTCGGTCTTCAGAATGATCATAATCTTTCGTTCTTCAGAATGATCACAATCTTTCGTTCTTCAGAATGATCACAATCTTTCGTTCTTCAGAATGATCACAATCTTTCGTTCTTCAGAATGATCACAATCTTTCGTTCTTCAGAATGATCACAATCTTTCGTTCTTCAGAATGATCACAATCTTTCGATGTCTATGGTGAGCTCGGAAACAACACACATATTTATAGTAACTTGTTGTGTTTTCCTGCTTACCGAAGGTACATATAGTATATATATAATATATATATATATATATATATATATATATATATATATATATATATATATATATATATAGTATATATATATAGTATATACAGATGAATCGTAATCATTTTTAAGAAAGAAATGTGTCAGAATTTAAAAATAACAATTTTAGTTTCATCAGTCTATCCGACATTTATTGTGAACGACAGCTTTAATATGAGGTAATATACACGGAACCAAAAATGATCCCTGATGTCTCAAACAGATTTCTGTCCTGGAATTTTTTAAATCGGAGACCTAAATATTTTTCGTTCTTCAGAACCATTATATAGCTTCCGTTACTTTCGGTAAGCTCGGAAGCAAAAATCAAAATCATTAAATAAATTTGACAATAATGGGTAATTAAAGAATAATAAAATCATTAAAATTAAAGTACACGAAATAGGAAGCGAGGAAGCTATGTGCCACACTAATTGGCAGACTATTTTACTTTATTAACTTCATATATGTATATTAAATTAAATTTATAAGATATTTAATTTAATACCATCGGTTTCATCGTGTGGTTAGATACATAATATTTACAGAATACATTACTTGAGAAATTAGTGAAGTGAGATGAGGAATATGTAGTAAAGTTGGTCTAAGCGAGACTGTTTAGTTTTCGTTACAAAGTTAAACATTGTCGAGACGAGACTCCGGATGTTTACTTAGTTTAGAATTTAAGGGAGAAAATACGCTGCATTAAGTGGTTAATTATTATTCATTATGATAATTAGTATTTTTTATGCTGCAGGGCGAGATGCTTTAGTCTAGAATCCAGCTACTCTTTGCTACCATATTTCTCAAAATTTTCTTTTATATATATATATAATATATATATAATATATATATATATATATATATATATATATATATATATATATATATATATATATATATGTATATATAACACATATATATATTAGCAATACATATAATATATATAAATCAAAACAATTGAATCAAAAGAGGGGATGGAAGAAAATTACATAAATTTAAGAATAATGGGTTTTTAAAGCATAAAATAATTAAAGTATACGCGATGGGCATAAGCAAGGAATCTATGTGCCACACTAATTACCAAACTGATTTCGTTATGAAGTTTCGAAAGTCACGGTTGTCATAAAAATAAATAAATGAAAGGACTAAAAAAAAAATGAGACGTTTTAATGAATGACTTTGACAAGAGTATTTTTTTTATTATAAAAAGAAAAATCCGTCTTGTTTCAAGAAGGCATTCTTTATTTTTATCAAAAGATTGAACAAACGGGATTAAAAACAAAAAGATAGAAATGGAACAATCGAAAGGATACTGTCTGTAAACCTATCAAAATATAGACCAAGATTGTTGAAACAACCATCTATCATTATACTGTTGTGATAACGGTCTTATATAGTTTTCTCAAGTCGACAGTAAAAGAAAACAATCTTATTCGAACAAGAAAAAAAAAGAAATATTGACATGTTACAAAAAATATGTATAGATGTAATAATAGTTTTAGAAAGAAATGTAACCTAGATTATAAATTATAAGGATCAGTTATACTATCTTATTACAAAGAAAATATATCTTATACCGGCTAAAAAAGATTAATAAGTGACTTACGTGTATAATTATTAGGTTTCAAAAGACCTCCCGTGATCTTGGTCTTTTGTTAGGACAATAACTATTGTTTTCCATTGTAAAAAAGGCGGTACTTTATAAAAGAACAAAATTGATAATGAGAGACAAGAATTAATGAATTCTTAATTAGTAAGTGATAAATATTGCAGATGGAATGAAAAAAGAGAAGGTCGTTTAAATTGAATAATAGATTTAGAAGAGGTACGAAGAATAAAAAGGATATTAATACAAGGTAATGTATCTCCATGGAGATATTTAAATATTTATCTCCAAGGACTAAATAATATTTAAATTCAATAAAAGTATAAGTTTTCTGATCACAATGACCATTGTAATACATCTTATAAAAGATTCAATGGACTAAAATTTGCTAAACTAGATATAATTACAGTTCAACTAAATGAAAATGATAATTTAAAGCAAAGCCGGAGACAGTATGCCAAATTTTTTTAGATTTATTTATTTTTTAGAAAGGTCATTATCAAATCATTGGTGGGAATTTCAACTCAATCGGCGAAATAGTTCAGACATTATTTACCGTTAAAGTTTAAAATTTTAAAAGTCGATATTTTTAAAATTGGAGGTAGATATAAAATCGAAATACAGTTGTAATTTTTTCCTTATAAAGAGATATAACTGGTGCAAATTTCAGCGCAACCTGAAAAGTTCTCGATTTATAATTTAGTACTAATTTTATTAATTTTTTTTCAGTTTCTGCAAAATCGGTTAATGACGTCATAAATTTTGGATTTTTCGGGACAAGCATCATGTAAGTGCTGATTTTTTAACTTGAGTTTCAACTCTTCACCTCAAAAACTGTGGGAGTTATGTGTGACACAGACAGATAGACACACAAACAGACAGACATCCAGCTAAAAACCACTCAAACCGTCTTAAAAACTCCCAAAACTGTTAATTCAATCTCAGATTCCGATTTTTAGGGTGACAACAATACATTTCCTTTAAGGTAAGGAAAAGTAAATATTAGAGTGAAGTGATGATAAAATTAGAATGAATGAATTATTATATTATATAAATAATAATTTATAGTCTAAATAATTATAATTTTAACAATAATTTTGTCGAAGTATAAAAGAAAGAAAAGATTAGAAATAAATGTTAAAATTTTATTTTTAGCTACGTTTTAAAACCGTTAAAAAAATCTGTGTTTGTAATTTCTAAAACTAACACTGGTTGTTTTGGAATGCATTGTGAAGTATACTCGAAGACCCCACACGAAGAGAATGTACTCGTGCAACTCCTTCAAGGTAATAAAACCTAATTCAATATGTCGAACGCATAATAATTCGAAACTAGAGACAAAGAGAAGCCAATTTTGCAATTGACTCGAGTAGTTAATATAGTATGCGTTTACATGAGGGGGATATCGGAACTAAGGGGTCAGGGGCAACTAAAGGGGCATTAGACATAACCCGAGAGCTCACGAGTGTAGAACTAATTTATAGTGCATCCCTCTATACAATATACCACCATTAAGACAAATTGCATTCTCTTAACCCTTAAGGAGGAGGATCTAAAGCAATATATATGGGCATACACACAACATAATTTATGTTCTACTTAATATAGAGTGCAAAAACAAATAAAGAGTTAAACCTTAACCCTCGAACAATATTTTTTTCTTTCAAAACAAATATCAATTAATACCGCACATAATAGATAAATTATTGAATATAAAATACATTCAATAATAATTTCTCATACAATAGAGACAAGGGGAAAAATAAAAGAAAATATATACATATTTTATATTCTTTACATGGAATAATTGCATTTCCTGATCAAGATGCAAATCAGATAATTCTATGTTTGTGGTAATATCAATATTTTTATCTAAAGCTTAGATATTATTAATGTAATGAATATTAAATACTTATTAACATGCAAAAGACTATAAACTATTAAGAATTTCTAGATCGAGTAAAAAAAAAAAAAAAAAAAAAAAAAAAAAAGATGAAGGAATAAAAATATGGTAAACGGAAAATAGAAAAAGATTAGATGAAAAAATTAGAAGTATAATTTTAGAAATCCTCCTTAACGGCGGCTAAATGATGCGTGTAAGACTCCACTTTTTTAATATGGAAATATATTAGCTTTGGGACACAGAAGAAATTTCCGTTAACTAAGAAACGACATGAAAAATGTGACTCTTTTTAATCAAAAAGTTAGGATTTAACTGGAGGTCGATAGGTTTTCATTTATAGTAGAATATTTTGACGATAGGCGAAGTGAGAATCAATTTATAGTTGTCCATATAATTTATAAGAATCACCAATTGGAAAGAAGATCAATTTATGTGGCGAAAATGCACTATTTTTAATTAATGCTTTTTAAAATAAGTATATATTACTAAAAGTTTTTTCATTTAAGACTTTTATCGAATATGAGTGATAATAAAACACTAAAAAAATCAAATCATTTTGGATTCACAAACGAAAAAGTTTTGGAAATGTTCAAATTAGAATAATGAACAGAGAAACTATTCAAGGGCATTCCGATTTTTAGATATAACATCTAATTTACTAAATTATGTAGAGAAAACAAGAAATTTAACATTATAAACACACACACACACACACATATATATATATATATATATATATATATATATATATATATATATATATATATATATATATATATATATATATATATATATATAAGAAAATGTTAAGAAATATATGGTAGCAAAGAGTAGCTGGATTCTAGACTAAAGCACCTCGCCCAACAGCATAAAAAATAATAATTATCATAATGAATAATAATTAACCACTTAATGCAGCGTATTTTCTCCCTTAAATTCTATACTAAGTAAACATCCGGAGTCTCGTCTCGACAATGTTTAACTTTGTAACGAAAACTAAACAGTCTCGCTTAGACCAACTTTACTACATATTCCTCATCTCACTTCACTAATCTCTCAAGTAATGTATTCTGTAAATATTATGTATCTAACCACACGATGAAAGCGATGTAATATCTCATCAATTTAATTTAATATACATATATATAAAGTTAATAAAGTGAAATAGTCTGCCAATTAGTGTGGCACATAGCTTCCTCGCTTCCTATTTCGTGTCCTATTCTTTCATAACCCATGATTGTCAAATTAATTTAATTCCCCCCGCCCCGTTTTTAAAACTGTCAAAATGGTTTTGATTTTTTTATAAGAAATAAAATATTAATTTTGCGTAATTTAAAGAGCGCAGAAGATTGAAATTAATCTAGGGCAATCTGGGGGCAACTTTTCGACATTTACATCGAAATTTCATAAAAATCATATGAGTACTTTTGAAGATATCAGTGTGCATGGGTAAGAGAAATAAATGGGCGCACAAATGGAATCAGAAGGTACTTATATCAGACAACAACGGGTTAATTATGAACTACTATCCAAATTTCTTTAAAATCTGACATCTGACGAGTAGTTTTTAAGATAATTTTTTTTTTTATTACTGTTGTTAATTCTGGGTCTTTTGGGATGTAATATATTATAACAACAAGCAAACTCTCCTATATCGTTTTTGCTATAATTCGACTAAGCTTTGAGTAATTGTTAAGCATCTATAACAAATTAACTACAACAATATCAAACCCTTATTCTTCTACGAATAGATTCTACAACTATTATTGTCGCTTAGTAATAATAATAATAGATTTTTTTTTTTTTTTTTTTTTTATTTGTTATAGCTTGAAAACGATTCAAAGCAGAGTGGGAATATAGCAAAAATGATAGAGGAGAGTTTGTTGACCCACAATTAACAACGATACTAGATAAATGTGGGATCACCATTCATCCAAATAAAATGTATTTGGTTTTTTTATTCACTCTGCATTATTCAAAACAATAAAATATTAATTTAAATCAAATTATAATTATTATTAACAAAGGGAGACAGACAGAGAAACATAGACTCCAGCACCGGGACTCGAATCCAGGGCCTCTACAATTCCAGTATAGTGCTCTGACCAACTAAGCTACACTGAAGAATAATTTCCTCTGTCAAACGCGCTCCCGAATTAAGCTTTCAATTTTCCACAAGTCTAGGAGTCGACATTTTCGACAATAGAACTAGACCTAGAAATATCGCTTATAATAAGTACCCATTTAGTACCTGTACCTTGAACAATCAATTAGAAATTTCATTTTTATATAGAGCCCTAGGTTCGAGTCCCGGCGCTGGAGTCTATTTTTCACTGTCTTTCTCCCTTTGTTAATAATAATTATAATTTGATTTAAATAAAATTTATACCGTAGTATGAATACTACCTAAAACTTAAAAATGAAACAATATTTTTTTTTTTTTATCGATTAGTTCGTTCTAAATTCAAATAAATATTACGATGATCAACATCGTTAAAAAGGCTTATAGTCGAGAAAGCGAAACAATAGAATCCAAATCTTTTGTTTCGGGGTTTTGTACTAAAAAATCCTAGAAGTGTTCCTTGTTACCGTGATTTTGCTAAGGTTTATTGTGTTCCATGTTACCGTGATTCAGCTAAAGCTTTTTTTTATTTTCTTCTCAATAGAAAAATTTAAAAAAAACTTTTTCCCTTCTATTTTATTATTCAATTTTCAAGTGGTTTAAATATCTATTGAGAAATAAAAAAAAAAGTGGTGAGAATTTTATTTTATTCTTCAACAAAAACATCTCTCTCTTATTTAAAACCACCTTCCAGTATCCGTTGGGACCCCCACCAAACGGTTCCAAACAATTTGTTTTATTCAACGACTTAACGCACAAACATACAAAAAAAAGAAATCTCCAGGAGTTATAAAAAAAGAGCAAAAAGAGGATAGGGGAAAGAAAGGTTCAAAAGAGGGTGTTACAATAGCCGAAATAAAAATATTTGCTCAAAGGATTTTAGATCAACCCCCTTTTTCACCTTTCCTTGCTTTCCTTGTACTTATTTAGTACAGAAAAAAAACCAAAAGGGGACCAAATAAGGTGAGACCTGCAAATAAAAGGGTCATACATATATATATATATATATATATATATATATATATATATATATATATATATATATATATATATATATATATATATATATATATATATATATATATATATATATAGCAAGTAGACCTAACAATACATCCAATAACAAGAAAGGGCTATTAGTTAGCAGTAAATCATCAATGACAGATGAAAACTGGAAAGGGAGACAAAATAATGAAAGAAGTGTTAGCTACAAACACAAGGGGTGTTAGAGGATAAAAAAATGGAATTTTATAAAAAAAAAAATCTATTAGAAAGATGAAGCTCACCCTCACAAACAATAACAAAAATAAGTTTGTAGCGGATGTGTATATAAAAGAAAAAGAGAATGTAATTGGATGAATGTTAAAAAAAAGTGAGAAAAAGTTATTGAGTTTAATTCATAACAGACTTGATAGAATAACAAGAAAATTATATGTTCCAATGGGAAAAAGGATTAATAGAGAGGAATTGTGACCGAATGAGTAAAGAGAAAAAGAGACGAAAATAGTAGGAACTATGAGGTGTTTTCTTACTAAGTGATATTCAGACAGGGAAAAAATGTATTAACAATTTTTTTGTGTAATAGAGGGAGAAATATTGTGAAGGTAAGATGTGTATCAGTGGAAGAAGTACAGATACCTCAAGATAAAGAGAAGAAAAGTGTAATTTATAAGTGGAGTTAAAAGTCTTTCATATAAATCAAATTAGAGGTAAGGAAAGTGTCCAAATTTTCTCCACTTAATGGAAAAACATTGAATCAATTAAGGGTGTGAAAGAGAGAAGATGGGGTGAAGAGAGGGTGTGAGAGAGAAGAAAGAAAAGTGATGTTTTGTGTTAGTGGAGAGATCACATAGAAATACAGTAGAAATGAAAACAGAAAAGAAAAGTGATAAGTAGTATTAATAAAATTATTATAAGTGTGGTAGATAAGAAAAGAAGTCTTGTGGTAATAGATATGATTACATGACTGCTAAATCTCCAGACTGCCGAACCAAATAGAGGAAATAAGCAATGCATAGGCCTCTGCGCATGCCCTGTCTAAAGTGCGCCTGCGCACTGCGCAACTCAGACTGGGCATGCGCACTGCGCAACTCAGACTAGGCCTGGGCATGCGCAGAGACCAATGTTCTGCTCCTTTCCTCTGTTAGCTACGACAATCTGGATAAAGCTTAAAGGATGTAAAAAAAATGTGTAAGTAAAAAGGACAAAATAGTGGGAAAGAACAGGTATTTTTGAAGATTAATAAGAGGAAGAAAAGATAAAGAGCAAGTAATTGTAAAATATACTTAATGTTTAGATGTTCTTAAGGGGCTTTTAATGTAAAAAAAAGGAATAAGTTCTGAGTATGTAAAAAGGAGAGAAACGGATTGTGTGATAAGACACATAGAACATAACATTTCTGTTCTGAAAATAAGACCATACTATGTACTTCCTCTACTGCTTTTTAAGTCATGGATGTATGTGAGAGAAGAAAAAAATACTAAGAAGTGTCAAAGAGAATATATACGTATGTGTGTGTGTGGATAAAAAGGAGAGATACATTGATAGATAGCATTGAAGGAAAGAGGGTGTGCTGTAATAAATGAAGTAGTGGGAGTGAATAAAGAAAAAAATCAATAATAGAAAAAAACAAAACCGAAGATTAAATAAAATAAACAGAAGAAAAAAAAAAAAAATACTTTGTCTAAGCAGGTGTTTATTTTGGCTACCTGAAGATAAGCAATAGGAAAAAAAGAGGCAGATGGAACCTCACCTGGTTTAATGTGTTTGGAAGAATGGACAGACAAGATCCCTAAAGATGGGCACACGTTAAACCTACCCGAACCCTCACAAACTATGCACTGACAAAAATTCCATCAAGATAATAATGGACATTAATGATACCTAATGTTTTTGAGCATTCTAGGAAGTGCATAAATCTTTTACTTAAACATATGTTGTTCTCCTTTAATCTGACATTTTTTTAAAAAATTATCTTTAAACATAATTTATATAAACTAGTAGACATTAATAGTATTAAGAAAAGCAATAAGGAAAGAGAGGGGAAAAAAAAGTTTACAATTTGTCTAATAAATATTTAAAAAGGTTCACGTATTAAATAATTTGGTAGAAACCACACTATAACCTAAGATAAATATTTTATATAATTATATTTCAAATTGTTTCAGAAACTTCCGCTTAAAGGTGGGTTTAAATATAGATATAGCGGATCTCGGCGCGTATCCGGCTATATAGTTAACAATATATTCTTGAAGCCGCGGAGACGTTATTCGCTGGTAATAAACAAAAAAAATGCCGATTCGTTTGTCGCTGTTGTTAATAGTTATTGCATAATTACATTACATTAAACATAATATTGTCAATGCAATTAAATGCATTGACAATATTATGTTTATGTTATTATGATGTTTCACTGATTTCTTTGATTCTTTTGATTGATATCTTTCGGGAAAATTAATTATATAGTTTGACTCATATTCAAATGGAATACATTGTAGATTTTTTTAATCCAAATTGTCGGAACCGTTTTCGAGAAATGTTGTTTGAGTTTTTTTTTGGGTGGGGGAGGGGAGTGGTAGCGCCGCAAATTTAAATCTAAATTTATAAATAATTTCTCTAATTTTTTTCCTCGGGGTATGATTATTCTGAACCGGTATGCCAAATTTCATAGCAATCGGCCCGTTAGTAAAGCCTCCACGCGTCTGTAGATATATGATAGATTACAGAAAACAGACTGACATTTTCTTTTTTAAAAAAATGTCTTTTTTTGACTCAGGTAAAGACTAAAAACGTATAAATCCATCAAATAGTCAAAATCGCATTTTCGTTCTATCACAATACTTTCACTTTATTTGTACTACATATATATGAGAAAGTAAAAATTGCCATAAATAATAACAAGAAGTAACACTTAACAGTAACAAGAAATAACTCAAGAAACAATGGTCAAAACACCGACATATCTGGTGAGTTCGAATCCCAGAGAGGTGACACATATTTAACACTGATGATTCATATCGAGTACATGAGTAAAGTGATGAGAAGTAAAAAAAATCAAATTTAAAAATCCCAGTTCAATTTAAAATTAACAGCTCTAGCCAAATTTTTTTTTTTTTTACTAATATAAAACAAACTAATAAAAAAATAAAAAAATACACATTCCTAAATAAATAAGCGAAGAGAGAAAAAGAAATAATTTAATAGGTAAGAAACCAAATACATGCGTATCTCCGCCAAATAAATCACACAGGTAAAGAAAAAAATCTTATACAAGATAATAAATCATCTACGTTAACAATGGACCTCAGGTTTGAACTCAATGACTTTACCACAAATACAATAATGTTTCCATTTCCATAAGAAGAAACCAATAAATTTTATTATGTATTAAGTATAATAGTACATAAAAAAAAATATAAATACATGTTATAATTTATTTCAAATAAGAGTTCTTCTACATTCTGTATGATGTAAGGGAATAATGGTGATTTATTTGTGTACAAATATAGTAACTTGTATATTATATGAGTTACTTATTCATACAATAAAAATAATTTCTCTTCTTTTTGGATGTATACATATTTATTTTATCTACTATAATATTCATTCGTTTTATTTAGAAATTCTTGAAAAAGAATATAATTCTAAAAATACTCAGACAAATAGTGTGGCACATAGTTTCCTCGCGTCCTACTTCGTATAGTTTAATGATTTTATGCTTTCAAAACCTATCATTATCCAATTTATTTAATTTTTCCCCCCCCTTTTTTAAATCTGTCACAATTGTTTTGCTTTTTTACATGAATCAAAGCATCAAGTTTAGATAAATTTAAAGAGGGCAGACGGTTGAAATAAATCTGGGGCTATCTGCAAGCTACTTTCAAAAACCATTAAACTTTTATAAAGATCAGATGAGTACTTTTAAGATGTAGGTGTAAATAAATGTATGTTTGTCGTCATGAGGAAGAGAAACAAATGAGCGCAGAAGGTTGAAACTTATATGGGACCAACAATGGGCTAATTATGGACCTACCATCTAAATTTCATTAATTTTGGACAATTAGTTTTTAAGATACAATATTGATTCGCAAACATCGAGTGACACACAGACCGCCAGACAGACACGGAACTTAATTTTTGACTTGATTATCGCTATTCTGACATTTTTTTAAAATGTGTTTAATCGTAAATAAATTAAATCATGTGAAATTGGTTTTTAAATTTATTATCACTAAGTACAAAAAGGGTATTTATTGAGTTTGTCGAACCGATGTTACTTTTACTCTGAATTAGAATCACTTAAGAAGTTATTATTGTGATATAATGTCACTCTCACCAAACATAACTAACTAAAAAGAAATTTAATATTTCATTAATAAATCGAAATGTAAAAATATCTCCTATTTATGATTGTAAAGTTCCATATTGGGAACTTGCCTACTAGACAGAAAAATATTCCCATTGAGTTTTAAGTGTCAGATATATCAAAAAAAAAAAAATAATAATAAAAGAATCTAGTTAGCAAAAATCATGAGATAGTACCGAATTAAAAAATGCAAAATATGACACTAAGTAAAAACACAAATTTCAAAAATAAATATAATGTAAAATTACATTTAAGTTACTATTGAAATAAATAGATAAAATTTAACTAGTTTGGAAACTGTATCATATTGCATCTTAATATAATTGCTTACTTTTATGAAATCTTAGAAATTTGATTACTTTCTCACACTCAGAATAATTATAATTGAAAAATCCTAAAATTTATAAAATTATTTGTTTCAACCAAGATTTTCAGAATAATTATAATTGAAAAATCCTAAAATTTATAAAATTATTTGTTTCAACCAAGATTTTCAGAATAATTATAATTGAAAAATCCTAAAATTTATAAAATTATTTGTTTCAACCAAGATTTTCAGAATAATTATAATTGAAAAATCCTAAAATTTATAAAATTATTTGTTTCAACCAAGATTTTCAGAATAATTATAATTGAAAAATCCTAAATTTGTAAAATTATTTGTTTCTACCAAGATTTTCTTGAACTTACTCATAAAATATTATACAAATTTGATATTATGAATTTATATAATAAGTTTTTTATACGCAAAATATTTTATAAAGTTATGAAGGAATAGGTGGAGGTCTTAGGGCTCATTCACACTGGGATTCCGGAATGCGATTCGTGTATGAGATTCAAAAAAGTATCAAGATTCAGTATCTCGGCGGCTTCTTCCCCCCACTTTTCCTAGTTTTGATCCCACTTTTATTATACACTAACATATATATGTATTTAATTTTTATATAATTAATTATATTATATTTATTATTATATTCATAATTAACCTATTTTATTTAAAGTAAATAAAACAATTGAATAAAATAATTAAATAATATATTACATTGATTTATTAATATATTTATATAATTAAAATATTTTATGCACGTAAATAAAATTATTTATAATAAAATATTATAATTAATGATATTACAGTAATTATTATGAATTTACAATTAAAATATTTTATTTAAAGAAAATAAATAGCAAGAGGATTGAAGCAGAATGCGATTCAGAATCGCCTAGTCTGAATGGGCCCTTACAATTGCTTCCCTTCACTTCATATTATAAATATAAATATTTCTATGAAGTATTAATTGGATTTATAAAACGCAATTAAGAATGCAGAAGTAAAAATGTTAAAAAGTTGAATACATAATTTTAAAACATCTAAACAATATTACTAAAAATCGCCATTCTCATTTCCTTGATTCCGAGAATTTTCGATGACATGGTGTTATTTCATTGAAAATTAAAAAGACCGGAAAATAAAACCTATGTAACACTTTTAATTTTTATTTCTTTGAAGTTATTTTCAGAAATATTCACATGCATACATATTATGTAAATATAGTATATCCTACAGGGTGTCCCGGAATCGGATAGCCAATACGTGTGTCATGCCAAAAAAAAAAAAAAAATACTTTTCGAACAAAATATAGTCTTCATAAACTCTCCTGCTTGTTCTTAAATGGAGATTTACAGGCTACTTTCAACGTACCATCCAAATTTCATGATGATCAGATGAGTACTTTTGAAGATATAGGAGTAAATAAATGATGTTTGAGCGTATGTTGAAGAGAAACAAATGGGTGCAGAAGGTTGAAACTTACATGGAACCAACAATGGGCTAATTATGACCTACCATACAAATTTCATTAAAATCGGAGAATTAATTTATAAGATATGTTAGTTCGCAAAAATAGAGCGATAGAAAGACACGGAACGAAAAATGTCCCCTGATGTCTAAAACGGATTTTTGTCTTGGAATTTTTGAAATCGGACATTAATTTTTTTCGTTTTTCATAACCATCACGTAGCTTTCCTTAAATTCGGAAGCAAAATCATGTTAAAATAAACAGTTAAAAAGAGGTTAAACATATATCATTTCTCTTTCTTATATTGTTTTTATCATTAAATAATCTTCATTAAAAATTAGCATTTGTGGTTGAGGTGGAAAAAAGAATCTGTTAAATATTTAGTTCTTTAAACAGATATAGTATAAACTAAATATTATAAAAAACCATAAAAGTTAACATAAAAAATTAAAAATGTATTTCGTTCAACTAAACTGAAAAATAAGGCTAACAATTAAGTTAGTAAATTAATTGTTAAAAGAAAAACGGACAAAAGTACCACGGGACCAGTAATTATATTATAGATTGAATTTGTACTTATATTTTGTTTTACACAAAAACCAACTTAAAATAAGTTATTATTTATTTTCACACGATTAAAAGAGATATACAAAATTCGACTAAGATTTTGCAATGAAAAACAAATACTTATTACAAATAATGAAAAAAAATTGTCTAACAAATGTTATTTAATTAGAGAACTTTTACTTACAACACTAATACTTGAACATACTAAAGTATTTTACAAACTAACACCAACTTGAACCATCCCAAAAAGTTTTCAGCATAGGGAAATCGCCCTTGGTTCGGTTCAATTAATTTCTAACAAAATTTTCCATATGAAAAGCCCGGGAAATTAGTTAATGCAAAGTTCTAAAAACAACCTCCGGTTATTATTATTCAATTTTATTTTATAATAGAACCCAATTTACATTTATTCACCAAAAAATTTGTATTTTAGTTAAATGAAAATACAGACAGTGTAATTGAAATAGATTTATAGATTTAACTTTCAATGTTAAAATAAGATATCTTTTTTAATATTAAGACGGGTAATAATAATAGATTAGCAATTGGTGTGGCACATAGCTTCCTCGAAGTCTATCACAAACGTTATTGATTTTATGCTTTCGAAAAACTATTATTGTGTAATTTGTTTAATTGTTTCCCCCGTTTTTTTTATGTGTCAAAATTGTTTTGATATTTTACATGAATTAAATTCAATTTAGCTAAAGTTAAAAAGCGCAGACGATTCAAATTAATCTTAGGCTATCTGAGGGTTACTTTCGATAAACTATAAAAGTTTCATACAAATCAGATAAGTACTTTTAAAGCTGTAGGTGAAAATAATTGTATGTTTGTGCGCATGTGGAAGAGAAACAAATAAGCGCAGAAAGTTGAAACTTATACGGGGCCAACAATAAGCTATTTATGACCTATCATAAAAATTTCATTAAAATCGGACGTGTTGTTTGTAAGATATTTCGGTTCGCAAAAATTGAGCGAAAGGCCGACAGAGACGGAACCAAAATGTTCCCTGATATCTGAAACGGATTTCTGTCTGGGAATTTTTGAAATCGGAAACATAAAATATTTTGGTTCTTCAGAACGTCACATAGCTCACATAGCTCCGTTACCAGTGGTAAGCTCGGAATAATAACAACGACAAACCGTGCCGCGACAGCCAGTGGATTTTGGCCAGTCAAGTAATATATTACCTTATTTATTAATTATTAATTTTACATCTATTTATCTGTTATACAGTTCTGTTTAGAATAATTAATATAATAATTCTGCACCAATAGAACTAATAAATAAGCTCAAAATGATGATTTATCTATGTATCTAATTTATCTATTAATGATTTATCAATTACCACGCTCAAGCATTTGCTTTTGCGGCCAGTAAACAATAGATATTGAAGTAAATAATTGCAATTGTAATGCATAATGTATAACTAATTACTATGTGTAATCTCTGTTATATTATCCTAAATAAAAAATAAATAAATGAATTATTAACAATGTGTCTCTATAATTGGTCAATACGTGATATATTAAATAGAGTTTTCTGTATTTAAACTAGAAGCTTGTTCGCACGCTAAAAAAAAAATGTCAAATAAATTTAACTAGTGATTTAAATTTAATGATTTAAACCATAGAAACTTATTTAAAATTTGTAAGCTAAAGAAAGACACATAGCATTAATTTTTATATCTTAAAATTGCAACGTATTTGTTTATTTATTGGTAACGTTGGCTATGTGATCGTTTCGGAGAAAGAAATTATTACGACAAAAATAACGTTTTAGACATCCGGGAAACATTTTTGGTGTCGTGTCTTTTGCGACCTAACATAAACAATCTGTCCAATTTTAATGAAATTTGGATGGTTTATGATAATTAGCCTATTCTTGATCCCATATAAGTTTAAACCTTGTGCTTTCATTGGTTTATTTTTCCAGTTGTAAAAGAACTCGTCCAATTTGTAAGAAATTTGGATGGTTTTTGACAATTAGCCTATTCTTGGTCCCATATAAGTTCCAACCTTATTGCGTGCTTTCATTGGTTTATTTTTCCAGTTGTAAAAGTACTCATCCAATTTGTAAGAAATTTGGATGGTTTTTGACAATTAGCCTATTCTTGGTCCAATATAAGTTCCAACCTTATTGCGTGCTTTCATTGGTTTATTTTTCCAGTTGTAAAAGTACTCATCCAATTTGTAAGAAATTTGGATGGTTTGTCACAATGAGCCTATTCTTGGTCCCATATAAGTTTCAACCTTATTGCGTGCTTTCATTGGTTTATTTTTCCAGTTGTAAAAGTACTCATCCAATCAAAAGGGGGACTTTTTTCAATTTAAATAGATTAGATCGTAAAAGCAAAGCAAAAGTATAGTACTCGATAGAACGCGATGAAGTTTTGTGCCACACAAAATAGCACTTTATTATTTTAAATTAAAATTTAACTCAGTTGATAATTTGAATTATCAATTTAAAAAAAAGTCGAAAAATAAATTTATGATTTTGCCGACGTTTCAAAATAGTATTATTCCTTCTTCAAAGTAGAGAACTAAAGCGTCGATTTTTATAGCAGGATAGCTTATTTGTAAATTTCGTAAATTTTATTTATTGACTGTTTTTACTCCCCGTAAAAGTATAGCTGCATAATAAAAAATCAGTGTGACAAAGTTGATTTAAAGATAAAAATATTTCATTCAACAGTTGGTTGTTTATATTTCGGATTCAATTTCTGCGGCGAAATATTTATTTTTATCAATATATATACCAAGGAAACTAGATTTTTCCTAGGTAAAACGAGTTATAAATGTAGGATAAAGTGCTTTTTTGTATAGAAGAATAATAAATTAAGCTTATTAATTTAATAGAACTTATTTATAATACTAAAATTTAATTAATCACGTCGGTACATTTAAACTAAGGCAACCACATTTATTCCTATAAAAATAATGTTTGTTTTGATTTGCTGGTCTTCAAATAGATATAATAACTTATCTGAATTAATTAATTTAAGTATACTTTTTTCAAAATATAAAATGAAGCCCTTTGCCACGGACTTTAACGCCTCGTAAATAATAAAGAAACAAAATAATAAAATAAAATATTATAATAATGAAGAAAATTTTAAAAAATGTTCTGAAAATAAAGAACTTTAGTATTTGTGTACTAAAGCAAAATTTACTTACCAAAAAAATAGAAAAGATAATATTGAAGTCCAGAAAAAACTGAAAAACTCCAATTGTTTATATCATAGTGAAGCACACATACACAGTATCCAAAAAAATATATTGTCACTTTTTAACTTCGAAATTGTTTTAATAAGTTCACTATTAATATAAAAAAATATCACGCACGAGTTTTTGAGCCTGACTTGGTGAGAAACAGACAGCGATCCTGCCTGTAAGACAGACACGGGCAGACTGACTGGCTTACAGACAGGGGGAGGAATCAGTGGTGCCAAGCCCTCGTAACGGAACAGAACCCAGCGCTGCCAACTAAACTCCCGTCTACATAGTTACATACTTCTATAAAAAGATCCCGCGACGTATTCTTTCCTATGTTAAACATTGTTGGAAATTTGCTACACTAATTTTAACATTTATGTAAATAACATTGTTAGTTTCTTTAATAAATAGCGATTTTAAAACAAGGTGAATTAAAATAAAACATATCAAAAGGATTCTAAACAAATATTAGGGTATATTTTTCATTTATTCGAGAAGGTAATAATTATTTATTTAACTTCATTTTAACTATTTAATTTTATTAATTTTTCTATAGTAGGTCGTTATTTAATATCAAGTAGTAGATGAGAATAGCTTAACGTAAAAAATCAAAAAATCAAAAAATAGAAATCAAAATAGTCAAAAATGTAAATCAGAAATAAAAATCACATTTTGATTAAATTAATATCCTTCGTTAAGGAAAAGTTTAGGCCCTCTTTTAGTTTGATTATACCTTTGTCCTAAAGTAATTTGGACTAAATATCCCTTTGTTTTAATAGTTAATTAGGCAAAGGGATATTATGACGTTAATAAGTCGGAGTATGATATTGATATTCCTCTGTCCCAAAGTAATTTGGACTAAATATCCCTTTGTCTTAATAGTTAATTAGGCAAAGGGATATTATAACGCTTATAAACCTGAAAATGATATTGATATTACTTTGTCCCAAAGTAATTTGGACTAAATATCCCTTTGTATTAATAGTTAATTAGGCAAAGGGATATTATGACGTTTATAAACCGGAGTATGATATTGATATTTCTCTGTCCCAAAGTAATTTGGACTAAATATCCCTTTGTCTTAATAGTTAATTAAGCAAAGGGATATTATCACGCTTATAAACCGGAGTATAATATTGATTTTTCTTAGTCCCAAAGTAATTTGGACTAAATATCCCTTTGTCTTAATAGTTAATTATAGGCAAAGGGAAATTATAACGTTTATAAACCGGAGTATAATATTGGTTTTCCTTAGTCCCAATCCCAAAGTAAAATAAACAAAATGTCCCTTTGTCTAATATTTGCGGGTGATATGTCTTTTGCCTCCCATCTCTTATTTTACTTTATACAATAAGTATATAATTTATTGTAAAAAATAGGTCAATTATTCAAAAATCAAAGGGAAAAACTAACATTATCTTAATTTTTCTTCTACTAACTATTTTTGTGAATCATGAAAATCACATTGTTTACCAAAATGGCCGCTCTCCACCCATTTGATTTCTTTAAATGCCTATTGCCAGACATGGCTTGGCATTAGGCATTTTCTCCGAAACGAACTTAGCCGACCACATATTCTTAAAAGACACTTAAAATACTAACTTGTACACAAAATTCTAGCATAATATAGTTTGATACTTTCTAGCACGCCCCTGGACTGTTACTGCATTATTGTTGATTTTGTTATATTTTGAGATTGATCCAAATACATTTATTTGTAATAATAATAGGGATTTTGGGCGGGCTATATAATTATTCTGTTTTATTTTAAGTAAAATTTAAATAAAAAATATACTAAAGAAAAAAAAATTGAAGTCGTTCATCGTAAAAGGGTTGTTTTATTGCCAAGTGACATTGAAAACCGGATCCAACTTAAAAATTAAACACCCCCTAAAATATATTAAATAAATAAACTAATTGAAAAAAGTTCGTCATCGAAAATCCATTAGTATACCCCCGCTTTTAAACGCAGGAAACGATTAGCATATATTAAAAAGAAAAAAAAAATGATCGCAATTACAATAAATAATTAATCAAAGCGATTATTTTAATAGCCCGTTTCGCCGACGGATTCGATTAATTTCCCTGCAGTTTCATACAACGATTTTTCATTGACGAAAAAACCAAGTTTGACTCTCAGTGTAATTAAAGTGCTTAAAGGTTAAATACACTTAGGATAATATAAAAGAACCGGACATTGATTAAGTACTTTTATAATTATCGTAATATTTCATTTTTTTAAAAATCTGTCCATTGTCTTCGATATTTCAGTTTCCCAATCATTTAATTTTTCCAAATATTCTACTTTACTATAAATTAATAATTTTATTTTATTCTTGGTTATAATATACTAAAGCTTTTCTTTTAGCAGCGCCATAGGAGAGGAAGTGAAAAATAATGTATATATCTGCTACTGTCTTAAGTTTACGATGTCAAATATTTCTCATTATTTTTTATAATAAAAATTAAAATAGTCTGCAAGTTTGTGTAGCTGTTAGCGTCCAATTGCGTACTTTATTGAACATTTGCTTTTACGACCCATTATTGTCTAATTAAATCTCTTTCCCCTTTCATTTAAATTATTATTATTTTAGTTTTTTTTTTTTGTATAAGAAAATTTAATCAGCTTTCTATGAACACATTTTTTTATGGGACCATCTGTGGGCTACTTTTAACAAACCATCCAATTTTTTAAAAAAAATCGAATGAGTACTTTTAAAGTACTCATTCAAATGTAGGTGTTATTAAATAAATTAAAGAGAAACCAATGAGCACAGCGTTTAAATATAAACGCCAAAAAGACGAAGGAAATGCGGTTCATGAACAGGAATAATGCAAGATTCTTCCTGGGCAACCAAGAGATAGAAGAAGTCAACCAGTTCTGCTACCTAGGAAGCATTATCACCACAAATGGAGGTGCTGCTGAGGACATTCAGAATTAATAAAGCCAAGGGTGCGTTCGCAATGCTGCGGCCTATATGGAAGTCACAGGAGCTTAGTACGAACACCAAGCTACTTATCTTTAACTCGAACGTTAAGTCAGTACTCCTCTACGGCTGTAAAACTTGGAAGACTACTCTACAACTTACAAAAAGCCTCCAGACGTTTGTAAACAAGAGTCTGAGAAGTATCCTGCGGATATGGTGGCCGTAGGTTATCTCAAATGAAGAGTTGTGGAGGAGAACAAACCAGACACCCATAGAAATTGAGGTACGCCACAGAAAGTGGAGGTGGATTGGACATACGCTACGTCGAGAGGAGTGCAACATAGCTAGACAAGCTCTGGAATCCGGAATCCACAAGGCTCAAGACGCAGAGGTAGGCCAAGACATACCTGGAGGAGGAGCGTTGAAGCAGAAGGCATCGAGAGAGCAGGAAAAACCTGGTCCGAGATAAGAGTATTAGCTAAGAATAGGATCCGCTGGCGGAAGTTCGTCGAAGCCCTATGCTCCACGTAGGAGTTAAAGGAAATAAGTCAAGTAAGTCAATGAGCACAGACTAAGTTCTAACGCTTTGTATTTGTCATTAGGCACTGATTATGGCTTTATAAAAGCCGAAAGCTGCATTGATAAATAAACAAATTTTCCGTGAAGAGGCTGTTTCATTGTATTTATTAAAAATAACTGTTCCACTGAAAGTAAAAACAACCAATTTTTTTTATCTTAAACTTAGCTGTCATCTATAAAGTTAAATCCACATAAATTAGAAATGAATAGACTGCCACTTGGTTTCTTCAAAAAAAATTATGTAGGTCAGTCCCTAAATATCTATTAATTATAAGCAAAATCGATTCGTTAGACATTGAAAAAAAAAATGTTTGACGGCATTTACGCTTGTCTCTATAAGATGCAGTCTCATGCACAGTGGCTACTATACATTTAATTTTAAATATTGATATGGGACTATATAGGGCATAATCTGATAATTTCCTCGAAATCGGATAAAAATTGTGGAAGTTAGGCGTGTATACCAAGGATCTCATGGTTGCGCATGCGCAGTGGCTACGACTGATCCATCATGGTGATATTTATATGGTATCATCATTCGTGCGATGCTTAACTATAACCTTCTCATTTGAGCTAAAGTAAACCATTTGCTATCGAGAAATTGACATTTGGAGGATTTTTTATTTGCACCTGAGCTAAGGCTCCCATTAATTCGCGATTTCATAGGAGTTCATCTAGGGCCTAATCCACGTAATCCACAAAAATTTGATCAGAATCGGGTGAAAATTATGGAAATTTTGCTTGTGGCAAGGATTCGTGGACACACAGACTGACAGACAGACATGCAACATGTAACTAAATCTGTTTAGGAAGGTCTAAAACGTAAAATGCAAGTGGAAATTTTGATTTTAGAGTAAAAAGAAAAAGATCACCCTCAAAAGTAACACACTATGCTTCTGCTACTTTGATAGACTCGGAAACAACAACATAATATTCCAAAATACATATGCAAAATGCATATGCGTGTGCGTGTGTGTGTGTGTATGTATTTGTATATATTACAAAATTAGTGGATTATCTTGAGGTTTTATAGAACTTTCTCGTAAGTATTAACTCAAATAGCAAAAATTAAACATATATTATAAACATTAGCTTTAGGCTACACTGAGAGAAAAAACATGTAAAAAAAGCAGGATTTTTAAAGATTATACGCGTACTTTCCTGCGATATCAGCCTCAGGATGACGGTCGTTCTTTTTTCCATTTTAGAGAATGGCTTTTTCATTCATACATTTTTCCAACCTAAACTCAGGGGAAGAAGCAATGCCGTACTGTCTTTATGCAATTAAAGCTTATGCTGGATTTACTTTAGGCCATATCCTTCCCCCTGTTCTTTTGCTAGGAGTCTCGCACTGCTTCTTGCCAATCCTATTAGGATATATTCCCATTCCGTCACGGCTTTTTTACAATACCCCCTATTTTTTTTACTAGTAGACTCACTGCTTCTTGCCAGTCCCATTAGGATATATTCCCATGCCGTCACGGATTTGTACAGTACCCTCCTGTTTATTTGATAGTATCCTCACTGCTTCTTGCCAGTCCCATTAGGATATATTCCCATGCCATCCCGGCTTTTTTTACAGTACCCTACTGATTATTTGCATGTAGACTCATTGCTTCTTGCCAGTCCCATTAGGATATATTCCCATGCCATCCCGGCTTTTTTTACAGTACCCTCCTGTTTATTTGATAGTAGCCTCACTGCTTCTTGCCAGTCCCATTAGGAAATATTCCCATGCCGTCCCGGCTTTTTTACAGTAACCCCCTGTTTTATTGCAACTAGTCTCACTGCTTCTTGCCAGTCCCATTAGGATATATTCCCATGCCGTCCCGGCTTTTTTACAGTAACCCCCTGTTTTATTGCAACTAGTCTCACTGCTTCTTGCCAGTCCCATTAGGATATATTCCCATGCCATCCAGGCTTTTTTTTACAGTACCCTCCTGTTTATTTGATAGTAGCCTCACTGCTTCTTGCCAGTCCCATTAGGGTATATTCCCACGCCGTCACGGCTTATTCCCAGGTACTCCTTCCTTGGTTTTGCCAATGCTATACTGGCTAAATGTGTGAACATCTAAATCAGTAATTTAGATTGGTGTAAGACAGGTTGTCTTTCACCAATCTGAAGTGGCGTAAGTAACATTAGAATGTATACATCTAGCCAATGTGCATAGCTAGATTATGATTAGGTAATGAACAATGCAAGCAAAAAAAAAAAAAAAATACATTAAATATTTTCTATATTAAATCATTTGTGTACAAAAAACTTACTGCTAAGTATACAAATTATATTTATTGTTTTGTTATACATGATATGGTTCTGTATCAAAATCTATTAACAAATTAAGGCCTAATGTATTAAAAAACAGATTTTAAAATTAACATTGTTTTGTTTTATGATATGTAGTCCAGTCAAATGGTGCACAAAAAGGGCTCGAAGTGGAAAGTTCTGGTGTAATTGTTTTTAGTGGTTTATGTTATGTTTTTTTGTGGTGCTCAACACGAATCTGAAGTTGTCCAACAAAATTTCCCCCGGCAAATATGAGAAATCATCAAAAAAGAATATGTATTAGTGGTTATATCTTGCAAAGCAATCTATTCACACAAAAAGTGGTCCAGTAGTAAAATAAAAAAGAGAAAATAACTTTCAATTTATGTCTTCAACATTTTTTTGTACGTTATATGGTTTTCACGCAATTGGGAGTTGAAATATCGGGAATATCGGTAATTTTTGAAAAAAGACCAGTCATCCACCATGACTTAATGAGCGAATTTTCAAAAAAATCGACGTATTATTGGCTTATGATTATATACGAAAATTTTGTTTTAAAATTTGGATAGGTGAAAAAAAAATTGGTACACAGGGGTATGGGGTACAAAAGTCAAAATAGTATATACCCTTCAAGATGCATGTCGTTGGAAAGCTCTTTAAGAGTACAGTAATTGTTGTTATGTACACTTTTGTCATATTTTCATATAAGGGGGGGGGGGATAAAGTGGAAAAAACATGTTTTTATGCTATTTTTATGTGTTATTTGTTTTACCTCCCTCTTATATGAAGATATGACAAAAGTGTACAAAACAACAATTACTGTACTCTTAAAGAGCTTTCCAGCGGCATGCATCTTGAAGGGTATATACTATTTTGACTTTTGTACCCCGTACCCTATATACAATTTTTTTTTTCACCTATCCAAATTTTAAATCAAAATTTTCGTATATTATCATAAGCCAATAATACGTAGATTTCATTAAAGTCATGGTGCATGACTGGACTTTTTTCAAAAATTCCCGATATTTCAACTCCCATTTGCGTGAAAACCATATGACGTACAAAAAAATGTTAAAGACATAAATTGAAGGTTATTTTCTCTTTTTTATTTTACTACTGAACCACTTTTTGCGTGAATAGATTGCTTTGCAAGTTATAAGCTGAAAACCACAAATAAATATTATTTTTTGATGATTTCTCATATTTACCGGGGGAAATTTTGTTGGACAAATTCAGATTCGTGTTCAGCACCCCAAGAAACATCAAATAAACCACTAAAATCAATTACACCAGAACTTTCCTCTTCAAACTACCATTTGACTGGACTAATGGTTCTTAAACAAAAACTATTAAAAAATTAAAGCATAAAGTATAAAATAAAAAATGAATACAGTCTATATTTACATTAATAGTAATAATACAATTTATTGTTTTGTTTTATGATATTGTTCATTGTCGAAAACTATTTACAAATTAAGGCCTAATGAATGAAAAAAAATAATATTTTAAAATTAATATTGTCTATATTAAACTTTTTTTATAAATAAAACTTCTTGTTAAGTACAAATTACTACTAACAATGTTTTGTTTTATGATATGGTTCTTTAACAAAAACTATTAAAAAATTAAAGCATAAAGTATAAAATAAATAAAAAATTAATATAGTCTATATTTACATTAATTGTAATAATAAAATTTATTGTTTTGTTTTATGATATGGTTCATTATCAAAAACTATTAGCAAATTAAGGCCTAATGAATGAAAAAAAAAAAAAAAAAAAAAAAAAAAATGACATTATTTTAAAATTAATATTGTCTATATTAAAAAAATTTTTGTACATAAAACTTCTTGCTAAGTACAAATTACATCAAACATTGTTTTGTTTAATGATATGGTTCTTTATCAAAACTATGAAAAAATTAAAGCATAAAGTATAAAATAAAAAAAAAATAAAAAATTAATATAGTCTATATTTACATTAATTGTAATAATAAAATTTATTGTTTTGTTTTATGATATGGTTCATTATCAAAAACTTTTAACTAATTAAGGCCTAATAAATGAAAAAAACAAAAATTAATATTGTCTATATTAAAAATTTTTGTGTACTTAAAACTTACACTTTTCTCCGGGATATGAGTTTGTAAATTTGAATAAATGTCATTATTATTATTGTCATTTAAAGTAGAGTCTGATGCAACAAAATTACTGGTGTAACTTTCGTTTAAAGCCTCTAATGCCCGGAACCCGAAATCATCCCTGTCATCATTAACCGGCTCAGTAGGAGTTGCTGATGTCGTCGCACCCTGCAACATTATTGAAATCAAGTATTAACAAATTATAATAAGCAAACAATAAACAATCGAGGGAAAGCTAAGTAGGGAAGAAATATATTTAGATATCAATAAATAATGTACAAGCAATAACATAACAATAAAAAATAATCAAAGAATTTAAATATACCAAAATTATAACATATTAAACATTATTAATTACAACATATTAAAAAATAACACATTTTTGTTCTATTCTTTTGATTTTTTAAGTTTATGTACTTAGTAAGTTGTAAAAATTCTTTGTTACAATTTCGGTATATTTATATTACAAATTAACTCCATGTCGGATTTAAACTTAAATCCAGCTATTAATAATCTTTAATGAACTAATACTTTTAGCTAAAAGTGAAAAATTGCCTCTGTTTTAACGATTCTTTTCCTTTTTCCTATTATGGGTAAAAAAAAAAAAAAAATTCACTTTGTAACTTCGTACTGACAAAACATTATTTAGTGGTTTATATTTTTGTTACTATTCCGATGATAAACAAAACAGCGTTAATTGTAGAATACGAATATGGAATAAGAAAAAAACAAAAAAACATTTACTTACAGGAAATCTATTTTCAATAGCGTGGTCTTGGTCGAGTTTCCACGGTTCCCAGTTTTTCATAAATGTCAACCTTGGCCCAACTTTCGGAATTAAGCACGCTAGCAAATCTGGAGTTAAAGACTTGAGAGTGTGGAAGTTCACTTCGTTATCTACACTAAAAAAAAAAAAAAAAGATACTGAATACATTTAACTGGTGAAATAATGGGCTGGGAGGCACTAGGAGCTATGTATTAAACTTATTACAAATTCACAACAAGGTGAATCCTTGTTCGGGTAAAAAATAATAATAATTTACATTAGTTTCCTTCTAGGCCAGTGGTTCTTAACCGGGGGGGGGGGGGGGCCGCGGCCCCCCAGGGGTTCTTGGAAGGTATTTAGGTACAATATGTATTATATTAGGAGATTTTATGGGGGCCGTGGTTACCAAAAGGTTAAGAACCACTGTTCTAGGCAACGTATGTATACTACTACTAGAAATGTATACTACTTTAAGACTAACTATACGTAATATTTACGTGGTGACTTAATGAAAAATAATTGTCAATCCTCACTAACGCATCGGGTAAAACTGAATTGAGTCTGTAATCGGGAAGGTATAGACGAAGCACTGCTAGAGGGTGGAGATTGTGTGGTTTACAGTTTTTCTGTGATTCACATTTAACTAAAACTGTACGTAATTTATACGTACATTTAGCTTTCTAAGGTTATGAGTAGAATTATTTCTATTATACTCCCTCTCTCCAAGAAGTCTCCTCGCGTGTATGCATGTAAATGTACCTTATACGGTACTTCCTTACATTGCAAATCTTAAATTTAAATTAAAATTAGGTATTTATTTAATTTGTCTAAATATTAAATTATTTTCATAACCGTTGATTTATTTTATAATTAAATTTAACTTAATTAACATGTTACATAAGAGGCTTCTTGAAGTTAATAAAGATAGAATAAATTATTAAATGAACAAGCAGAAAATAAAAGTTGTACTTACCAATAAATAATTGGACGTATTCTTGAAGGCCCCATGAAATTAATAACCTAGAGACGTATGCATCTCCACAACTTGCATCGCTACTCGATGTCATGTTGTACATTTTTAACACTCACTTTTTCAATATATAACGATAGTATTATGAACAACTCAATTTGAAAAAAATATAAAAAAAAGACTGAAAAACTTTCATAGATAATTATAGAAGAGAGAGATGTACACTTCGCCACAGCTACACCGGTATTGTTGTAAGATTAAGATGGCGAGGGCAAGGGTACTGTGTAGAGGGTACTGAGAGGTGAGGGAAAAAAGCTTGGAAACCTCCCCACCCTCGAAAAAAAGGCTAGTACAAACTGTTCTAACCCCCTTCAGGGTGGCCACTAATATAGCTTGATAAAATTCCCTGACTTTTCCCTGACATTTCCCTGACCTACTTCAGGTTTTCCCTGACCATTATCGATATTTAGCTTACAAAATTTACCTTTAAAAAGTTAAAGATCATCAAGCTAAAATAGAATACATATACAAGTTGATGATTACTTAGCCCAATGTTTTTCATTAGTTATCATGTTTTCGTAGAAAAAATTAATTATTATGGAACATTTCATCAACATTTGTCATAAAAATAACTTTGCCTCGGCGGAGAATCGAACCCGGGCTATTAAAGCTATTTTTCCCATGAAAACGGCTTAAATTGTTAGATTTGTATTTATTATATGGACTACATTTTTTTTTTTTTTTTTTTTTTTAATCTAAACGATTTCGAGAAATAATTCTTTTTCACGTTTTTTCAGAGTTTTTTGGGGGGTAGCGCCCCCAAATTTCAAGCTAAAAATCATTTCTCGACTCCGCCGTGGGGTATGATTTTTCTTATGTCTAGTATTTTGTCGGGTCCACACTGATTTTTCCTGTTAAGCGTTTTCCTGTTCAACGCTAAAAAGTATAAACTAATCGTAACCTTTCCTTATTATCCTAGAAAGTAACAATTCACGTATTTTTACTTTCTCATGTAAAAGAGAAAGTATTGTGATGGCGCAAAAATTCGATTTTGATTTTATTTTTATTTTTGAGTCCAAAAAAGTGGTTTTTAAAAAATGTCTGTCTGTGCAGACGCCTGGTTTAGGCTCCAGGCGTCTGCTGGGCCGATTTTGATGAAATTTGGCACAACATGTATAGAAAAATCATACTCCGAGGCGAAATCGAGAAATGAATTTTAGCTATAAATTTACCCCCCAAAAACTCTGAAAAAACGTGAAAAAAAATTATTTCTCGAAAACGGTTCCGACGATTTTAATAAAAAAAAATTAAAATGTGGTCCATTTAAATACGAATCTAACAATAACCGTTTTCCTGGGAAAAATCTAGTGCCTGAGAAAAAAGCATAAAACGTGTGGACGTAGAGAGCCCGGGTTCGATTCCCTGCCCAGGAGAAGTTATTTTTATGATAAATTTTGATGAAATGTTCAATAATAATTAAATGCACATACGAAAACTATTAATGGAAAAAAACTGGGCTAAGAAATTATGAACTCGTTTATAAGAAAGTTTGTCTGAGTTGTGTCAGACCGATTTTTAGGGTTTCGAGGTCGCCCTAGAAACCCTTATGCTTTTGGTAGTTCGTCCGTCCGTCGCATCTTGGAGTATATCTCCCGACCTACTGAAGCTGTAGACTTGAAATTTGGTATACAAGTTAAACTTTTTTGCCCAAAAACAGAAAAACTATTGCGGACTTAAACACTCAAAATTTCTACGATCTGCGATCACTTGCGAGTATATCGCAATATTTTATATTTTTTTAAATTTTCAAGTTGGGTATCATTTCAGAGGTATTAAAATGTAGATTAGAAATATATATCGCGTTTCCAAAATGGCGGCCATTTTACCCCCCAAAAATTTAGGACAAACCCAAAATGTACCCCCCCCCCCGCTATACCCCATTAGGATAGGTCCTAAATAAGGGCAAAAACACATAAATATATATCTCTGTGGTCCAATGAAATTTCCGGGAGTTGGTCCTAAAAAGTAAAATTTTAGGGGGCCGTAACTAGGGAGCCCCAAAATTTATGTAATTTGAAAATTCGAAATTGGGTATCATTTTAAAGGTATTAAAAAATTTCGTTCACAAAAATATATATCTCTGTGGTCCAATGAAATTTCCGGGAGTTGGTCCTAAAAAGTAAAATTTTAGGGGGCCGTAACTAGGGAGCCCCAAATTTTTTGTCATTTGAAAATTCGAAGTTGGGTATCATTTTAAAGATATTAAAATTTGGCTCACAAAAATACATCGTTTTTCAAAATGGCGGCCATTTTACCCCTAAAATAACTAAATTAGTGCATACTACCGAAGATACTAATGGATAATATGCACTCCTCGTTTATTAAAAGTGAATTTTTATACATATTTTTGATGAATGTTTCATATTTTTGAAAAGCGACATATTACATATTTTTGTTAAAAAAAATAGAAATAAATAATAATAATGTACTTATGAATTCTTATGACCGAAGAAACCTTTTTTAGTAACTTGCTGGTAAGTACTTGACGGGATTTTTTGATATGATATAATTTCTAAGTATAGAGGTCGTTAATCCTTCTGCCTTTGTTCCAAATACAGCATTTTTTATTTTTATAAGAAATTTCGAGAAAGTTAAGGTTTCTGTGCTTTAAAATGATGAAATAAGGATTTTAATTGCCGGTAGATTTTCCCTGACCTATGACAAAATTCCCTGACTTTTCCCTGACTATTCCCTGTCGGCCGAAATTCCCTGACTTTTCCCGGTATTCCCGGTTTTCCCGGTCTGTGGCCACCCTGCCCTTCTCTCGCGTGATTGTACCCTTCGACTCCTGCTTCAAAAACGTGATTATGTTTTTTCCTTGTATTCAGGTACAAAACCGCGATGAAATACAAAACAGACATGACACTTGTTAGGGTTGTACTTTTCACAATAGACCTGCTATTTTAACAGAAACAACTTTCTTCTTAACACTAAATACTTTTTATACAAGAATTTTACCTGGTACCCGGGCTTCTTTTCAGACATCACAACTTCTTTACACAACTTAACCGGATATATTACAAATAATGCAAGGAAATACTGGCATCAATGCGTCCCCAAGCTACACGAGGAATCTACGTTTTGCTGTGTGTGGGCACTTAAAAAGCGAAATACACTAATTTTCAAGGGCCCCTTCTGAACTTAAAACGAAATTTAAAAATAAAAAGACGGAGGTTTCTTGTAAATTTAATTCTGCACAAGTTAATCCCAATTTGTACACTCTACGACGATTATTGACGGCACAATGTAGGAAATAAAATTTTAAGATCTTAATATATTTTCACCACATTGAGCCTTACTTATTAGCCATGTGAAGAAAAAATTGGTTTCAAACTGTACAGAATTAAATGTGTAAGAGACCTGAAGTGTTAGATTTTTGTCATTTTGCTTAGAACCAATTATTTTTACATGTTAGTTGCTTCTTAACCGTTATTATTGGAACGAAGTTCCTTATGGCACGTTCTGGAGCCCGGGAGTGAATCCAAAAAAAACGACCAAAATCACCGTCACATAAATAACCGTCACAAAATCACCGTCACGCAAAAACCGTCACGAAATCTACCGATGACGATAAATTGAGTAAAAGATCACTGAGTTAGTTGAAATTTGGTACAAATGTTCATTTTACCAATGCCCAGGCTGAGTTCGTTGAAAAATGTTATCCGCCCAAGCGTTCACGCGCCACGCTCGCGTGAACGTAAGCTTCAAAAAGACGGGAAAAAATGTTATTATGGAAGCCTGTTACTTGACTTGTTTATTTTGTTATATGTCAAAATGTCACTTGTTTTTGTAAACATCGAAAATATAATCACGGTCTTATTAAAAGTAAAATTGATCTGTGCTCACGCTTATTTCAATATATTAGGTATATTATTATAATACTGCGTATTTAATGCAAGAAAAAATTCTAACTTCATCTATTTAATAAAATATTTTAACTTCATCTAGACCAAAACCTTTTTTAATTTTTTTTTTTTAGTGAAACGAACACCGACACTATTATGAAGTGATATAGATCGCTAAATTTATTAAAGTGGACCCAAACGTTTAGTAAAGAAAACAACGTTCTTACCGATATCTAACGTTCTAACGTATAACGATTTTTATAAAACTTTTTACACATTGTCTAAAGTACAGTTGAAACAGGCATGAAACATTTCAACCGGATTCAAGCAGAAGCTTTAGAGTAGGGAAGAGATATATTTAATAATATTTTAAATTAATAGGCCGGGTAGGTAGAAAACAGTCGTATTTCAATCTAACATTCCTTTAACAAACATACTCCTTAACTATAAACTCATCATGATCAACTTTTTTCTTATATTCAATATATATTTATAGTAAGACGCTTGCTTTAATTATACAAATAATGATTTTCTTTTAATTTTACCTTAACTCTGCTAGGTACAAACAGTTCGTTACTTTTAATTTTGTCTCTTTTCTAACTCCGCCATGTATAAGTAGTTAGCAATGTGTACGTACTTAGCAGTGTTATTTTATAATTTATATTTAATGAAAAATGTAAGGAACTTCGTTCCTACCGGGTGTCCCGCGACACCACACGTATTTTTTTCATATGGTGAAGAATCAAGTTTGCAAGTGACAAAAACTTTTATATCTTTCATATACTTTCTTTAAATCCAATCACATTTCCACTTTTTAAATGTACAGATTAGAAAGAAAGTATTCCCAGTGGACTTAAATATGCTATCACTTGAATTCTTGAGAAGAAGAACTTGGTATCATTTCCATACTTAATTTGTAAGTACAAACTTTATGAGTTTGTTTGTTTGTCAAGCCCTTCTTTTTGTTAAGTCGAAGGAATTGAAGAAATAAGATCCTAAAATCACAATGTAGAGCACATTTTTCCTTAAAACGTAAAAGAGTGTCCCTTTTATCGTTTCATTTTAATTTGATGTTTGTTATTATTATTATTGTTACTTTGTTCTTGATTCAATTGTATTTTGTTTGAAATTTTACCAGGTTCTAGAGGCGTTTCCAATAACTTTTGTTAATAGAAACGCCACAAAAAATACGCCTTACAAATTTAAAATTACAGTAAAAATATCATAACAAATCTATCTTTATATGTGTACTAAATTATGACACGTTATAGGAACAATATTCCTATAAGTTACTGTGGTTATATAAGACAAATATGGTAATTCACATTATACAAATAATCAGATTTACTATAGCGACCGTTGCTTATTAGGAAACGCTCATTCTAAGGAAAAGAAAATAATTATAAAAATAGTCTGCCAATTAGTGTGGCAGCTTCGTCGCATTCTACAACGTACTTAAATAATGTTTTATGCTTTTACAACCTTAAATTAAACTAGGCATCGCGTGGCTCTATCATTGAAGCGAGCGTATAGTGATAAATATGTATTGAATATTGAAAAAATAGATAATCATGAATCATGATGAGTTGATAGATAATGGGTATAGTAGTAGTACAGCGGCTAGTAGTAAGGGAACCACCCTACATTCTTACTATTCCTCTAACCACACTCCTTTTCAATTATTATAAAATGTATCTCTTTGCTACAAAAAAACTACTGCATGTATAAAATTGAAATTTTGCATGCCTGTTCCAATTGTGCATTAGATGGTGTATATGAAGTTTTATTAAAATCGTTACGTTAGAACGTAAGATATCGGTAAAAAGGTTGTTTTATCTATTTTAAACGTTTAGGTCCGCTTTAATAGTTTTAGCGATCTTTATTAATTCATAGCGGTGTCGCTGTTGGTTTTACTAAAAAATGTTATTTCAAAAAAATGTTCGTCTCATCGAATAAGTGATGATAGAATTTTTTCCCGTCCTGAAATTCCAATTTTAAATTTGAAGCTCACGTTTACGCGAGCATTGCGCACGAACTCTTGGACGGATCACGCTGTCCAACGAACTTAGCCTGAGTATTAGTAAAAGGAACATGTATACCAAATTTCAACTAAATCGGTCAACTTTTACTCAAGTTATCGTCGGACACGTAAACGTTACTCACAGACAGACAGACAGACAGACAGACAAGATGCATATTTCGTTGAATGTAAGAAGCTCGCTTACGCTCGCTTCAATTAAAACCTTTGTTATAAATCTGGGGCTATCTGCGGGCCACTTCCGACTAACCACCCAAATATCATTCAAATCAGAAAAGTAGTTTTGAAGATATAGGTGTAAATAAATTTATATGTTTGTGCGTATGTGGACGAGAAACAAATGAGAGCTGGAGGTTGAAACCTATATTGGACCAGGACCCACAATGGACCAGTTATGACTTACTATCCAAATTTCATTTTAATCGGACGAGTAGTTTTTAAGATATGGCAGTTCGCAATAATTGAGTGACAGACACGGAACTACAAATGTTCCCTGATGTCAGAAACAGATTTGTGTCATGGAATTATTTAAATCGGAGATATAACAATAATTATTCGTTCTTCAGAACAATCTCATATAGCTTCCGTTACCTTCGGCAAGCTTGGAAGCAATAAATTGTTTACATTTTTGTAACATTTATATATTGTAATTATGTTACAATAAAAAATGATTATTATTAAAATCAATTTGTGAAAAAGTTATTTTTAGGAAAATAACTAACTTTCAATTAATGTCTAATTTCACTGTCATTATTTTTACTGCAATAAGTTAGTCTAAAACTTATATCAATACAAGCTTTCTAATGCTATTTCTGTTTCTAAAAAGAGGCCTCAGATTCAAATCCATCAGGACTTTACTTTTAATATGCTTTTATAAACAGCCAGCCCTATTTATGCTATAAAACAGAACTTATAACGGGGCCCTTACACTCTTAAACATGTTTGTCAATCCTTTAAATTCGCTAAAACCGAAACATAAAGATATCAAAAATCCTCCGATTTTTAGCACACTAACACCCCCCCCCCCCCAAAAAAAAAAAAACAACATGTTGTTGGTCTCTATAACTGCGTACGTTTTACCTTATTATTCTTACTTTTCCTCAACTATGGTGGGAAAAGTATTATTTTAAATAAAGTGTTGCTTAAATTAAAGTATTATTTTAAATTATAAGTGTGTGCAAAAAAGGCATCCTATACTTATGTCAGTAAAAGGTAATAAATTCAATGCAGTATTACAGATTGCTTGGTTCTCATGGTGTCTCAGGTGTAAGCAGTGTAAACTACGTTACTAAAAGTGAAAGTTAATACGTCTCAAGTTAATATCTAAAACCCTCTTTAACTATTTTAAGAGATATTTTTGGAATTATTTTTACATTTCTTTGAAATAAAAAATAATATAATCCTTCTTTTCTGTAGTGTATTTATAAAAAAAAGGGAAAAGAAATTTAGAATTATTCCCCTAGTGCCCTAGATTAAACTTTTACTACTAAAGCAAGGATTAAGTCAAGGGTTTGTCTCCCCTGGGTACAGTAGATTTGGTTTTACCCTTACAGGTAAAACGTTGATTTCTTCACTCATGAAGATCTTTGAAAAACACATCAGGTCTAAAGTAATAAGTATACCATTATGAATTACTTAAAAAATATTTAACGGAAATTTACAATAATATAATTATTATGAAACCTTACAAAAAAAATAAAAATAATAATAATAATGAGTCCTGTAAAGGGAGAAAATTGGTTATTGATTGTAGGTGTCTTACATGGAGAAAACCCAAAATGGTTGAAATTTGAAATAATGGATAATAAGATTGAGAAAAATTTTGAAGTTAACACACTGGCTGAGCTTACAAAATTACAGGAGGGAGAAGGATTATTCAGTTTCTAAACATGAAATATTTCCCTACCAGATACGAGCAATCTTGAAAAGCCTGAAAGAAATAGAAAAAGAAGTGACGGGATGAGTTTTTTACATTACATCCGGCGTCCTAAGCTTTCCCGTGATTTGCCAGGGCAATATTTCATGCTACATCACTGAATAATACTTCTCCCTTCTGGTAAATTTGCAAATCAATACCTTACGGGCTAATTAATATTCAAGAACAGCAATTTTACAAACTCGTATTGCTCTTACCACGGACATACTGATTTTTCACTATTTCTAGTCAACCTGGCTTTACCAAATTGCAGGGAAACTTGCTGTTTGTACTACCATACCAGACTTGTGCTTATAAGTACCGACATATTTCTTATAAGTACCACCAGAGTTCATGTCTCCAGGCTTTTTAGGAAAGCAATTCTCCAAATTGTAATTAAACCGGCCGGAAGGTTGAAATATTACCAATCTCATGCTATTTTTTTAAAAAATCCTTGATTTATGAACTAATTTGAGGCTTTTTGAAAATGCCATTCCATTACGTGCTCTCTCCAAAAAAAAATTTCTCTCAGTGTAGATATATGTGGTCGTCAATGGAGGTCATCTTATAGAAATAACACAAACAGTCTCTCTACGTAAATTGAAAAAAATGTTTTATTGCCAAAGCAGCTTTCAGCCTTCAAAAGGCCATCATCAGTGCCTATTGCGGAAGAAAAAAGTTATAGTGTGAGAGTGGCGAGTCTACTGCATGTCAAACATCTGTGCGATTATGGCCTTTTGCGAAGGCTGAAAGTTACTTTGGCATCATCAGTGCCTATTGAGGAAGAAAAACGTTATAGTGTGTGAGTGGCGAGTCTACTACATGTCTGACATTAGTGCGATTATGGCCTTTTTAAGGCTGAAAGCTGCTTTGGCAATGGACATTATTTCTCGTCGTGTAAAACGTATATTGTTTGTGTTATTACTTTACTAGTTTTAGGATTTTTAAGAACATACTGTTTAGTTTTGTTCTTTGCACTTTATTTAATAGTAAAAGTAAATAATATTTCTTTAAAACATAAGTTAAAATAAGGTTTATAAATATGTCTTCCATTAATTCCGATGAATATTAAAGGTTTTTGATAAAAAAAAAAAAAATTTTAAAATGTCAATGACCTTTAATACTAATACTGAGACATTTTAATTATAAAAAAGTTGATTATGAAAAGTGAGTGCTGATATAAGTTGAAAATCCTTTAACTGGGTATTAAATGTATATTTTAGTAATTGTAAGATGTAATTTTGTTTATTTCCCAGGCTAAGTATAAGTTATCAGGAGTTAGAAGGTAATCTTAACTATGTAATAAGTGGATAATATTACCTATCTCTAGCTATTCCTCTCATATTAGAGGTAAAGCAAAGGAAGTTTTAAAGAAAGGATGAGCCAAATCAATATTTTATCAATTATTTCCTCACTTAAGTGCTCATTGATTTTTCACGTAATAAAAAAAAAATTGTTTTTCTATCATGAAGTTTAAAATGTGCTACCTATAACGTTAACGTTATATTATTAAAGAACGTTTTTACAAATTTAAATTAGCCCACAGTAAAATTATATTTTTGGTGTCGATTAATTCAGATAAAGCTGGAAATAGTTTTAATCCACTTAGGGCATTCTAAATAAGAGTAATATATGTCTGCGACGGTTTCTGAGGTGAACTAAACTTTTTTTTAGCCAAAAAACCGCGAAATTTTGGCACTTTTCGCAGGTTTTGGCTTATAACATCTTAAGGGTGCATCGAACAGAAAATTAGGTTCTTACCAAAATTAAAGAACATTAAGTTATAATTCGAATGCGTTTTTAAACATTAAATTTAATACAGCGGTTTGGTCAGAATCAGGAGTCAAAAATAGGCCAATTTTACCATTTTGCCTCAAAAGTGTTATGCTAAGTTTTATACGCCTGTAACTCAAAAATGATTATTCCAAGTGAAAAATGTCGAATAACTAAAGTAGAAGAGCATAAAATTAGGCGTTCAGAACACTCCTAATTTTTAAATTTACTTATACCTAAGCATAGATACCCGCAAACAACTATAAGTAGTCGGAGAGCTAATTTTCTACTATATGTGGCTTATCTGTAGTTTCATGACTCAAAATCACTTGTAAGTCCAGGAAATTAAATTTTGATGAAATTTGATCGTTCAATTTGGTTCTTGAGATTGCATTCAGAAGTGGTGAGTTGCATTGGAGGGGGGATGGAGTGTTTCTGTACTTAGTTTTGTTCCCATAAGCTGATAACTGTCCAGTCGAGATCAATGGAGGAAATTGAATTTTAATGCAATTTTTCTGCATTGTGGAGCTAGAAAACTAATTCATAAGTTCTCTAGATGTCCCTATTTTATCAATGTTAATACTTAGTTGGGTCATTAAGGGTAATTAAGGGTAACCCTCAATAACCCAACTAAGTATTAAAATAGAAAACTAATGTTAGGTTTCTGTACGAAGTATGAAAATAAAACTTATATAACAGCTCTGTCTGTCTGTCTATCCTTTGGCGTCTGTCCGTTGGCTTGTTTAATTCATAAACTACTATAGCTAGGAACATGAAATTTGGCACACAGGTACATCTCGGCATTTGTGACAACTGTGCACTTTTTGGAGTTTTCACATTTAATTATTGCCAAGATGGCGGTCAATATGGCGGGCGACTAAAAAACAGTTTTTAGTCCCCATGAAATGTTATACCTACATCAATTTAAAGGTCTTGAAGTGTAGAAAAATACGATGCAACTATTAAAATGTTACACTTAATAATTTTAACTTATCGTACAGAAACCGGCGATTATCGGCTCACGTACTTACGTGAAGCGCACCTTACTTTTTTGTATTTAATCCGGATGAGACAATTTTACATAATAGTGTAGCTATTGTTTATCAAGAATATTTTTAAAGTTAGTACCAGTCTAAATATTTGAATATTTTACGATATTTTTATATTATTGATACTATTCGTTCTTCTGGATAGTTTCAATATGTAAATAAATAAATAAAAAACAAATCTATAAATGTTTTCAGCCATTAAAAAGAATCGTAATATACCGTGCATGTTCTCTATACTGAAAAAGAACAAAGTGGGGAGTTCTAAAACGTTTCAGAAACAAACTCAGCAATAAAACTAAACAAATGACACACGAACTAAAATCTAAACATTTAGAAGCCCTCGAGCTTTGTAAACGGGAGAGGCAACTGAAAATTTATTATTCACTTTAAAAACAAGGAAACCTACCGTAAAAGTTTTCGTCTGGGGGTCGCTTTTTGTTTTTGTTTAGCTTTGAGTGTGAGAGAGGAAGAGACCCCCGAAAAAAGGGGATAAATAAATAGAAGAGACGTTAGAGTAGATTTTCAAAAACACAAACGTACCGATGGGTTAAAACGTAGGTTTTTTGGGGTTAAAAGGTCTTTTTCCTCAAAAGCCGCTTTCTCGAAATTCTAAAATCAACACTATAACGTTTAATTTCGAAGGTCCTAGAAGGTTTTGATAACATTCCCCTGGAGAGATATAAACAAAAAGATCATGCTAAAGGTCCCAAACATGCAGTATGAATAGATACACTGATACTGAATAGAATACCATTGTTTTCTACTGAATAAATCTGGAAGAAGTTCACGAAAAAACTTTATAGTAGTGCTTGAATACATTTAAATGCAAATGTATCCCACTCGAATCGTAAAGGAGCTAAACATAAAAACTAAAATATATCAGGAGAAACTTTTTAGAATGGGGTATCTTTTTAAGAAGAAACAAGTCGTGAAACAAGCGAAATCAGATTCAGGTTGGTTACATCGTGCTTTGAAACATAGTTTCCAAGAGCGCGCTGTTGAATCAAGTATTTAATCGCGTAAGAACATTATACAACAAGATTCCGAAGATTCATCCTAATCAGACTGTCACAGAGTGAATGGGGAAACCGATGAATAAATTCTTATTGTTCAATAGTCCAATAGATATGATTATAAAAAGAGAGAAAGAATCAAATTATTTTGTGAATTATAATTTTCATAAATAAAAACCATCAACGAGAGAATAGCTTTACCAAATATAGAAGAGGGACAAGTCAAGATGAAAGAATAATGTATGTTTAAACTTCTTTTTATTTCCTTATTATATTTGATGGTTTAGACTCAACGTGTTCATTGCAAAATATGAAAAATTATAGATATAAATTTTACATTGACACTTCAATTCTCACAAAGATTGTTTATACTGATGTCAAAATAGGTATAGGCGCGCTTATATTTATTAGAAGATTAACGCTTTAAGTTCTACACCGAGAGTGGATTCTCTAGGTATCGAAGAGAATAAATTAATAACAGATAGGTAAATAAAGTAAGTACGTAAACTTAATTTCAGCTACAAATAGTGTTTGCAGTTTATTAAACAAACCAATATACTTAACAGAACGTCGACAAGAGAATAATGCTATAAGTTCTATACAAAGTATAGAACGCAGAGTAGATACTCTAGGTATTGTCTTGAAGGGAATAAATTAATTAGAGATGGTGAACAAATAGGAATACGTAAACTTGATTTTAGCTTCAAATAGTAATTATAATAATAAGCCTTTGCATAACACTCCGTGACAGGCTTAGGTCTGCTAAAGGCTTGATATAACTGCATATGTTATTATTGGATGACACGGGGATTTCGAGTCGCTTGAAATCTGTATAAACAGTTTAATTGACATTCGAAACTGGATGGACGCCACTTTATTGAAGAAGTTATTAATTTATATGGCGATGCTAGGTAATCATCGACCATGGGACTCCTTACCGGAGTCGGATTCGAACTCGGGTCACCTGCGTCCAAAGCGTTCACTTAGCTTCTTCGTTCGCAAAATTGGAACTCCCCAGAATTGCCGAAGTCCGTATAGTTTGATGCTAATATTTTTAATTTCTAAAAAAATTGCTCTCCATGATGATTAATCAAAATAAAAACAAAATAGTATGAAGCCTTGTCTAGACGGACCCCGACTGAGGAAACAAGTAAATCATATGTATCTGCGCATGCCCAGTCTAAAGAGCGCCTGCGCATCTGAGTCTGGGCATGCGCAGAGAACAATGCTCTACTCGTTTCCTATGTTCGGTTAGCCAGTCTGGACGAGGCTTTAGCGAATTTCTATTGTTTCTTTGTGTGTGTCTATTTTACTAAAAAACTGACTATATGACACTAAAACAATACAAGCCCGCACTCCTCAGATTACCATCACTTTTTTACGTCCTTTAGACGTCCTTTAGACATCCGATACGGTGAGATTGAATTAAATATTGTATGTAAGCTGGGCTAACAGTAGTCGACCTTATAATGGGAAATGATCAATTGTTAAAAATAATTTGAAATTTAATTTATCATCTACCCGAAATTACGAGAGTAAACGCAAACAGAGCTGAACATTTTCATGGGATCTCATATTGATGTATTTCATAATTCATAAGACACGATCAAAACTATTAGCATTAGTTATAGAACATTATAACAATTTGATGACACTTGACACCAATTCAACTTGTCAATTCTAAAGGGATCCGCAGTTGATGTAGATCAATAATAGTTCATGACGTAACAACGCCATAAACAGCAAACAGCTTTAGCGTGAGAGCGATTTTAGAAATGCCAAGCGCTCAAACCAATCCGAGACTTGATCATAACTCGTTAGCATGAAATATTTTACTATTAAGAACATTAAAGAAAATTTTAAAATAAAGATCATAAAACAAAATCTACACTATGAACGACTCCTACAAGAATGGCTTTTGTAATAGGTTTTAAGACTTGAGATTACGCTTTATAGGCGGTGATTTATTTCATCTCAGAAAGTAAAAGAGGCACTTCTTTAGATTGTTACTCCCTTTTTAGAAAAACCAGAGGGAAGTAACAATCTGAATAAGGTGTACGGAATATTCTTCTTTAGACTGTCTCCCATTTATAATAATTAACATAAAAATACCATTTTAGAAAACTGGTCTTATTTTCAATTTTATTTTATTTATTTTTATTTTTTATTTTTTTTTTGGTTTCTGTATTCTTTACCTTAGTTGTTTCCATGTGCAAAATTTGGGGAAGATTAAAATACGGGAAGTGGTTCAAAATCGGGGTAACGGAAACGTGCGATGGAACTTACAAAGCAAAGTAATATAAGAACAACGTAGAGTATTCCCTCTTAGAAAAATGCAACTTATCCAGCGAAAGGTCGTCTTTAGACCAAGTCACTGATTTGCGAGGAAAAAAACTAGTAGACCTTTTAGAAGGTCTTGATTTTATAGTATGTAACGGCAGGGCGGGCGGTCCGACTCACCTGGGCAATTCACGTTTATAAACGAAAGTGGAAAATGTGTAATCGACCAGTTTTGGGTCCAGTATGGTGCCCTAAACCTTATACAAGACTTTTACGTTGATCATTTCTACGAACATTCTAATCGTGCCGTTTGTATTTTAAATTTACTTTGTCCGAATAACGACTTATTGGAGGAAAGAGAGAACGATCGTCCCCTTGAAATGAAAACTAAAATTAAATGGGACCCAATGAAACGAGAATTGTTTAAAGAAAATCTTTCAAATTCACCAGAAATCTACTTCCATTCCACTGATATAAAGAAGGTGTACGGAATGTTCTTCTTTAGACTGTTACTCCCCATATAGAAAAACCACCTTATAGAAAAACCAGAGAGGATTAACAATCTAAAGAAGGTGTACGGAATCTTCTTCTTTAGACTGTTACTCCCCTTATAAAAACAGAAGTTGATATTCCTTTGTCCTAAAGTACATTAGACTAATCATCCTTTTGTCTTAGTTATTTAGTTAAAGTCATTTGTATTCTAAAAAACATAGGGGACTATAAATCTAAAGAAGTACAATAAAAAATGTGCGAATTTTTTATTTTTTATTTTTTTATTTTTTTTTTATCTACAAGTTTATATTTTTAACTAAGGACTGAGGGCTTTTATCTATTTATATATTTCAATTTGAAAAGAAGAAGATTTGAATGTGCATAAGAGTCATTAATTTTAATCTATACGCATTATGATTTATTTGTAACACTGATGTAGCTAGAAAATTTATTGCCCACTAAATAGATATCTTTGTATAAACAACTGGAAGTTCTACGTAGATAAATTGATTTAAAGACGGAGGGTTTCTGAAAGATCATAGCCTGGATAAATAATTGGTCTTAAAAAGTAGGGTGTTTTATTACCTTAATAAAAGACTGAAAAATCTCTAGGCATTTATAGAACATTTATTCATTTTCACTCGAGGCAGGTGGATTCGGTATGAGGAGGGATTTTAAACAAGCATACGGAGGTAGGAAGAAAGGGGAAGGTCATAAGTCGGTGTCGGACTTAGCCGGTTAAGTCGAAGTCGGGCTGGGAGGCCAGTGAACTTGGTGGATCTGCCAGCTTTGCCGAGGATGGGTTGGGAGAAGCAGAGGTAGTTGGACCAGATCGGGGCAGAAGGTAGATTCCCTGCAGCTTCCGCAGATAATTAGGGACCACACACAGGTCATTTCTCCTTCTCCACGCCGACCGACAAGGCTTCGATAAACCGACACCCCGCCGACCGGCCAATTCATTTACGACCCCGCGGCGAAGGATCGTCTTCACGGCCGAAAGAAACGAGAAACTCGTTCCTCCACCAAAAGAGACTTACATGCTAATCTCCATTCGTAAAGACAACACGGAATTTATAACCTTTGGTATTTGGATTCTTTATAAAAAATTAATTATTTTTAATACATACATAGAAGATTAACTGATGAGCTAAATTTACTGACTTAACAAGAATAAAATATCGATTGTTTAAAAAAAATAAATTTGGCCAGTAATATAGTATCACTGATGATGAATCATAACTAGTCCTTATAATAGTTTAACTAGGCATCGCGAGGCTCTATCATTGAAGCGAGCGTATTGCAATAAAATACTGAATATTGAAATTTATTAATCATGGTGAATGTAATAGTTGAAGATAAGTGGAAGAGGGTATTGTAAGGTAGAGTGGTGGTACTCGATACGAAGCTTTACTTCCTAAACAACACGACTATTTTAAGAATCTTAACCACCCGCAATAGCTTTTAAACTAATTCATATTATAAATGTATCACTTCACAACTAAAAAACTACTGCTTGTATCAAGTTGAAATTTTACATGCCTCTTTCAATTCTACTTTAGACGATGGTGAAGTTTTATTAAAGTCGTTTCGTTAGAACGTAAGATATCGGTAAAAACGTGGTTTTTCTACTTTACACGTCAAGATCCGCTTTAATAATTTTAACGATATTTAATCATTCATAGCGGTGTCGCTGTTGGTATTACTTAAAAATTTTATTTGAAAAAAATGTTCGTCTCATCGAATAGGTGATAATAGAATCTTTTCCCGTCCTGAAATTCCAAGTTTTCATTTAACCTCTCGAATACGCGAGCGTTGCGCCCGAACTCTTGGACGGATCACGCTGTCCAACAAACTTAGTCTGAGCATTAGTAAGACGAACATGAAAACTAAATTTCAACAAAATCGGTCAACTTTTACTCAAGTTATCGTGGGACACGTAAACGTTACAGAGACAGACAGGCAGACAAGATGATTATTTCGTTGAATGTAAGAAGCTCGCTTACGCTCGCTTCAATAACTAAAAGTACCAGCAAAAGAGTTTAAATATTCTCTTTGCATATCAATGGAAAAACAAAAAAATATGATGGGAAAACGACTTATATCGTTAGATTAGGATTTAAATCGACTACATTTTAGAATTTTTTAAAATTTAAATCGTTGGAACGCTTTTCGAGAAATTAATGATTTTCACGTTAATTCAGAGTATTTGGGGGTGGCGCCAGCAAATATATTATTAGCTAATATTAGCTCTACTTTAAATTTTTAAATACATTACTCGATTTCACCTTAGGGTATGATTTTTGTCAACATTAAAGTCAAATTTTCATCGAAATCGGTCCAGTTGTTTAGACTTCACGCGTCAACACAGAAGACATAACTACAGATGACAGACATTGTTTAAAAAACACTTTTTTTTTGGTTTCAGAGGATCTTAAAACGTGTAATTCGATGGAAATATCTTTTTTTTATGCCATTGTTTCTCTTTACCTACCTACATCCAATGAATATGACAAAAAAGTAAAAGAAAATGAGACAGAAGTCGAAGATGAAGTAGAAACAGCAATATTATTGACAAAACTCAAGAAGAAACTATTAACGAAAGAGACTTAAATCTCACTTGTTAATAGACAAGAATAATAAAATATTAAAAAAGATAGAAGTGGAATCATCAAATATAGACACACATGCACTAGAGACAATAACACTTAAGGGGAAACCTATTTACTTATCATAACAATACTGTGGTAGTAAGAACAAAAATATATCCAGAGTAAGGGACTTCAGGTTCAAGTAAATATAGCCCTTTCTACCTTCTAGAAGGGCTTAGATTTACCCTTAAATATAGAAGAGAGCATTACTTGACAACCATAACAATTGTAGGGGTTAAAGGTAATAACTTGAACTACCTTAAATTTATTTTCTTAAGAGACACATTCTTTTAAATTGAATTTAAAATTTTGATTTTTATAAGATGGAGTATGTCTAATAAATTTTAATTTAAACATTTGTAAAGGTGATAACTTTAAAAAAGAATTTTGAGAATGAAGTGAGATAATATATACAATACAGACACCTTAATATATTAAAGTAAACCTAAATATAAAATTAATCGCACAACTTAAATAACAACATTTATAAGTCCTTTAATTGTTCACTTATAAATCAATGATTTCATTTATACCTAACGAGCCGTTAAACCCGTGGCAACGGGCTTCATTGTATATTTAGAAAAAAAATAAGATTAAGTAAATCCATTTAAATAACAAACAAACATTTATTTTAATTGGAATAAATGTGGTTGTCTTTAGGTTAGCAATAACAAATCAGTTGGAGGCGCGTAGTCATCGCCTTCAGGACACTACTCGATTATATAAATTATGTGAACATGTAAAAATAAATTCCGTATGATTAGGATCTCTAAAATTAATTTCGTTGAAAAACCGACTATTTGATAGATACCTAACCATCCGAATGACTTTAGTTAAATGCAGTAACGAGTAACTCTATCTATTGCATATTTAGCAAGGAAGTAGCCAAAAGCAACTAAATGTGTAAAAGAGGTTAGTTCATTAACAAAACAATTTCTTCACGCAAAATTAATTGTAGGTATTTAAAACAATTTGACCGGTTTCGGCAGTTCTAATGCAGCCTTCTTCAGATAATCTGTTGGTTATTAAGTGACTTTAAAAGTACAAAATTCCTCTTTTATGGTAAGTCGCTATCACCATATTGGAGAATAACTCAGTCGAGGATCTGGCTCTACCAAATCCATTACATTTTGTGTGAACATCTCTGGAAACATCTGCTAGAATTTCCCATATTACTTACGCGTAATTTGTGAGATAGAATATATTAGTGAGATAAAATAATATAGTTTAACCATTACTAAGTTTCCATGGGTATTCAAAACCGTTTTTAAAACTGTTTTGATATTCAAAACCCCATGGAAACAGTGATTTCATAACGTTTTAAGTTCAAGGTCACAACAGCAAATTTTTGTTTTTGCATTGAAACTGCACTGAAAAATAAGCATGGAAACGGGTATTGAATTGAAAACAGAAATTGAGGCATGAGCAGTAGGTATGATAAACAGAGATATGATAACCCGACAACTGTAATTTGTCAGGGAGTTTTTATAGATTTCAAAATTATTGCGACAACTCCTAATGGAAATACTATACAACACTTTTGAAACCAAAACAGTTTTGAAATCTCATGAAAACGTAGTACATGTTACAGAATTAATCTTTATCTCCACACATACTATTGTCTGTCGTGTAAAACAACAGTATTGCTTTACTTCTATACGAAAAATTTTAAATTTTGTAGAAATTATGACCAAATACAAATAGGTTTAAATGAAAAAGGGAAAGGTTATTGATGAATAACCTAAAGAGGACGAACGCATCAATATACGATCTGATAGCTCACACTTAACAAATCCACACGCAGCACTTGATACAACTCTCCTGCAGTAACATACTGCTTACTTCCAGAGTACTTCCGTATATCCTCTAGAGTCCTCATGCACGCAGCCTCAAGTATCCTCCAGTTTTCCTCATGCATATTCTCCACTACATTCAGTAGTTTGAAGGATGAATACTTATATATATATATATTTATGTGTGTGTGTGCGTGTGTGTGTGTGTATACCTTCCCTACAACCCTCCTTTCCGGTAAGTTAACATCACCCTTCATGGAACATCTTGATTCATACGATTTTTTTATTTTTTATTTTTATTTTTTATGTTCTATTATGCAGCTCTTTCTGTTATTTCTTAAATAAATAATATCAAATCATAACATTCAAAATTAGCCAATATATTTGGTTATGCTAAATACGAAAAATAGTCTGCCAATTAGTGTGGCACATAGCTTTCCTCGCGTTATATTTCATATACTTTAATGATTTTATGCATTTACAATCAATTATTGTCAAATTTATTTAATTTTTTCTCCGTTTGTTAAACCTGTCAAATTTTTATTTATTTTTTTCATGAATTTAAGTATCAATTTAGCCAAATTTAAAGAGCGCAGACGGTTAAAATTTATCTCAGGCTATCTGCTGACTACTTTCGACAAGCTATCCAAATTTCATAAAAATCAGAAGAGTACGTTTGAAAATATAGGTTTATATAAATGTATGTTTGTACGCATGTAGAAAAGAAACAAATGCGTATATGACACAAAGTATATGACACAAGTATATGACACCAAATGTATTTAAAGGTATATGGCACTATTGACGTGCTAATTATGACCTAGCATCCAAATTTCATTAAAATTGGACGAGTAGTTTTTAAGATATGTTGGTTCCCAAAAATTGAGAATTCAGACAGACACGGAACCAAAAATTCTCCCTGAGGCCAGAAACGGATTTTGGTCTTAGAAATTTTGAAATCGGAAATATATAAAAAAACAATCTTCGTTCTTTAGAACGATCACATAGCTTCTGTTACCTTTGGTAAAATTGGAAGCAAAATTATTATTGCTAAAATAAAGTTTTATTATTTAAAAAAGTTTGGGGAGAATAGAACAGGTTGGAATAGAATGTACTATTTGATTGCATAATGATATGAAATCAAAATTTTTACCATGAAAACAAAAATCGTACGTGATTCAGAGTATTTATATACATATATAATTTGTAATATATATGTGAGTGAAAAAAGGTGGAAGCAGGTTAGCGTTGGAATCTCTCAGGTCGATCTTTAAACTCTTAAATCCGGGGGAATAAAATGCTACCCTAGGAGGAGATACATTTTAAGGGAAAGGGCAAAGGAGAGAGAGAGAGAGAGTGAGGAAGAGAGGAGTGATTTAGTGAGGAGAGATGGAGATAGCCTCAGTGGAAAAGCTACAGTAGACTTCCATGCACTTATCTGCTTTAATTGTCCACCTGGGACTGTGGAGCTAAAAACGGAGTCAGAGGTTTTTTTTAACTCCCCGAGGCACCCGTGGCAAGGTTTTTTAAAATGCGCAGGATGAAGAAAAGGAGGGGTTTTTTGGATTTCAAAATATAAGAGCAGCAGGAAAAAAAAGAGGAAAAAACAGTGGGATATAAAACTGGGAAAAGGACCATTCCCTCACCCTAGTTCCTCTTCCCTTTTTTTAGGAGGATATCAAGGGGATTCCTGAGTCTTGATACTACCGTGCTTTTTAAAAGCGAGAGTAAAAAAAAGGAATTTACTGCAAGCCCTTGGCAAAGTATCTCACACAAAAAACCGTAGTAGGCTTTTAAACAGGTTAATAACAATCTGAGTAAAAGATCAACTAAGAAGACATTAATAGAAGAGTTAATCTAGAATGCCCTTTAATTGACACTAAATCCGAGAGAAGTTAAAAAAGAAGCAGCACTGGGAAATTAGATAAAAATTTACTATGCTTTAATTATTAAATGGGAGGAGAGGTGACCTAGGGGGTCAGGAGTGGGGGTTGTTTAAAGTGTCCCCATACCTACTTACTCTTTAAAAGTAAATGGGGAAATAAGAGCAAACTTCCATTTATAAAATTAACTTAACTTTCCAATACCTTTAAAATGATACCCCACTTAAAAATTTCAAGTAAAAAATTCGAGTTGTGAAGTTCGCAACATTTCTCCTGTTTCCTGGCAAAAATGTTGTACTTTTATACCAAATTTTTAAATCACTAGCTATACTAGGTTAGGAGATATGAGTTAAGATGCGATGGACGGATGGAGGCATAATGGTTTCTAGGATGACCTTGAGACCTTAATAAAGGGTAAAAGTAGTTGTCATCTTTCACCCTCTTAGACAATCAACAATTACGAGTTACAGTAATTAATTAATACTAAGCGGAATTAATTAATATGAGTTGCAGGGCAGCAGACAATTTGTGTAGAAATGTAATTAACACTAGAAGCAGCAGTAGTTTTTACATATGATTAGGTTTAACATTGGTTTAACAGGTTAACTAACGATTACTTAAGGCAGAAACATGGAAATATAATAATGGAGTTAGAAGGTAGGTTACTAAAGGTTAAAGGCAAAAGTAGAGTTAGCTAACGATAAAGTTAGACGAAGGTTATCTTGCGATTAAGAACAGACTATAGTTAACCTAACACCAGGAGAAGGTTAAGTTAAGATTAGGACAAAGTCAAGATCAACAAGCATTTAAAGCAGGGGGAAACCCTTAACAAGATCAAGGAAAGGGTAAGGTGGCAGGGTTAGCTAACAACTGAACAAGAAGGATGGCTATCACAAAATTAAGGATAAATCAGGATTAAGATGCAATGGAAGGGGTAGGTAAGATAAATTAAGATTAATGTAAAAGTAGGCTTTGCTATCAATTGAGTATGGGATGCGAATTATTAAACTTTTAATAATCAAATAATGTTGCGTGAAGCAGAATAAGACGTAAGTGATATGTTATCAACTCACAATGTTTTAACTTTTCAACTCTTTAAAGTGATAAGGATAAGAGTCCTAACAAAGTTGTTGTCCGAAATCTAAAATAAGTAGAACAAAGAGCTCTTCACCGGGATATTACCAAATCACAGATAATACACAAGTAATCTATAACTATGCTAGGGTCTTTGAAAAGTCCAGGCCTATATAAAGAGCAGGTAATCATTAGTAAGGACAAAACAGATAGGTTTCTTTTTAGCCAATCAAAAGAGTGCTAACAAAGTTGTTGTCCGAAAGCTAGAATGAGCTGAATAGAGAGCTCTTCACCGGGGTATTACTAAACCTCAGGTAACATACAAGTAGTCTATAACTATGCTAGGGTCACTGAAAATTCCAGACCAATATCAAGAGCAGGTAATCGCTATTAAGGAGGAAACAGATTGGTTTCCTTATAATCAATGTTTGTCCAAACGTTAATTTAAAATATTAATTTTCTTGTAGGTACTCTAAAACTCTAAACCATTATATACTAGTGTTGCGGTGCATAAAGAACTTGCGTAGAAAATTTTGCATTTTGCTCTGATATACGCCATTTTGCTTTTCAATATGGCTACTATTTTTTGGGAAAAACACATATTATTGATCTACCTGAGAATAGCTTTAAATTGACATGTAACATGCCAGCCATATATATTTTTTTGTTTCAATGTGAAATTTTTGTAAGAATAGTTACAAATCCTTTTCCTACTTTTCGTGGCATTTAAAATGATGTATTACACGTCTAGCTGATTAAACTATATATTTAACCGTCCACTATATTGGCTATCATCTTAAAAATATTAATTGTGCCATTTTAATAATTCCTACTATTCAAGCCCTTTAAAACGATGTATAACATGTCATGAAGACAAAAAACTTTCTGCCATCTTGGCCGCTATTTTTAAAATATTAAGTGTGGAATTTCTAAAAACTATAAAGTTGTCACAAATATTGAAATGTGTGCCAAATTTTTGTTCAAATCGGTTAATTTTTACGCCAGTTAACGTTATACAAACAAACATAGGTACACACAAACTTTTCTAAGCCCAAGACAGACTCAAGACCCAAGAAAGGACTCACTACGCTCGTTTTTCTAATAAATAGCCAGAAAATGTTGTCAATTAATAGTTTCCTATCTATTTTAATTGTATGCAGCATCTATTATTATGGTATTAAGTACAAATGTTACAAATAATAACTAAAAATTGGAGATGTAGGAAGTAAAATGAACACATTTAAACATACCAACATTAATTAAAAAAAAATAATAAGACGTTTCATGTGATAGGTTCTATATGTATACAATATACATATGGTTGGTTTCAGATAGCACAGGTTATTTTACTAGACTTTCATTTAAAGGAAGATAAGTATAAAAGTAATTTGAACCTTGTTTAAAAAACCATCATTACAGAGACAATTGAAATATAAATAGGTTTAGATATCTTGTGAAGGAAAAAAGAAGAGCAGTTATAATTTCTTCCACTCATTACAAGAAAAAAAAGTACTTAACGTTTAGAGATAATTACATAATGAGAGAGAAAAAAAAAGAAGAGATAAATTGTCTAGAAACTCGAGAATTCACTCAATCCAGAACAAAGTGAAAACGGAAGTGAAGTCGGAAATATAAAAAAGAGGGGGAAGGGAGAAAAATGTCTGTCTTGACAAGAGTCTAAGAAGAGAAGCTTAAGAGATAGCAAGGTCTGTTAGAAGACATCGTTCTACTTGCCGGATGGTTTGTACTTCCATTACATCAAATGAATTAGCGATGAAATATAACGTCATTTTGTAACGAGGATCATTTCCCTGAATCCTTTTCTTCAACGCTTCTTGGAGTCAGCACGAGGTGAAGGGAGGTGGAAAAAGGATGGATAATAATTTATCAGTAGGTTGGAATCTTTTTTCACTTCCATTGTGTTTTCCGAACTGTAGGAAAATTCCTCCCCTTTTTTATTACCATGTTTTAAAAGTTGAAAAGAGAAAGAATTGTGAAAAGTAAGGAAACGACTGTTCATGGTTTCGAGTGAGAAAAGTGACTTCGAAGCTTGGACAAGAACGTCGATGTTGAACTGCTAGTGGAAAAACTCCTCTAAAGTAGGAGTTAAACTGGCTACGTAAGCTGATAAGAGCTTTAAAATGGGAGAGAGTTAGAAATTACAGGAGATGGAGAAAAGCTTCCAAGAATAGAGCTAGAAAGTCTTTGATAGCTTTGGAATATGACATGAATGGGAAGATTAGAAAGATAACTACAAAATAGTTTGAAGTTACAGTAGAGAAAAACTATAATCAAAGATCGATAGACCTTTCAAATCGATAATAAATAATATAGTTGCAAGCATAAGAGACCGGTCACAAAAAAGAAGCTATAGAGTAGATGTAGATTTCTTAAATGTAAAACTATATGAAGATATCTTAGATATAGGAGTGTCTATGAAGGTCATCTTAAGGAATAATATAAATTGTGTTTGATTATTGTATAGATTTCAGTACTTAGTTTAACTTTTGTTTGCAAGATATTGGGAGCGTCTATGAAGGTCACCTTAAGGAATGATATAAATTGTGTTTGATTATTGAACAGATTTCATACTTAGTTTAACTTTTGTGCGCCAGATATGGGAGCGTCCATAAAGGTCATCTTAAGGAATAATATAAATTGTGTTTGATTATTGTATAGATTTCAGTACTTAGTTTAACTTTTGTGTGCTAGATATGGGAGAGTCTATGAAAGTCATCTTAAGGAATAATATAAATTGTGTTTGATTATTGTATAGATTGCAGTACTTAGTTTAACGTTTGTGTGCTAGATATGGGAGAGTCTATGAAGGTCATCTTAAGGAATAATATAAATTGTGTTTAATTATTGTATAGATTTCAGTACTTAGTTTAACTTTTGTGTGCTAGATATGGGAGAGTCTATGAAGGTCATCTTAAGGAATAATATAAATTGTGTTTGATTATTGTATAGATTTCAGTACTTAGTTTAACTTTTGTTTGCTAGATATTGGAGCCACTATGAAGGTCATCTTAAGGATATAAGACATATTTAAAGGTTAGAACTAGCCTAATTACTGCATGAGACACAGGAGTTTTGAAGTTAACATGGTACGAAAAGACTAAAGATATAAGACTTATTTCAAGGGTAGGAGTAGCTTAATTACGGTAAAGGCTAAATACGCAGGTTGAAAAGCTAATTTTAGGTTTTGGAGAGAGTTAAGTAGGCAATATATGACCTAAAAGTTTGAGCCTACTTTGAAGTTGAGGTATGAAATATGATAATTTCATAATATGAAAGAGGCCTCTTGCTTCTTATACTTAGTTTGAAGAGATGTGAGAGAGGAAACGAGAAAATTCCAAAAAAATGGACGGCTTTACGTCGGAGAAAGAAGACTGAATGGCGGTGGTTGTGGAAAAGGCCTCATTTGTTAAGGTAGTAAAGTTTTGTTCCTCTTCTAGTGAAGAGGTAGGTAAGCCAAGCGAGACCTTATCTGGATTTGGTAATGGCACAAGGACCTTGCCCCGAAAAAAAACAGCGATGAAAGAGGGGATGAAATGGATTTTGAGACGGGTTTTTAGAAAAGGCTTCTGTATAAGCAACCCCAGGGGGCTGAGAGGAAAAATGCAATCATGATGAATTTTAAAAGGGATAACTCAAGTGGAATTTAAGAGATTCGTGACTCCAGTATGAGAGTATGAAGGATAGCCTTCCCTCCATTCTACGGCTTTACCTCTTTTTACCAGAGTAAGGGGCAAGGGGTTGTTTCATAAAAAAAGAAGGAAAATTAATAGAATCCGGACGCATAATACATGCCGTGAAATGAACAAGAAGGAAATAAAATCAAATTCTATAGAAAAGCTTCGATCCCATAACCTGATTGAAAAATATATGTATATCATCGAAAAAAGCTCAAATATTATATAAAAATAAATTACCTACATGTCAACGAATATGCTTGCGAAATTCAGCAATTTTATATAATCTTATATATTATGATAAATTAGTCCGTTTAATAGAAATAATTCTTCTTTAAGGTAAATAGATATTACATTCATTGACAATAAAATTTATAAAAATGAAGTTAAGGACTCAATCTACCAACGACATAAGACGATATTCTAATTTATATAATACTCTATTTATTATATTTCTTGTTCTGCAAAATGAAGCTTCAGAATGAACATGTCTTTTTCTGAAGTATTTTTGTATGCTGAATCCGAATCTGAAGTAAACATTTCTCTTATACGTTCAGATTTCACGAAAAATGCGCCTAAAGTTCGGAAAAATTGTGTTTTTGGGGGTTTTCGACCCAAGTTTTCAATATCTTCATGCCATGAAGAACACGATTCTATTGTGAAAAAAGCTGACCTTACTTTCTTAAGAAAATTGAAGAAACAAAAAAAAATAGATTTTTCCTGATATTGAGTCATTGAATTTCTATTACTTTTTCAGTTATATAAAACTAATGTTTTGTGACTATTTTCTGACATTATTCTAGAGAATTACAATATATTTGACCAAAGAAGGGGGGAGTAAAAAATTGGGTAAAACAACAATTTGTATGTATTTTTTTCAATTAAATATGATATGCTAAATTAAAATATTTGATAACTAATGCGTCCTCCACTCCAGCGCCCCCTAAATGAAATTCTCTACAATAATGTCAGAAAAAAGTCACAAAACATTTGTTATTTAATAACTGGAAAAGTAATAGAAATACAAAGACACAAAATGAGGAAAAATCGATATCTTTGTTTCTTGTTTTCCAATTTTCTTAAAAAAGTAAGGTCGTCAGATTTTTTTTTTTTTACTTTAGATTCGTGTTCTTCAAGGTTTGAAGATATTCAAACGCCCAATATATTAAAAAAAACCATTATATATATATATATATATATATATATATATATATATATATATATATATATATATATATATATATATATATACACATTAGTTTTTTTAAAAAAGTTCGTTAAATTTTACAGAACAGATGTATCTTCAACTTATGTATATTTAGATGAATGAATATCCATAACTTGAAGATGAAGATAGACTTGTAGTCAGATAGCAATAAATATTAGATACTTCTTTAGATTGTTACTCCCCTGTTTTTTTAGAATATAAATGACTTTGACTAAGTTACTATTAAGACAAAGTAAGTTTGGTCCAATGTACTTTGGGACTAAGGAATATTTTGTACAAGGGGAGTAACAAGAGGGGGGAAAACATTCTGTACACCTTCTTTAAATTGTTACTCCCCTCGGTTATTTTATAAGGGAGTAAAAATCTAAAGGTGCCAAATATTAAAGTAATCAATATTTGCTGTAATCGTCATACTTATCTATCTTTAAGTCATGTGCGTATCTATCTCTACAATCAGCCAAATTGTTTATAGTTTATACTTATCGATATCTGAACAAAGATTATATTAATTTTTATCTTTTTGTATTTATACTTTTGTAATATTTAGTAAGATAATAAAGAAAATTATTGTAAAAATTTAGTCAGACAACTACTTTCCATTACTATAACTCGGAATGTCACATTATTATATAAATTTAGCAATATTTTAAATAAATATTTATATTTTATCTTCCTAAATTCATTCCCATTTTTGTCTTATAAATATAAAATTTAAATTTCAAATACATTTTCTTATAAATTACACTTTCAAATGGATTATTTTAACAGTTTAGGGCTTAAGATAATATATGTTACTTCTTATATCACCGCTTATTATTATTTTCTCGCTTAACATTTTTTTTAAAAAAATTTGTTTTTATGTTAGATAATGTTCTCTAAATTTAAGGGTAAAGCGACTAAGCCCTTGTAGTGGGCTGAAAGGGCTAAATTTACCTGAAGTCCCTTTATTCTGGATGTATTTTTCTTTATTATCTCAGTGTTCTAGTGATAAGTAAGATGTAGTTTTTTCCCCTGAGTGTTTTTGTGCCTCTAGTGCCGGTGTCTAACTCATATCTAAAGCTCCACTTCTATCTTTCTGAATTTTTTATTATTCTTGTCTTCTTCTTTCAAGAGAGATTTAAGTCCACAAGTCTTAAGTTACTTCAGTTTTCTTTCTCTTTTTTCCACCCTTCTTTCTTAACCTAATAAACTTTCGTCTTTAAGAAATAAAAACTCATAATTTTTCAACTTTATTTTCATAATAAAAAGCACCAAAAATGAATAATATAATACATTTATAAGTAACTGTAAATTACTTATTTTTTTACAAGCATTAAAATTTACTTTCTTTTTTATCGTTAGGTGATAAAATCATGATAAATTATCAAGAGATAAAAAAATCAAAGTGACAAACATTACTATTTATCATTTGTACTGTTTTGTCCCCTTTAATTTATTTATTCCTTACTTTTTTATACTAAATTAACTTTATCAATTTATTATATTGATTGAAATCGGTCAGCTTAACGTCGACAACCCAAAATTGCCTCAGCAGTTTAATCTGAACAGGTTTTGACTTTCGGTGTTATTTTTATCTTATTAGGCAACTTTTTTTCGTCACTTCTATAGATAGTTGCTCCCCTTATAACGTAAAGAGAGGGGAGTAACAATCTAAAGAGGTGTACGGAATGTTCTTTTTCAGACTGTTACTCCCCTTTAAGAAACTGAAGTCTCTTATGTCTTTGTTTTATTTTACATTGGGCCAAACATCCCTTTGTCTTAATAGGTTTTTAGTCAAAGTCATTTTTACTTAAAATAAAACATAGGGGAGTAACAATCTAAAGAAGTACCCTATTTTGATAAATGTTGACTACACTAAAATTGTTCCTATGTCTGAATTGTTCCGAGATAAGTTAGGTAAAAAAAAGTAAAAAAAAAACAAAAAAACTATTCAATATTAGTATAAAATTATCTTATAAATTGTATAAAAATAATTACAAGATAAAAAGAACTTTTTATATACTAAGTTTTTAAATTTTCTGTTGAATCATATGTCATATGTAATGTTGATAATACAATTGTCATTGTTATACATACATATAATGTTAGTTTAAAAAAAAAAAAAAAAAAAAAAAAATACGGAGTTCCGAATTTATTTACTTCACATAATAATGACAACCATCAAGAGAGCTGATCTTGAACCTATAAAAGGACAAATCTTTGAAAAAACGGATCTCACCAACACCGAATCTAAACCGTGCCATTGATATGCCTCTGTGTGGGGACAGTAAGAGAAGAAAAATGTGTACAAGTAAAGAAGTACAGATGCAGAAAAATTAAACCTATACCTAGGACACAAGTGTAAACAAACTTGGGTGTCACACGTCAATTAATTAATTATTTTGTTTACTTTTCGCTGTCATTCAATGTTTACCTCTTAATAAAAAATCACAAATTTGAAACCCGTCAAAATGAAGATTGTAAATACTATGGGATTATGTCAAAACAAATAAAATAACTTTAAAACTTATTTAAAATAAAATTTGCTGAAAACTATTTAAATTCTGCTGAAAGATGGCTAAAAGTATTAAAATAATGCATTGTCATCGTGTTCTGAGCTATTCTAAAAGTTTCAAATGTTTAGCTACTTGGGAAGTTAGTTAAAAATCGAATGCTAGATTTGTACCGGACAAACAAACAAACAAGAAAGCAAGCTAATAAAAACGTATTAAAAAATATCTACAATCTCCCAACAGGTTTCTTTTTGTGTTTATATTCCGACAAATGTATATTTTAATTTCATTGTTTCCTTGTAGGTAGCTTTAAATTGGCCTTTACGACCATTCAATTTTATTATATTCGCCTAAACTAGTAATGCAGATAATATATAAAGTTTTGTTTTTATTTTGTCCCCAGGGCAAAAAACAAATTTTATGGGATATTACGCCTGATATCTTAAGAAAACAGTTTTTTTTAAGACTGTTTCAAATTTAAAATTAATATTATCAAAATATATTAGTGAATCGGTGTGGAATCAAGCTCTAGACGCGCCGACTTATGCCCCTAAGGCTGTATCAAAGTATCTCACAACCGTCCTTTATAAACTAAAAATATATTCATTCTAAAAAATAAAATAAATAAAGATTGAAGGCCACGGTTAACGATTTCAGAGTTTAAGATCACATTTATTAAAAAAAACCCAGATAATTCCAGTTATGATAAAATAAACCGTTTTAATATTAAAACTTACCGTTTTAATATGAATGGTAAGGAAATATCAGATTTTATTTAAACTTTAAGCCCAAACATTTGACAAACCGTTAGATTATTCCAGTTAAATCAAGCAAATTTTAAATCGAACTGTATAATACGAGTATAACGTTAAATTAAAAATTCAATTGTTTTAAATATATATTATAATTAATCTAAAGGTAATCAATTTCCTCTTTGATTTTTGATACCCTACTAGTCCAGTCAAATGGTAGTTTGAAGTGAAAAGTTCTGGTGTAATTGTTGTTAGTGGTTTACTTTATGTTTTTTGGTGTGCTGAACACGAATCTGAAATTGTCAAAAAAAATTTCCCGCGGCAAATATGAGAAATCATCGAAAAACCACTAAAAATAATATTTTTTAGTGGTTTTCAGCTTATAATTTGCAAAACAATATATTCACGCAAAAAGTGGTCTAGTAGTAAAATAAAAAGGAGAAAATAACTTACAATTTATGTCTATAACATTTCTTTGTACGTCGTATGGTTTGTTGACACCATGCCTTAATGAGCGAATTTTCAAAGAAATCTGCATATTATTGGCTTATGATGATATACGAAAATTTTGGTTTAGAATTCGGATGGATGAAAAAAAAAAAAAAAAATTGGTACACAGGGGTACGGGGTACAAAAACACGTATTTATGCTCTTTTGACCCTAAATTTCATGGACGTTTCCATTTTATCCCCCTCTTATATGAAAATAGGTCAAAAGTGTACATAACAACAATTACTGCACTTCTAAAGAGCTTTCCAACGACGTGCATCTTGAAGGGTATATACTATTTTGACTTACCCCTGTGTACCAATTTTATATACTATTTTGACCCGTACCCCTGTGTACCAATTTTTTTTCACCCATCCAAATTCTAAACTAATATTTTTGTATATTATCATAAGCCAAAAATACGCAGATTTTTTTGAAAATTTGCTCATTAAGTCATGGTGCATGACTGGTCTTTTTTAAAAAATTACCGATTTTCCCGAAATTTCAACTCCCATTTGCGTGAAAACCATACGACGCGACGTACAAAAGAATGTTATAAACATAAATTGAACGTTATTTTCTCCTTTTTATTTTACTAACAAACCACTTTTTGCGTGAATAGATGCTTTGCAAGTTATAAGCTGAAAACCACTAATAGTATATTATGTTACTAGGCTGTGAAGTGAGTTTTTTCTTTACCGCGGCAATTACATTTACTGTCGAGAGAAGCGAGACAGTAAATATTGCCAAGGTAAAGAAAAAACACTTCACAGTCGCGTAGCATATGCTACTTTTTCCGAGGTAGCAGACAATGAAAAAACATTAAATATTAATCACTAATCAATATATAATAATAACAAATATTAGTACATACTTAAGACTTAAAAAAAGAAACCTTAAAATGAGGTTACACTATAAGAAAAGATAAACAAAACGCATTGACATCTAGCGGATTTTTATCGTACTAGAAGCATTTCTACAAAGACTGCAGCACCATTAACGGAAGTTTTGACAACTACCCGCCGTAAAGAAAAAATCTTTTAGTGCCTAGGACGTAAAAGATTTTTTCTTTACAGCTAGGAGTAATGAAAAGATTTTTTAAGTCCACGTAATGAAAAAATGGATTTTAGCTATGTTTTTTAGGCTCTAAAGTTACTATTTCACAGCCTACCACGGAAAAAAGATATTATTTTTAGTGGACCTCGAAACCCTAAAAAGGACAGTGTCATTATATACTTCATGCATCCAATTAATTTGAACAACAGCAGTGTAATATAAATATCGCATTTCTAGGATTTGAACCCCAGACTTACCGATATTAGGACACTATAGTTTTAGGATAGCGAATAATACGGCGAATATTCTTACAACCCCTTGATCTAACTCCGCCTGTTATTGTCCTATCAGCAAAATATTATTAAAGTTCGAAAAAGGACACGAAGACGAAGAAGCTAAGTGCCAGACTAATTGACAGACTATTTTATTCTATACTAGCTAGATACCCGTGCTTCGCTACGGAGTGTGTTATTTTAAATTTGATGGGTTTATAAACTACCGTCAGGAAACATTTAAATTATTTACTAAGCGAGAATATCTAGATTCTTTTTTAAAGTAGCCCTTTCTCAAGTTTAACTTCCTAAATTTAGCTCAGTCTCAGCTCAATTCCCCCTCTTTTCTTACTTTGTCCCTATGTTCCCCTTAGGGATAAAATTTTAAAAAATCTCTATTAGCAGTTACTCATATAATTAATATATTGATTTAGAAATTATTATACTACGTAAATGAAGAACACTCACAGATTTTATTTAAGTATTTTAAAGAAGTGGTGGATAATTATGTTAGCAAAAGTTTAGGTATGGTAAGGTGTGATTTCTAAACTACTGTCTTGATTTATTTTTAAAAAAAAAATCTAAATATTTTTTGACTGCTATTTAAAACGTATTTCTTTAACAGTTCTTTCTAACAGATATTTTCACAAAACATAAAATATAGTCTGTAGCTCCTTCTTCAACTTCGGTTTAAAACATTAAAAAAAAAAAAATTAAATTAGAATTTTGAAATCTATTTAGAAGCCCCGTTCTCCACCCCATGTAGAGTTGTAGAGCTACCAAAAAGTTATATAACCTCTAAGACCCGTAGAATTGAGCTTAACCAAAAACCAACAAAATCTATTCAGCCGTTTGGACGTGATTGACGCATAGACAACGTGACAACGTGATTGATACATACAATTTTTCTAAACTTAAATTCGTTATCAGGACTACTCATTTAGTGGAAATACAAAATTTGAGCCAAATCGGATAAATGTACAGACACCACTACAAAGCTAACCTTATTTTTTCGGCGCTTAACGCTAATCTACGTATTTTTTACGTACACGCAGTACTAATCACGAATCTAAGTTACTATTTTGCAAAAATGTCTATTTTTATTAATTATTTATATTTGTTAGGTGTTTATTTATTACTTATGTGTTTATCGTGTTCATTTATTAATTAATTACATTTTTATTCAAATGTAACAAGCCCAAACTCTTATGTATTAATCGAATTTTTATTATTTGTATTATTATCATTTTATTTCGATTTTGTTATTATTTATTTATTTTTTTTTTTTTTTGTGTTTAATTATTATTTTTTGTGTTTATTTATTATTTTTTTGGGTTTGTTTATTTGTTTATCAGTAGAAATTTATACTACGTTAAGACTAACCATACGCAATATTAACCATACGTGGTGACTTCATGAAAAATAATTGTCAATCCTCACTAACGCATCGGGTAAAACTAAAGTGAGTGTACTGCCACGGGAAGGTCTAGACGAAGCACTGCTAGAGAGTGGAGATAGTGTGGTTTACAGTATATCTGTGAATCACATTTAACTAAAACTGTACGAAATTTGTACGTACATTTAGCTTTCTAGGGTTAAGATTATTTTATGTATGAATTAATCTTTAGTAAATTTACAGTTTAGATAAGTTTGTTTTAGTGATTCTTCCTATAATTTTATTTTATATTTTTATACACATATTTTATTTTATACCATATTTATAAATTGCAAAGTTATAATCCTAGTTACTTTTCAATTTCATATTTTCAAAAATCTATTTAAAGACGACAGACCGGTGTCTTATTATAGAAACCCCTCCTATAATCCTTTAGGAGTTCGGTAAAACATCAAAAGATTTCAAGTCGAAGGCATCGGCCGCCGTATCTTCAGGTAGGGTAAGAAACCTGTGTACCTCACCACAAGATGTTACGTGCTTTTTGATTTATCGTCCTTAACATGTGTTAACTAAACCACCGAACGTCAAAGTGCATTTTTTTAAAAAGAGGGATTACATTGAAGATCTGACGTTAAGCTGGTACGAAACAGTTATAACTGCAAATGCCTATTTCCTTTTTTCTTTAACTTATTTGCAACATTTAATTTATATCTTGTAAGATACTTATAAAAAAAATAAATCCAGGAAAAAGAGTAAAAATCGTGAAACTATAAGATCAAATATATATAGACTATATAAAATAGTATTCAATAAATATCTTTTTTATGAGACTTAACTTTTAGAGTGCGTGCGTTTTATTAAAAGCGGTATTTATAATAAATAAGTATCTATATACAATATATATATATATATATATATATATATATATATATATATATATATATATATATATATATATGTGTGTGTGTGTGTTCATATACATATTATAATAATCAATTACAAATTTATTATACTAATATGACAGGCCAACAAATTACAATTCATATTAATTGAATATTAAATTCATTATTTTTTTTTTAGAAAGTGTAGTCTAGATTGGATAGTTAAAAAAAACCGGTTTCTGCGTAACATTAGTTTAATAAAAAAAAAAGAAGGCAAGATTGAAAAAAAAAAAAAAAATTAATTGCATTAAGAACATAAATTTTGTTTCATTCATATAAAATATTGGTATTTAATTACTAGTTAAACATCTGTTGTTGATATTTTTAATTAATGAGTTTATAGTCATTTAATGTATATTAGTTTGCTTACTTTATTCTTTTACTCTCTTAAATAAGCTTGGAATTGCTTTTAATCGATTATTGGAAAAAAACATAATAAATAATAACTTTTTATTATCAAGGAGAAAATATAATTTATGTACATGTATAAAATATGTTTATTATATTTTTCTTTACCTACTATTTCATTGACTCTTATTTATAGTATATATTAATGTTTGTAGTACTTACTCATAGTGAATCAAACTAAATGAGCGGAAATTTTAATTGTTTCTGCTTCCGAGCTTACGGTGGTCAAATCCTTTTAATGAGAATTATATATTTAAGGATATTTTTTATTTGAGCGCATTTTCCCTCCGTAGAGAACCGTAGATATTTATCATGTGTTATAATAATATTAAATGTTCCGTTTATAATCATATGTTATAACTATAAACTTAATACTGTGCGTGGTCATAACAAACCGGTGGTAAATGTGTTTAGCGCCGGTAGAAGTTTTTCTTCAGTCTTAGGGCTCATTCACACTGGGATTCCGGAATGCGATTCACGAATGCGATTCGTGTATGAGATTCAAAAAAGTATCAAGATTCAGTATCTTCCCCCCACTTTTCCTAGTTTTATCCCACTTTTATTATGCACTAACATATATGTATTTAATTTTTAAATAATTAATCATATTATATTCATAATTAACCTATTTTACTTAACGTAAATAGAACGATTAAAAAAAAAAAAAAAACATATATTATTAAATAATATATTACATTGATTCATTATATATTTATATAATTAAAATATTTTATACAACGTAAATAAAATTATTTATAATAAAATATTATAATTAATGATATTACAGTAATTATTATGAATTTATAATTAAAATATTTTATTTAAAGAAAATAAATAGCCAGAGGATTGAAGCGGAATACGATTCGGAATCGCGTAGTCTGAATGGGCCCATATAGCGCAATGTATTATGAGCCGCTTTCTAAGAAGAATTCTAAAAAGAATCGAGGTGGCTCACGGGGACGGGATACTCGATTTGAGAATCTCATACGAATCGCATACCGGAATCGTAGTCTGAATGGACATAAGCAAAATACATAGGCCACCTGGTATCATTAGAATCTTCGATTCGTGAATCGCATTCGGGAATCTCTAGTGTGAATGAGGCCTTACAGTAACATCCAAGCGTTTTCTACTGAAATAAATTGGTCGGGAGTGAAGTCTCACGTAAAAAGGGTTTCGTTGGTATCGTGAACATGAAATTAGTATAGGAGGGGGGGGGACGCCAAATTTAGACTTTTTTTTACCAAAATGGCAGGGAAATTAAACACTACCCACAAGTGTTATATATATATGTAATATACTCTTCAATACTTTTCATTTGATACGCCACTCAAAATTTTTAAAAAATATTTTTTTCGCGTGAAGTCAATTATCCGCCAGAACAGCTGATAATTTTGAGTTCACTATATTTTCCTGTGTGCGCGTCAAAACGATCTTTCATACTGGAAAGTTTCATGTTTTTATCTCTTTTGATTCAAAAGTTATTGGAACCGTACAGAGTGACAGACAGAAAGACAGGCAGACAGACACAGGAACGAAGCTATAAGGGTTTCTTTTTTTGGTTTTACCAACGAAACCCTAAAAACCTCAAGACTCAACACCAAGTAAAGACCATCCGAGCCAGGACCCTGGACTGCCATCCCTCAACTCTACTCCTCTCCCAAGGTAAATGCGTCGGCTTTAAATATCCTTCGTTTATATAATTCTCATTATTTATCCAGTCGTGTTTGTCTTCCCGTCACTTGAGTCTGCTCGAACGGAAATTTGCCAGAAGGTAAGGGAAGCTGTGTTCGATCGGCAGAACGACAATTTTTTATGCCTCCCATTCAAAAATTCCAATCAAAAATCCGTTTCAGACATCAGGGACCATTTATGGTTCCGTGACTGTTTGATATGACGCGATGAAGCTTTGTCCCTCAGTGATTGGCATGCTTTACAAGTACTCATCAAATTTTCAAGAAATTCAGATAGCTTATCGAAAGTAGCCCACACTTATTTGTACCTCTTTAGATTGTTACTCCCCTATGTCGGTAGTTTTAGAATAAAAATGACTTTGACTAAATAACTATCAAGAAAAAGAGACGTTTAATCCAATGTACTTTGGGACAAAGGAATATCCCACTTATGTTTGATAAATAAAGGGGAGTAACAGTCTAAAGAAGAACATCCCGGACACCTTCTTCAGGTTGTTACTCTCCTCGGTTTTTTTTATAAGGGGAGTAACAATCTAAAGAAGTGCCCACATATTATATATAATGGTAAATTCATACTTTCCTTATTCATGGAAAATATTAAAACAATTTTGATAGATTTAAACAAACCGGGTGGGGCATGAAATAAATTAGATAGTAATGGAATATAAAAGCATAAAATTATTAAAGTATACGTGATAGTATGCGAGGAAGCTATGTGCCACATTGATTGCCAGACTATTTTGACAATAAACTAAACAATATGGCTTTTGAAGTTTCATTTATTTGAAGTAATCTTAATAAAGACCTATTCTTATTATAAACTAATTAACTATTTTACATATCTATTATGTTATCATCTCTTATCTATCCTTATCGTTTATTTGGATTTGGCTTAGAGCATTATAGACTAATTAACCATTTTATAAATCTATTCTATCTTTATCTATTTCCTATATATAGAGATCTTTATCGATCCCTTATTTATAGATTTAGCATATATAGATACTTTTTAATTTATAGAACTATCAACCATTTTACATCTAACCTATATTTACCTACCTCTTAACTATTCATTATTTAAATTTAGTATGGATCATGATGATTTTACATATCTATCCGATTTTAATCTATCTCCTATCTCTATCCTTTAATTTGATTTAGCATAGATCATTTACTATTTTATCATTTAACCCTAGAAGCCTATTCTACGAGAATAAATATCTTAAACCCTGCCTGCAACTTTTAATTACCAATCTACCCTATTATAAGCATTGTCATAGCTAAACAGGTTTAAGGAGGAGTCTTATCCCAACTTAGAAAAATATTTTAATATTGACTTAATTGATTATCTAGTCACACCCCAGTCCGGAGTTCTAGACACGCTACCAGTCCGGAACGTCCAGTAATCCGGCATTGAGGCTAAGGCCCCTCACCCCTCTTGCCACGTGTAAGATAAGATAACTATAAAATGGGGAAACAGTGAAACACAGGGTTTTAAAACAAACCATCAGTATAACAAAAATCATCAGTTAAGGCTCCCATACACGGTCAATATGTCTGCGCAAACCTGATGTCGGGCAAATTTAGGCCATACACGTCAAACTTCATGTTTGCGCAAACATCAAACAGCCCCATACACGACATAATGTTTGCGCAAACATTTTGACCGTGTATGGGGGCCTTTAAAACAAACCATCAGTGATTGTTGGTTTGTTGTGCGTACAACACTCATATCTCGTGTAATAAACGCTAGTTTTATTATGTCCGGTTTCTGCTTTAATAATAATTTCTCCGCCAATATCCAGTAATTAAACAATTCTCTGTAATCCGACATAACACGGCCTCATTTGTGTCGAATTATGAGACTGAAATGTACTTGATGATCAAAGTAATAAAAAGAATCAGTTCTATAAGATCACAATAGTTTAAATTTTAATATTCTATTTTAATGAAGGCCTTGTAAATGACACAATAAGGCTGCTATACTTTACGGGCATGCGCAAAAAGCGATTGGATTTAATATATTGCGCATGCCGTGTCCAGTTTCCAGCGAATTAGTTCTATAGGATCAAAGTGGATTTCATTTTTATTGATTAAAAAAGATCTTATCAAATATCAACTACTTTTAAGTCAAAATAATAAGTTTTGTTCCAAAAAAGTTGTGAAACGTTACGGGCAAGCGTAAAAAGCTTTTGGCTTTTATACAGTGCGCATGCCCGTGGCAATCCCGTGGATAGTTTCCAGCTTAGTTCAACTATAATATTTTACTAAATTTATCGATCAGAGATTTTAAAGTAATATGATAAATATACTGGTTCGTACATTAAAGCCCAGCCTTATATTTGATTTTAAATATATTAATTCATTACGTAAAAAAAAAGAAAAGTTTATTAAAACCAAACGCAAAAGAGAATTTTACAAATCACGCGTGTGGCTTATTACAAAATCAAATTTTATTACGATACCGTAGTAATTACACTCTATCTGAATATATTTGATCTATTTTGTTTATTTATTTTTCTAATTAAACGCATGAATAAGTTCACATGTGGAAAAAAATCAATTAAATTAAGTAATAAATTAATATAAATCACGTTTTTAAAAAACTAAAATAAAATAGGTCAGTTATAGCTGACTTTTATAATGACGCAATCAGTTATGAAATTATCTTATTTGATTTAATTAAAATCGGAATAATATCATAAAATATTGTGTAATTTAAATAATTTTCTCCCCCTCATTTATTTGTAATAATTAATAAACGTTTGATTTAAATAATAATGGAAAATATAAACCTATATATTACAGGCATAATGATTGTAACCGCACAAATAGCTAACTCTAAAGTACAAAAAGAATCAACTCTAATGCACAAACAAATTCAACTCTAAAGTAGAAAAAGAATCAACTCTTAAGTACAAACCAATTCAATTCTTAAGTGCAAAACAAATCAACTCTTAAGATACAAAAAAAATTCAACTCTAAAGTACAAAAAACAATAATACGTGTGGTGTCTTGAGACACCCGGTAGAGGTAGGATCAAAGTTCCTTGCTTCTTTAATTAAATATAAATAATAAAATCACACTGTTAAGTATACAATGCTAACTACTTACATAAGGCGGAGTTAGAAAAGAGACAAAATTAAAAGTTTTTAACAATTTGTATACTTAGCGGAGTTAAGGCAAAATGAAAAGAAAAGCATTCTTTTAACATTGAAGCGAGCGTCTTGCAATAAATATGTATTGAATATTGAGAAAAACGTTATCATAATGAGTTTATACTTAAGAGGGAGGTTGTAGAGGTTGTATAGGGAACAGTCCTGTTTTCTAGCTACCCGGCCTCAGTTTAAAATATTATAAAATATATCACTTCACCACGCAAAAACTTCTGCTTGTATCAGATTTTTCAATTGTACTTAAACGTTGTGCATGAAGTTTTATTAACCCTAGAAAGCTAACCTGGAGTCAAAATGACTCCCATTTTTTTTCAACTACGAATGCACGGTGTCTGTAAAACACAGAACTCCCACATCTCAGCTATGCTATCTCCCACCCTTGAATGACCCTTCTACACTTCTATCAGTTTCACATTCAGATTCTAAAGAGGACATATCGTTTGTTTTTCTGCAGGCACGGCGTCATTTTGACTCCTGATTAGTCTTACACGTAAATATTTTGTAGGTCATTTTGACGCAGAATAGTATTTTTTAGAATAGTATGTCGTGTTATTGTTTATTTTGGCATTTTAAATCTTATAAATTAAATATTATATAACTTTTAATTCAATAATTATTTCAAATTAAAGGTAATATAATTGTAATTTATTCATTTATAAGTATAAAATGTTTTTTTTTTTTTTTTTCGTTATATGTCTAAATTATATAAAGTTAATAGAATATGAATATAGTCAAATAATGGAGAAATAATACAATGATCTAAACGACATTTATCACTTGATGAAGGAAATTACCGATTCATATAGCGATTATGAAAAAGAGCGTATTCGACAATAATGGTGACGGTTGTGATTTGGACCCTGATTTGAAAATAGAAAATGCTTTTTTTGATCCCATCAGCGATGATGAGGAAAATGATAAATTAATTGAAACAATTTACGAAATAGAAAAACCAAAGGAAAGGAAAGAAAAAAGTTACATAAAAGAAAGTAAATAAAACCACTCCGGTTGATAGCAATACCGGATATGTAATAGCAGTCCAGATTGAAAAACCGGAATTAAAAGGAAAAAATTGTTTTTTTATGGGAAACAAAGCACCTAAGTGTCCCTTCAACGAGCACTAAAACGTGTTAAAAAAATATTGTACATATTAGGCCTTTATATTTTAATAAAACTGCGGGTATAATAGATTTGGGAGTCAATATGACTCAAGGTTAGTCTTAAGAGGTTAAAAAATATGGTTAGCGTTCTAGGGTTAAAATCGGTACGTTAGAACGTAAGATATCGGTAAAAACTTATTT